>CM060608.1:33104991-33657491 GCA_030578255.1 Tiaroga cobitis | reverse complement strand
AATGCATTGAAGCAACTGGCATGTGATTGGTTGATTAGATAATTGCATTAATGAGAAATTAAACAGGTGTTCCTAATAATCCTTTAGGTGAGTGTATATGGGAATATACTGCAAAATATAATGCGATATATACATAATACATTTCCATATATGGAAAACCACTGCTTATATTTTTCAATATACTGCAATGCACTGACCATGAATGGCTATATATTGATCCATATAAAAATATTTAGAAAAGAAGACAAAAATAGCATTGCACGTAATATTCATAAAGTGTTATACTTTATTGTGCACATATATTGCACGTACATGTTCCCATATAAATGTGAATGTATTGTACACACACGTGTACACAATTTACAGAATGAGCTCTGACTGTTAAAGGAGAGTAAATATTCAAATTAATTCATGTGTTAATACGAATTAATACGTGTTATTTCACATATTTTGCTCAATATTAATATAGGGGGAGATCTGTTAGTGTTTTAAGTTGTATTATTTTGCCATTTAAAAGGGTTTCTGGTATGTGTGAGTTTTTGGGGTTTCCATTGTGCTGAGGAGAGCCTGTGGTTCGAACACCATTAAGATTATAATTACTTTATTTAATAAGTAATGGCTGTGTGTTCTTCAGCACAGTGAGTCTCTTTGCTAAACACTTTAGGACAAACAGGTGTACTATTTTTAGCTATATATGAAATTTAACATATATAATGTAAATACTTATATATGTTAAAATATAAGAAATATATTACATTATGTATTTCAATATAAATGAGTAAATATTTGTTCAATATATTTATATGCATGCAGTACCATATCTGATCACATATTACATCTACATGCTATGAAGTGTATTACTGAATATGAAATAACATGCATTATAATATACAAGTAAATATATTGTCATATATTTTTCAATATATGAAGGCGGCAATTCCTTATGATTTATTCAATAAAATGTAATATATTTACACAATATATTATTCTGTATATTTACGAATATACCGTTAAATCATTTAATATATTGATCATTCATATATTAGGAAATATATTTTCTTTGCGTGAGGGATGAACCCCCAAAGACAGTGTAACCAGTGGTGATTTTATACCAGTTACACAACCCTCTACTGTATTAATATTAGCTCTATTAGACATAATGATCCTCTGTGGGACCCTTCAGATCACCGGTGTCAAATACACTTACTTCAACTCTGAGTTCTGTTCCCAAATGAAATTGGATTTTATTACCAACACACTGCGTCTCAGACTGACGTGACAGAAACTGAGCTGTGATAATGGGCAAACGTGCAGACCACAGCAAAACTGATAATGAATAAGGATCAACATGATAAACCACAGTAATGAGAGGGTAAGATGTGCGCCTCATCAGAACACGGCTGACAAATAACATCATCCTATACATTTTAATTATTTTAAAACCAAGGTTTGGATGGCAGCGTACAAGCTTATTCAAATGAACCGCACTAATAGAATCGCATCAAAGCTCATTTTAATCACAGCAAACCTGCAGTGTGAACACACCTGTAAAGGCCTTCTACTTCCTTAAATAATATGAAACTATCAATCAGCAAAAGGCATGTAGTAGATCTGTACAACAGGTTCTTCAGCAAAGTTTTGATGATGTTGATGATTTAAAGGCCTTAGGAATTCATGCATTATATATGATATAGTAGGCTTTATAGGGTTAAAAGTGGTAAACGATGAGGTTCATAAATCTCTCACCGTCCTCAGCTCTGAGCTCCTGAAGGACATCACAGGGGCTGTGAGTAATGGGCAGGGGTGAGCGACCTTCACCAGAGAGCGACACACACTTCAGCTCCAACAAATAACCCAAAGGAAAACCACAAAGTCTTGGAAATCCCTCAATGACAGCAAACATAAATCTACCCAGAGAAGCACAGAACACACACACACACACACACACACTCGTTGGGTTTTAATATTTTATGGGGACATCACATAGACTTAATGGTTTTAATACTGTACAAACTGTATATTCTCTCCCCTTACACGAACCCTATCCCTAAACTTACTATCACAGAAAACTCTGCATTTTTACATTTTAAAAAACATAATTTTGTATGATTTATAAGCCGTTTACCTCAAAAAATTTCCCCACAAGGGCAAGGATGTTGGATACACACACACGCCTCTTCACAACAGTAAGTATTGCTACGAAAAACTTGAATCCATAGATTCAGGTCGTGTATGTGCCAGTGTACACCTAAATCATGACTGCATAAGACTTTAGCAGGTATATGCATTTAACATGTATAGTGCTTCTGTTCTGGAAAAACGGACCAAAAAAACTTTTTTGGTACAATAAAAGTGAGAATTATACAGCTACTTATACTTTTACTACAAGCTGCTACCAACGAGTAGGGCTGCAATTAAATTACATTACAATTGCCATTTCAATACACCAGGGAGAACAAATAATCTAATAAATTATTTATTTTATAAGCATAAAAAGTGACAATACAAAACTACAGAAAAATGGATTTGCAAATTGTATAATGGGTACATCATTTCAAATAAGGCAGTATCGCTCGTAATCGTTAGCATAGAGACGTTAGCAGTACAGTTTCTGTTTCGATGTGGCTCAAGCATATTGAGCAATTTTATTATATTGTATTATCCTTTTACTGATTAATCTGTCCTGTTCAGCACTTTGGTCAACCATGGGTTGTTTTTTAAATGTGCTCTACAAATAAATAATGAAATGAAATGAGCATATGCCTAAATCTAGTGTTTTCTACTAATGAAAAGCTTGCATACTGTATCTAGATTGAACAATTTTACTCTAAAAAGTAAACAAACAGATGCTTGAAAGAGTAGAGCTTCCAGGTGTGTTCACACTTGTACTTTGGTTTTCTTGGTTCTTTTGGTCCAAAAAAGAAAATTATACTGGTTCGCTTCCAGTGGCGGAACTAGAGTTTTATACATGGGGTGGCCAGGGGGTGGCCACTGCTACTTTCGGGGGTACACAGTACACACACACACAGTGGAAAAGCTTGTGGAAGGAATTGGGTCACTCTTTTTGTGTCTATAAGTGTTGAACATCCAAAATATTTGCAGAAAACAAAGCTGAATCACCAAGTAGATAAGATACTGCATGTGTCTGTTATGAACTGCTGCATTTATTTACAAAAAAACTCACATTTACAAAAAAAATTTTTTTTTTATTTATTTTATCTTTTATTAGATATAGCAGGCATCAAGCAGACATGTCCTTGAAAAAGTTAAACAATTTTATTGCCCATCAATATAAAATCTTATCCTGGGAAGATTAAATACAACATAATTCTTTCTTTATAACAATTTATAATAATTCTAATTCTAATTATTTAATTTATACATTTTTTTTTTGTGTTCATTTTTGGGTGAACTATCCTTTTAATCTGGCAAAATCATCTCAACTTAAATTCCAGAGTTGGGTATGTGATTGACTGCCTGTGTGTGGTAGATGCTCTGACCTGTTGCTGGTTCTGAAGTCGGACCACACTGACTCTGACTAGCCAGTGGTGATGCAATGGCTGGGGGGTCTGTTTGCACCTGATCTGCCTGTTAGTCCAGTCATTTTAAGCCAAAATGGGGGTCAACCTTGAACAAATTGCAACAAGCAAACTCAACTGATTTTGTATCCTCAATATGTCCTGAGTAAGGAAAAAACAGAATCCCATTAGGGAAAGTTTAGAAAACAAAAACAAATATAGCCTATTCATTCTTTTTCTCACGAGAATAGGGTAAACAGTTTAACCTTTAGATATCACCATGAAAATTACTGAGTTGATTACTTACATCAAGACAAACAAAAAATGTATTCCAAGTTTTTTAAAATTGTTTGTTAAGATGGACAAACGGTGCATAATCTAATTACGTATGTGCTAATTTGCAGATCTAAACATTGGGTCTAGCCAGGTGAAAATGTCTTGTTGAATCTTGTTGACACTTAACAGTAAAATACTTAATGTTAAAGTCTGAATGGAACCCATTTAGGCTACTCATGAGCATTAATACATAGAGGCAGGAAGAAGTACTTTAGAAACCAGCCTTTTTTAATTATTAAGAGATGGGGTTTGGGGCTGGGTCTGTGCGACTGTTTCTGGGGGACGAGTCTAAGGGAAGAACAGGAGACAAGGGTAAGGAGAATGCAGAAGACAAAAGGTAAGTAAAATAAAAAGTGAATCCCCAGAAACAGATTTCGAAACTTTCCCCTAATGGGATTCTTAGGGACTTTGTTTCCTTACTCAGGACATAATGAGGATACAAAATTATTTGAGTTTGCTTCTGTTGCAATTTGTTCAACCTTTTTTTCATAAAATGACTGGACTATGTTTGTGCTTATTTTAAAATAACTCTGATATCTCTCCCTTTCTTTTCATGTTTAATTGACCCTGTTCAAAAATATGACAAATTTAAAATATGATTCCAATCATATTCATATTCTAATCATCATCCAATTACCAACATTTAACTCTTTCTCGCCAGTATAAAAAAAAAGAAGTGGTTTTGGTAATTTTCACAATTTCATGGCACCCCAGAATATTTTGTTGAATGAATATCTGAACATACCAAAAGAAAGAACAAACCCTGTGCTTTTAAAACAAAAACAAAAAAATAATGTTATTCTAGCTTCGTGCGTCTTTTTTTTTAATCAACACTTGAATGTTGGCAAGTTTCATAAAAAGCAACATGAGCAAAAAGCTGAGTAAATCGGATTTATATCAAAGACTACATCTAGATAAGATTCATAATGATGATCAAAACACAGTAGATCGAGTCCATCAACACCCTACACCCATAAAGCTTCATAGTCCTATAGTGATCGCATTATCGCATTGTTTCTGCTCTTCTTTGCCTGCATGCATGTTGATCTCCTATCCTCACATTAGCTAGAACATTTGTATACTGTAACGTACACACGGCAAGGTACTGTATATGCGTGTATTAGGCCTAATGTAGGCTATTGGGAGCAAACCACCCTGATGCTAAACCTTAAAAGCTTACTTCAAATATGATGTTTTCTTATTCGGTGAAGTTCGGTATCTTGCAAACCATCTCTCGTCCTCTGCTCGTCCGTTTGAAAACTGCGCGCGCCGCGCTGCCGGCAAACGTGATTTAAAAAAAAAAATAAATCAGCATCAGCAACTGCCAGTAGCAAATAAAATTTTGGGGTGGCACCCGGGGTGGCCAATCGCATGTCAGGGGTGTCCAGTGCCACCCCGGACCCCCCTCTGGCTCCGCCACTGTTCGCTTCATGTTCACACTGTCATTTTTAATATCAAACCTAAAGAACTCTAGCCTGGATGCCAGCCCGAACCCCGCCCACAACATTTTTTGGTCGGGAATTTCGGTCTGGACTCGATCCATTGAGGAGTAATTATGACCGGTTCAGAATTAGTCGGGCCAATCAAATTGCCAGGGCGGGCTTTATACGATGATGGACAGATGATCTGCAGTTACGTAATCATCGCGTTATCAAAGAGCGCTTGGGTTGAACTGGTTTCCCTCAGAGATGACTGCCGCCGGAGAACTGAGATGTGTAGAGTCCGCTATCGCGTCTGTTGTAAAAGAAATCGACAGCGCATTAATTTTAAAAGACGAACAGAGAACTGCAATCAAGGCATTTGTCGATCGGAAAGATGTGTCTGCCGTCCTTCCTACGGGATTCGGCAAAAGTTTATTTTATCAGCTGGCTCCGATGGTCGCTAAGAAGACGGGAAGCAATGAAAACCCTGTGGTCGTTGTGGTTTCTCCTTTGGTCGCACTCATGGAGGACCAAGTAAAAGAAGCAACACTCATTATTTTACTACTTCTTCCAGCGTGCGTGTAGTTGAGTTCTGTTGACAACTTGCTAGCTCATAAAAAAAACACTTACTGTGTTGCTCTGATTGGTTGTATGTCTATCCAATTGAGTGCAGAGTTTTTTTTTTTTCCTGGTTCGGTTAAGACACGCCTCATAATCAAAGCCCTATGGAGCAGTATCAGACTCACATCTGACTAGAGAATGAGTGTGACGAAGTCAGGCTAAAAGAACTCATGAAGAGCTTAGAAAATGAGTAAAGGAGTCAAAACAGTGCTAGGATTTCCTCCTCTGCACTCAAAAGAAGATCGTATGCAAGGATACGGCATTTCCGACGCCTGTACTGAAGCGTGATGTGCAACATCGCTCCGATGAGAAGAGGAACCAGGTGTGTTTGAGCATCCTGTCCTTTTTAGGGTCACATCTTGTGACATCACGTCCTGTTTTTGGATCGTTTAGATGTCTTTGGTCTGTGTTGCGTTCATATTTCAGTCGAACCCTCCAGAGCTCGTTTGGAAGCGGACTGAGACCCACGTCCATGCGTTTGGTGCACACCAGGGTTCAGATGTCAGCGTTCACACCTATTCAAATGAGCCGCACTAACAGAGCAATCGCATCAGAGGTCGTTTTAATCCAACCAAACCTGCCAACTGTGAACACACTAGTTTTCCTGTTTTCGTATGAGATTAATACGCTGATCTGAGTTCTTTGAGGTCGCTCTGCTCACATGTTTACCATCATATATACAGAGGATCTCTCTCTGTTATCTTAAAATAGTCTTGATAATTAACAACACATTATAATCTTTCCAAACACTTGTCAGCATAGGTCGATCATCAGCACAGACCAAATTCAAATGCAAACATTTGCAAATGAAAAAAGAGCCTGATTCTACCAACTATTTACTCACCTACTTGTAAAGTAAAGCATTGAAATAAAACAACAGGTCATTTTAACACAGAACCTTCAAGTTTATAGATAAGAAGACTTATTTACTAAACCTGCAGAGAACCACTGAAGAACAGAATAGTATCTCTCTCACCTTAACTCTCTCTAAGGTTAGGATTGCCGATCTTGTAATGTGAGGAAACTGAGTTTCTCTAGATCAACAGCCATGCTGTCGCGCGCTGGCTTCAGTCGAGCTGTGGGTCGTGAGGAGGGGGCATGGAGAGAGAGAGCGGGGACAGAGTTATGTAAATGGCAGAACCGCTGTGGCTGTGAGTAATCTGAGGCTAATTCTGGACACGGCTGGGAGACACCATGATGGAGGGATCTGCACTCCTCCCTTCAGCTACAGAGGGAATGAGAGAGCCTGTGGCTGATGTCCTCATCCGGAGTCACACACTTCACCTGGACTGACCCTACTCAGCTCACAACACACACACATCCCTTCATACGCAGATCACTGGACGCGTACAATATTCCTTTATCTTCAAGAGAGAGCAAAGCTGCATTCTGCTCTCTGTCTGTATATGATACTGTATGTGAGTGAACTCATGAAAACATTCAAAAAAAGTCATATTACACACAAAATTGAAGGAAATTCGATTTGGAGATCTTTATACATCTCATGTTCCAGCCCCTGTTTTGTTATCTGAAATGCGCTGCAACTTTTATTCCAAAGCAACTTACACAGAGACATTTATCGCATGCACAAAGCGCACATATTTGCGTTTGTGCTGAATGAGAGAGGTACGCGAGCCCACGTTTATTTCTATAGTGCATTTAGTGTTAAACATTTTTGTGAATGTTTTGTTTTATTTTCCGGTATTTTAAAACGCGACTTACGCGAGACTATACAAAATATCGGTGTTTTGTTCTTTTTCTCCGTGCGATGATGCGCTTGATGAGTAGGGCTGTCGCTTTACGTTCGAAAATCGATTGCACAATCGATCGGACCAACCAACACAAGTATCGAAAACGAAAATAGGGAATCGATTTTAACGGCCCCTTTTTTTTTTTTTACCAAAAACGTGGACACAGAACATGTAGGATGTTGGAAAATAACAATGTCTTTTCTTTTCACCAAATGCTTTTTAATATTCGCTATTACTTCAATGCAAGTGAACAAGCACGCCGTTATTTGTTGCTTAGTGACGTGTGTATGTGTGTGTGTTCAAGGAAGCCAGAAATGCGCAGATTCTGCGCTATACGCTGTATTTAATATATCATGAGGACTCATGAGTTGCGTATTTGCGCTACATCCGCGCAGATTTGCCTTACACGAACTTCCCCAGCAAAGAAAGTGAGTAAACATAGAAACACGCCAGATCAGCTCGTGATTTGACAGCGTTTCCCGCCAAAGTTCATTTTTACCCGCATTTGGCGAGTCGGATGGTGTTAATCTCAATCCCTGAATGTTGCGCTCCTGTTTGTCATTGTGCTGAAACTTCACGCCAATAAATCATCTGAAATATTGCTGACTTGTGCGTCTCAAGCGCCCTCATTACGCTCGTCCTAATGCCTGTTAGGTGTCCGTGGATTTGCCTATATTTGGTGATGAAAATGGAAACGTCTTTAGACATGGAAAATCGATTTTACAATCGATTCAATGAACACTTACGTCTCAAAAATCGAACAGGATTTTTTCACAAAAGTGACAGCCCTATTGATGAGTTCATTAAACAAATGTTATTTGTGTTTCACGAAGGGAATCACACGGACTGCAAATACATTAGCAACCAAACAAAAATACATGAGTGTCTCTCTCGCTGATATACCTGATCATTTTTTAGTTAATTACTTAAAATGCAATGTATGCATCATCATGCAAAAACAGAAAGCATGTTTTTTAATCAGGTGTGTGCTACGACCCGCCGGATCCGATGCGATTGATTGGTTAAAATGAATATCTCTTATTTTTCTGTGGGTGCTCGGTTCAGATATAAACACCAGTGTCTACGGTAGTGATCGAAATAGAGTAAATCACCTTTTTAAAGTAACTTGGCACTTTAAAGGAAGATCGTATCAATTACATTGTTACACCAGTAGGTGGCGACAAGCGACTTTTTATTTGTCACAAAAATGTACGTCATTGAATCATTCATTCGAGAGAGTAATTCAGAAACACTGATTCATCCAGTAATGAAACAAGTGAAGTCTTTATGAGTGAGTCATTGAATCATTCATTCTAACCGAAAAAATATTATTTAAAAAAAAATGTTATTTATGCAAAAAAGAACTTCTCTTCTTTTTTTATCATTTTAATTTTGGGATTCTCCATGAAGAAAATTAGCCTGGGTTTCCCCATGCTGCCTTTGAGCAGCGCGATTTTATTCACACTGCTAGGCAGTCTGGATACCATGGACCAAATGTTCGCCTCAGCGAGGGGACCAATCACAGAACGGGGAGGGAGCAGCAAGACGATGACGACGTCTATGCGACAGACCGAAGCAGTTTGTTTATACCTATGGATCCAACATGGCAGCAGACGCGAAGTTACCTTTCGATGCAGCCTTGGATATTGTTCTAAGTAGTTCAGAACGCAAATAAATCTCTGACCCATCGTCTTCTTCCTCGTCTAATTTCTGTCGCTCTACATACGTCATCTGGTATAATTGAAACGATTGGCTATGAGTTACGTACAGGCGCATTTGATAGACATTTGTAGCACCCAATAAACGGCTCTGGGCATTCGTAAATCACGCCTCAAATACGAGAAAATTAACATTTGGTTCCCAGACCACGTCTCAATGTTAATGAGACGTGGTCTGACGTTAGCCAGGCTAGAAGAAAATAGCAATGCAAACTGAAGTGAAACTGAAATTCCAAACTCTTCTCTTCCGCAGTAAATTCCAAGATGTCCGCATGTTTGAAGTCCAGCTCTGAAGATCATTATCTGCTCATGAAGAGCTCTCTGAACGCTCAGCTCTCACAAGTCTTGTTATGGGACTGAGGTGAGGCCACGGTGCTGTAAAACAGATATGTCTTTCTTCATCCAAATCAGCACTTTATCAGGCTGCATTGCAAGGCAAAAATAAAAGAAACACAAAACAGAGTTTGTTCTTTTAAAGCGATAGTTCACCCTAAAATGTTAATTCTGTCATCTTTAACTCACCCTCCTGCTATTCTGTCTCTTCAGAAGACTTGGATCAAACAATTCATATGGATCACTTTTACTGTGCATTTGTGTACGTTTTGAAGCATGAATCTTTTGGTTGTATGCACTTAATTTGTGTTTTGAAGATGTCTTATGGGTTTGGAATGACATGACATGAGGGAGGGTAAAACATCTGTGCATTCAAAAGGTTAAGAATGACATCTCGGGCCTTGCAGAGTTCATGCAGGTCAGAAGCTGCTTTGCTGAAGCTGACTTCTACAGACAATTGACCCTTCGCTAAGCCACGCCCGAAAACCGCCACTGGCCAATCGTGTCTTAGCAACCGTAGCTAGGCGCGGGAGGTCTGGCAAGCTTTCGAGCGAGGGAAACATGCCGAAGCGTTGTGCGTATGGATTGTGCAAATCTGATTGCCGGTATCCTAAAGTTTGGACGGGGGAGTGGAATTTTTTTCCTTCCCGAAAATCTAAAAGCCGAGGGGAGAAATGTCGGGCGTGGATCAAGCAGTGTGGGAGACCCCATTCACAACTACATGTCCACAGGATTAACAAAACACCTATTGCTTGGAAGTTGGAAATAATGACGGTTCTTTGTTCATAATGCATATATTTTAACGTAAAATAAGACGATTAAAGACAAGATGGAGGCTCACTGACATACTTTAAAATATATTTCAGCATTTTGTTAATCGACGGCCTACTACCCCTGACTGAGTAACGTTAACTTCAACCCAATCCGACCGCGGCTCTCCCGGTGTTATTCCACAAGATTTATCTCCTGTTTGATTTATAATTATTAGATTATTTTCACATCACTTACCCTGCTGTGCATGGACAAAGCTGTTCCTCAATTTGTGTTTCCCATTTGAATGGTCAGCGTATGAGGCCTTGCGCTGGGACTATAGGCTTTAGCTTAAATTTTTATGAAATTATTCTCTAATCGGCTGCATATTATGTCGTGGACATATCCCTCGAATGCATACTGCAGTCCCTTTTGTCTTGCTCTCTCAGATATTTCACATGTTCGCCAAAAATGACTAATTATCTCATTGGGAATGTCTGACGACGGTGCATACACACTGTAATAGACGTGCCAGGCACGAAAGCTTGACAGGCGTAGCAACAGTAACTAGGGAGGGCGGGGCTTAGCGAAGGGTCAATTTCAACACAATTCATTTCCACACAAACACAATCAAGTTCTTTTTTCTCCAGTGTCTCAATTATACTTCTTCAAGTACCAACAACTGCAGATGTTTCTCCCAAAAGCCTTAGAAGATAAAAACAGGCACACAGCCAAAGGGTTACAGGCTTCCGTACTTCGTCCGCCGTACAAACCAACGGTTTGATTCTCTCAAGTCTGTATTCGATTCATCCTCGATATCAAGAACACATCCGGGTACTTCATGCTTCCTCTGTACTTGCGATCTTGAGTATTGGAATTGAACTTCGACGTTTGATGATGACGTAATACGAGATCACAAGGACGCAAGATCGCTTAAGAACACATATTGAGAAACAGCCATTATCTCGACCACATTATAATGTTAAAGTCACCATGAAATCAAAATTGACAGGTTTTTTTACATGTAATATTGCAGTATTATAAACAATTTATCCATTTATTTTAATTCATGTGCCTCGTGCCTTTTAATCAAAGCAAACCACAACCATCCAATCAATTCCCCATGGACAAAATCAAGTCTCCCCCAAAAAATGTTTTTGTCCCAGAAGCCGTTTCACTCGGATATACAGTACGTCACTATACGGGAGAAAAGACTAATTTGTTTAATTACTAGGTAAAACAATCGTGATTCTCTTTTTCTATGGATCTACACTATATGTACAAAAAGAAGCCAAAAATTAGGAGGTCAGCACTATTTAAAAAACAATGCGAGACACAAGAGCGCCGTCCTTTGCAGAGAGCCAAAGGCTCAGTTAAATCTTGTGTTGACATGAGACAATGCATTAAAGCCACACTTTTACACAGCTCCCATTGTGGTAGGTTGTATAGGCTTTTCTAAATCCACGGGCGGCCAATGACATGAAACAAAAGAGATGGGCTGTGCCTCTTGCCACTGGTTAAACTGGCATGTGGTGGTGGTCAGACAACAGTCTTGACCACTCAGAACACAGCAACACATCAGGATTTGACCTCCAAGTACAGAGTGGTCACAGCAATAACCCAACACTGCATTGTATCTCATGCTGTTGTTTTAAGCGCCCGTCGCGAGTGGTGCCTTTTCAAGAGCGTGTCAACCAAAAATAAAACTCTACAAAGAGCATCTATTGTGTATAACGATTACTTCTTGATGGCTTTGACATTGTGCCGTACAACTCGATGCATCACAGTCTTCCCAACTAACAAATATACATTCTAAGAGCATTCTGCTGACATTCACATTAGGTGATGAAAATGTTATTTCTGAAGTCCAGTGTTTTACATGTTTTAAAAATGTTTTTTGGTTATGCGAACGTTAAAGGAACATTCCATTTTAGAATTTTGCAAACATTATGGGAATGTTCTTTTTGAATGTTCTTTGAAAATTCTGAAACATTCCAACTAAAAATTTTCAGAAAAAAAAAAACCCCACTTCATGAACAATGAATAATTAATGTTTTAGTGCTAACGCTTTGAGAACATTTTTAAAGACCTGATCACTCTGACCGGACACTCTATTAATGTTACTGGAAGAACGTTTGTTGAGCAAACCTTTTCAAAACATTCTACTAATGTTCCCTGTTAGCTAGGTTATCACTGTGAAAGGGCCTTTAGAGCTACTATAAGTTTCAAAGACTTCAGTTTAAGTCCTACTTTATGCCTCAGGCATGTTCTTCAATTTTTTTTTAAATAAATCTAAAGTTTTTTAAAGTACTTAATGCATTTTTATATTCAGCCGCAGAGAGATCCATGAAAGCATACAGTGTCACGCAGCACTTCTCTACAGGAGTTCATGTAGAACAACTTCAGTAAGAAACTCTTTTAGAAGTGATTTACAGAGAGAATTTGAACTTTTTAAGCATAGATGCACAAAACACACCATCAGCCCAACAGATTAACATTACAAGACCTAATCTGTGTGTGGCCTTCACTTACCTTCTGTTCCTGGACAATTATGGATTCTGTCTTATTCCACAACTACAGGTCAGATGTCTGGCCTTCGATATATTTCTTATTCGCAGGTCAAATACTGAAATGAAGGGAAAGCGAAACGGCTGAAGCCCCAGACAGCCCGGTTTGAGCACGGCAGTCTGTTTGTTCCCTGGCATTGTGATCGGAGCTGTTTGTCCAATAAAAAAGGCAAACAATGACATTCCGTAGCTTGCAACTGTATTCAGGGCTCAACTTCACAAAAGTACAGCGGGGCTCGGAGATATCTCACCTCAAACAAAACAGCTGTCGCACTGAGGTTTGCAGAGATATGTAGATCAACATTACTATATCTACCACACACACACACACACACACTCGTTCGAGAACAAAAGGATGTCTGGTACTGATGTGGTCTTGATTCTTACCTACACTTGTCTGCTCCACCGTCAGCCCTGTGAGAAAACCAACAGTTAGTCAGTTTAAGTCGCTTGTAAAGCCTGGAATACACAACACAACATTTGACCAGTTTTGTCCAACATTGCAGTCCACTAGTTGCTGAAAGTCAGAGTCAATCTGCATACTTTGGCCAGTCGGAGTTGACAGACTTGCCAGAAAATCGCATGATGTTTCCTATGATTCCATGCAGTCGGAGGCGATCAAGTATGTTTGATATATTTTGAATTTTTTTGTTTTATTTGTCATACAACTCCTGAGGCACGTTTATGTGCGAGTTTGTTGTGTTCAGAACTTCTTGAAAGTCTGTTAGTCACAGTGTATGATGTCCACTTTTTCTCTGCAACCGTTTACAAAGTCGGCAAGTGTACGACGACTGTTCAGGTTTTAAAAGTGTCCCCAAAAAGTATTTGTACACTTCAGCCACACTTAAAATGGCAAACGCATATTTGCCTTAAGTAACAAATGATCAAAACAAGTGTTTTTTTTAAGCCAATTATTATTATTTACAATAAGGTTTGATTTGTTACCATTAGATAACGCATTAGGAATCATGAACGAAAAATGAATGAAAACTATGCTTTTATTATCATCAGATCAAGCTTGGCTGTTAAATCCATTTTATGCCTTTCATGCTTGTTAAAGCCGCTGAGATGAGCATCGGTGGAAAGCATTGTGTAACGATTCCTCTTTGTCCCTGAGCTCTTGGGAGTTCTGATTGGCCAAGTGCCTCTGCACAAATCAATTCATTTATTAAAACTGCCCTTAATTATTGATGTTTCTGACATGCAGAGACACAGGACACGCAGTGCACGTACCTGTCCGCACGGATGGAGGGAGTCAGGAATCGGCTGGAGTCGTCGTCATGGCTACTCTGCTGGCTACTCTGCTGACTGCTGGGAAAGAGTCATATTGATAAGTGTCAATCAACCTGTCGTGACAACATGAAACGTGTAACTATACCGTTCTAAATTTTGCATTTGAAAGAGATCTCTTGTGTTTACCAAGGCTGCATTTTTATGCGACAGAAATACGATACAAATTGAGAAATATTATCACAATTTAAAATAATTGTTTTCCTGTTTAATATGTTTTAAAATGTAATTTATTCCTATGTTGATAAAGCTGAATTTTCAGCATCATTACTCCAGTCTTCAGTGTCACATGATCCTTCAGTTAAAAAAAAACTAATTTGCTGATTTGCTGCTTAATATTTTTGTGGAAACCATGATAATTTTTTTTTTTAGGATTATTTGATGAATAGAAAGAAAACAGCATTTAGTATATAACATTATAAATGTCTTGACTGTCACTTTGGATAAAAGTCAATGTGTCCTTGCTGAATAATAATGCAAAATCTTACTGACCCCCAAACTTGAAATACTTTACAACAGAAAAAAACGTTAAAAAAAATGTTCATGGCTAAAATTTCAAATAAAATTAATAATAATTTGGAATATGTGCTATGAAATGTCTTTAAAATGTAAGTTGACTTGTTTTTTTGAGTAATGGTCAGTTGCATCATGCATGTGAATAATGTATCCGTATGATTTCACCACAAGAGGGTGCAGTCAGTCACACACTCCATTCACAGCACAACATCTCAGAAATAAATGAACAGTTTCATGTGGAGTTTAACAAGTGCTGACACATGAAAAACACTAGCAGACTTTATTATGCTTGGTTAAGGCTTCTGAAACTACTCTACTTTAGAGTAAGGGCCATTTCATTTCAATTTCAAGCTATTTAGATTAAATATGTCCAGTCAATATTTGAAATGAATATTCATCCTCATCATCAGTGCTTTACTCATTCGCTAGAAAACACATCAGCTCACCTGTTCTTCAGTCATTATTTGCCAATATATTAATATTGTTCCCCCTCCTTTGATTTGAAATAAAACAGACCACTTTACATTACCCATTTGCATCGAATGTAATTAAACCAGTTTCATTTCACATGTTTTTTCCATATCAATTCCAGTGCGAGTCCTTTGGAAGTGCATGCAAAGTGGATTTGCAAAACAGCGTCCTCTTAATATGTCGACAACACCAACCGAATACTTTAGTCTCAGCTACAACTAGTGTTTGAGGGTCAAAATAGACATTGTTCACGGACAGCCGATGAAGACCATAGGCTGGCATTATGCAAATTTGTTACAAACCTATATGGGTTCATGCTTGAAGTAAGTAAGACTGGAATTACTGTCGACTCGTTTCAGGCGGTTCAGAATCAGTCTTTCCTTTAGGAGACACTAATGGTGCGTTCACGTGCTATGGAAAATATGATATTTTCCACTTGTGAACTGGTATTTACCAGTGTGTTGCGTTCAAGTGCTTTTGTTGTCGTAATGTGGTAAAAAGATGGAGATCCAGACCTGTTATTTAGCTAAAACTATTTTAGATTGCTTAAGTCATCTGCTACAGCAAGAAGATTATTTATAAAAACTCAAACGGTAAATAATATGCTGTATATTTTCTAGATCATGATTAGTACATATTTTTACCATTCACGACTCTCGCGTTGCTCTCCGCCAGTTTGAAAAGGTCAAAGGTTATCTCATCCCGGCAACTCGTGCATCAAAATATTCTACGAGTTGCCCAGTGGAAAACACCACATGAGGGGGTGTACATGTGCATTTTCCACGTCGGCTTTTGGTATTTACCATAATTACCATAGCACGTGAACGCACCATAACTCCATTTATCTGCACTTTAATTTTTGAAACTTTGCAGACCTTTTACATTCACAAACATATTACTCACTCAATTTAAGGTAATAGCTGGAAAAAAAAAACTTTAATTTTAACTTGGATAAATTGCCATTGGGCATGCTGGATCTCCTCAGGCATCAGCTCCGGGGATCTGTTGCTGTGCGCTTCGCTCAGGTGCGTGCAGGTATTTGCCTGTGGTGACTACGGGCTACGCACACCGGCAGGAAAGCTCATATCTGCAATTCAAACTATGGAGGCAAATCTCTCATTTATGGTCAGTTGTTCTGACAGCATTTGACCCGTGTCAGCTCCTCTAGTTTGCTTAACACACTGCAGATTGAGCCGGAGTGAGTGTGAGTTTATGCACGCATGCCTGAGGGTCCAGACTTTCCCCGGAATGGGCGCTTACGTATAACTTCCCTGCTAACTAGAGTGGATTGAAGCTCGACATGGCCTAGAACACTCCTGAATCATTCATGACAGTTGCCTGTCTGACTCTTTGTGTGTGTTTTAACTGCTGCTGAAACAAAACCCCAGTGCTTTCAGGCCAACGGCCCAGGCTGACGTCAGACTAGGAACACGCTGCTCGTTCAACTGCTGGCCCACGAGACAAATTCAGCCTGTTTGAAATTTGAAGTAGTCTGACGATGAATATGTCATTTTTATACAAATAAACTTGCAACAAAATCCTGCACAATCGAAGAGGCACTATGTCAATGAAAAGCTATTGAATCAAGTGGTCAGCGTTAAAATCGAGGTGTTAAAATCCAGGGTCCAAAATGTTTGCGATTGGATTGGATTTGCCAGTCAGAAAAGATTAGGCATTGAAAAAGATATTAGGCATTGTAGTGTAAACACCAATCGGTCCATTTGTGTCCTGGGAAGTTCGCCTACTCGCCTGTCAATCATCCACAGTTCAAAAACAAAAGTATTAAGCTTTGGCGGAGCTTTAAATGAAAATATATACATTTTGGAGAAGAGCAAATAAAAAAAGCGCACAACCCAAACTCACCCTTACCCGGTAATGATGATGAATGAATGTCACTGCAACTGAAAGACAGTGAATTTTTCTGTGATAAAAGAACAATGCGGTTTCCTGTTAAATGTAAGCCATCTCTCCATCACAGCTTCCTGTCTGCAATCACCTAAAAATATGTACAAACACGCTCGCACAATCACATGACCAACCGTAGGGTTTTAGATTCATCAAAAAAAAAAAAATGTTTTAATTCATTTATAGATATAAGGATATAACTACTAAATATTATGAAGTCAATAATGCATTTGTTCAGCAAGGATGTATTACATTGATCAAAAGTGACAGTAAAGATCTTTATAATGTTATAGAAGATTTCTATGTCAAATTAATGCTGTTCTTTTTAACTTTCTATTCATCAAAGAATCCTGAAAAAAAAAAAACCCTGAAAGCAGCACAATTGATTTCAACATTGTTAAGAAATATTTCTTGAGCAGCAAGTCATCATATTAGAAGATCATGTGACACTGAAGACTGGAGTAATGCTGAAAAATTCAGCTTTGACATCAACAGAATAAATTACATTTGAAAATATATTACAAAAGAAAAACCTTTTTTTTTTTGATACTATGCGAGCACATGATTTCTTTCAAAAATATTCAAAAATCTTATCGATCCCAAACTTTCTAAATAAATCAGTTCAAACTCCATCATCCAGATCATCCATGACCGGTAAACAAGTAGACCAAGCAGTTTAGGGCTTTAGACTTTAAGCTTGCATTATGAGAACAATTTTACACCTACTGTGCCCCTCTACAGCTGAGAAAAAATAACTCTTAAATCTGAAATATTAACAACATGGACAGAGTCTCTCAGCTGGAAGGTACACACTTACAAGTTCCCCATATCTTAAAATAGCAGCAGAAGCTCTTATCAGAGCAAGGCAGACTGGGAACGGTCTGGATACATCTCAGCAGAAGGAGAAACCCTACGAGACGAGACATCGCATACACAAGCCCAGATAAGAGACCTTCCTGAACCCAGACTCTGATAGAATGAGGAAAGCAAGTGAGATACGAGAAGGAATACCTTTACTACTGTACCGATACTGGCTGTGAACTGAGCATGGATTCTCTCTATCAGAGACCGCAAATAATAAATGTATTGCAGAATCTCAATTTAAAAGGCTATATTTAGCAAAATGATACTAAACATCAAGCCTCAGTCACTAACAAACAAAATCGCATGACAGTTCAAAAACCCAAAATTCAGCTTTGGTTCCCACCTTTCTGCTGGATGGATTGAATAATTGCGCTCTTGTTTGGGATCAGGACAGCTTCTGAGTGTCTTTACTGCCGACACTTCACAGAGGAAAGTGTCAGAATACACGGAAAACTGTTTAACTATTAATCTGCCTTCTGTGTTCAACATTAAGCTACATAACAAATTCAGCACATTCTGTTTTTGAAAAGCGAAAGAATCTTGACACATGAGACTTCTGATTTAGATATTTTGTGGCTGTTGTTGGGGAATTGCTTTATTCTGCTGTTGCTGATTTATTCTCTATACAAGTCAGCACTGGGGTTGTCAAAAATATACATTTTTCACTACGTATTGATAATTAAATATCTGAAACGGTTCCAAACTTCCAATACTCATTTCCCGCAGTATCGATACACCGATACCGGCTGCAGTCGAATAGTGTTGGTGTTACAGGGCCTGAATTTCAGCATTATTTTACCCATTCCCGCAGGTTTCGCGCTAACACCCATAGTGAGCAAAAAAAAGCCGCCTCTCAAACACCCTGCGAGTCGTGATTTATTTTTTGCGGCTAATAACGGCTACTTAATGGTCAAAAACACACAAAATGATATCAAAATGCCAGTCTTGCCGAGAATTCACATAAACACAGTCGGTTATGTCTTAAAAAAGTGCATAATATGTCCCCTTTAATTGCTATGGCTAAAAATCCAGAGAGAATTTACAGATGCTTTCAGACATGCTGCATCAAACAAAGCAGACTGTACAAATATATACTGTATGCAGACCTGTAGCTTCACCGTGAAACCTGGTGAGGGAAATGACGCATGCACCAATGAACAAAAAAGAAAATACTGTGTGCAAATGCATGAGAGCAGATTTAATAAACACATGAAAATTAAACACTAATGCTGATCAAAGAATTATGAATAATACCATATTTCATATAAATGAATACAGAGTGAGTTAATAATGACAGAATTTTCATTTTTGGGTGAACTATCCCTTTAAGGACAACCGGCGGCATGTTTACTATTGGGCTACTGTCACTTTAAGACCGGCGCATCGAATGGACACGCACCCGATTTTCTCTCAAATGTGTGCTTTCACTTTAGACATAACCAACTGTGTTTATGTATACCTTGAGTGTATTTTACAGTATTAGCGCAATAAGACTTGAAAGATAACTCCAGTCCAGTAAGCAGGCGCTGTTTGACGTTTTAGTGTGTGTCCTTCGGGTGTACGCGCTCAGAAAAGTGCATGTTAGTTAGAACCGCGCAACAGCACACGAATGAAATGTTTAACCGGCAAAGCTTTAAAGGGGTCATATAATGCTACATGCACTTTTTCAAGTTGATTGTACTGAAATGTGTGTTGGCAGTGCCTGTTCACAACCATCATAAAATGATAAAAATCCATCCAGTGTTTTTGTTTTAATCTCCTTATAAGTTTTTCCCAGTCTCAAATCAAGCCGTTCGACCGTGTGACGTCACACGGTCGGACGCCCCTCCCACGATTGTTGATTGACAGCAGCGTTTCAACACAGACTCGCCCTGAGCCAGCTGTCATCATAGTCCGTCATTGTTGATACGCTGGAGCGTATTGTCTAAGTCTAAGCGATTGTGGTGTTCTGTTCTCGGGTGTAATAACGAACACAGCTGTCATTTGGATGTTGCTAAATCCGAACCGCTGAAGACGCAGTGGCTGAGTTTTGTTTTCGAAGGGAATATTCCCCACGAGCAACGTCAATGCGATACATGTTTGCGCGAATCATTTCTCAACAGACTGCTTTGTAAACGAGGGTCATTATGAGCTGATTTTGCTAAGAAGCTGCTCCTGAAAAAGAATCGGTACCAGCTATTCATGTCCCTCTGCACCTCCAGAAGAAGTGAGTGTAAAGTTTTATTAACCTTTATATTAATCTTTGCAAATCGCGAAAAAACGTTTTTCATGACCATTAGTTGTAACGTCAATCTGTCAATGAACTAACGTAACGTTATACATCAGTAAACACATAGTGTTCGTATCTCACTACTCTACCCTGCCAGTGCATACAAAAATAGATCAAAGTGACATTATGTTAACCAACCATTCAGAAACATCCTGTTCGAGCCTTAATTGTCGAACTTCTTCGGGGCCGTCATCTTGTTCCGGGTCCGACTCCGGTTCAAACTGATACGGTTGCACAGATGTGTCCTCAGAGACTCCCGCTACCATTCTCTCTCCAAAATATACCCTCAACTGTTGTCAAGGCAACACTCCACATGCGTTGTGTCAAAGCGCCCGCAGAACAGAGGGGCGGAGTCAGCGAAGCTCATTATCATTTAAAGTCATATGCACTGAAACGGCGTGCTGAAAACAGAGCTGTTTTTGACCAGGTAAAATTTGTGTTTTCTTAAAATACTAATGAGAATTTTTAATAAAAGTATATTACAAAGTTTTCATTTAGACCCTAAACATTCATATTAACTTGTACAAAAATGGCATTATATGACCCCTTTAATGCACAGGCAAATAATGAACTTTTATGAACGGCAGTGTCCCGTGAGTGTAACTCCACTGCTGCGTTAACATGTGATGTGTGAATGTACAGGCGTTGAGTATGTTGAGATGGAGGCGCCAGAACTGAACTGATAGAATGCACTGTCACCATACAACGATATTTCTTCAAAAGCAGATCGTGAAGGCATTTTAATCGTCCACGATCAAAAACCGTGATATCGCACACCCCTATTTGAACTGTTATTAACACCTCGTTGGAAGAGTGATTTTCTCAGATCATTTCAAAGGCAATGATCAATGATGAAGAGCGATTCTGTGCATTTTCATTGCCTTTGTGCATTTGACAGGCACTTTATTCTGAAGAGGCCTGCAGAACATTTAAGGGTTCATGCATTTCCTGCTGGAACTAGCGTTGTGCTACAGGAACACTCCATTCAACAAATATACTCAACCCATCAAATCAGTCTTAAAACCTTCATTAATATCTTTCATTTTGCTTGATTGATAATTGAGAGAAGATATTAAAAATGAGCACGTATTATATAACTGTACAGCTGTGCATCTGCCATTCGGTCCCTTTCAAATCGCATGTCTATGTACCATCTCTTAAAATGGAATAAAACATGATTCTGTTAAATAACTACTTCAAAACTGAAGACTGAATCATCTTAAGGATGTATTAAAAATTGGTTGCTGAAAAGTGCTGAATGTTTCAGTCATCTATACTGTATCCTTTATATATGCAAAAACTTATATATATATATATATATATATGTCTGTTTAGGTCTGTTTCACAAGAAATAAGAACAGTAATTGCATTTTTAAATTTAATTATTTTAAATAAAAAAGTTTTACTGAACAAAAACCATTCAATTGGTATAAGAATAGTGGTTTTATTGATGCAGTTTGCTTCTGGCTTTACGGTCTAAAGGTCAGTAAGCACAATGCTGAGACAATGCTGAGTCTTGTGTTTCCAGTTTGTTTCCACAATATTAACATGATCTGATCTTACATCATCTGGTTAATTTGAAACTGTGCGGGTTTGTCTAGAGGTCTTGACTTGTCTTTGTTCATTATAGATTCGTACAAAGTTCAACACAACAAATGTACACAACCAATAAACTAAATAAATAACAAATCATTATTGGCTGCCGAGTGGGTGACACTAAAATATACTAAATGAATATAGTCAGGAGTGCACAGAAGTGGTCAAAATAAACGATGCCACCAGAAAACATTGAGTGAAGCGCTTTTGAGTACCAACATTTTTGGGGACAGGGACACGTTTACTTACTGGAGTAGGACTTTTCTCCATCTCTGGTAAGAGCAATCATGATGATAAGTGTTTTCATTAATTATAAGGAGTGCAACGGATCGCAGTTTATCCGTACAGACCGGGCCCCATGGTTCGGCACGCATGTGATTCGCGGATCAACTGCTAAGTTGAACCATCATCGAGTGAATGTTTATCATTTGGACGTGTTTTGTCTTGCCAATTTACACATTCAAACGATTTTAAACGTGGAAGAAGATGCGGAAATCGGGACTGTTATCTGTGCGCACAGCCACACACACAGAGAAAGAGCGAGAGAGAGAGAGAGAGAGAGAGAGAGAGAGAGAGAGAGAGAGAGAGAGAGAGAGAGAGAGAGAGAGAGAGAGAGAGAGAGAGAGAGAGAGAACGAGGCGCAGCAGCCATTATAAAAGTGGAGGGGACAAAAGCTGTATGGTGATGTGACCCAAAGGTGATGTTCATAATAATAAAAAATTCTAGATAGAATAGCAATTGGCATTTTACAGCACCATAGTGACAATTTTGGGAACATGCCATGATAGCTTACAGCAACCTATTTTTGTGAAATCATAATCAAAATAAAAAAATACAGCAGGACTTGGGACTTCTATACTTTATTTTTATGGAATAAAGATATTTAATGATATTTACAATATTTAAGTTACACTACACTTGAACAATAACTTTTATCTTCTTAATAGTTGGACAAAAAAAGTGTTCAATGAGTAGGCCTATACAGATTAAATCTACAGTAATTTTATACAAGCTTACAAGGTTTTAATATTATAAAAATTGAAGTGAGATTTTTAATCAAAACTACCAAACTGAACTTTTCGGCTTTCCCTGCAGGCCACAAATTGTTGAGCAATCTTTTTTCTCGCCGGTACCAGACGTCTATAGCGTTAGGTTGACGTTGGAAATGACGTCGGACAGACATTTCATTTTGGTTGAAAATGAAAATCGTGTTGAAGTCAAGTAAATTTGACGTTGACTTAACGTTGGATTTTGGTTACGCAAAAACAACACAATCTCAACGTCAGCTGATGTCAGTATTGGACATCAATTTAACATTGACATTAGATGTTGAATTTACATTGAATTTTGGTCACCCGACGTCGCAACTGAAATTTAACCAAATATCAACGTCTTATGACACACATCTAAAGTGCAGTGTTATGGAAGAACCATTTCCTTTTTACATCCAATATCCAATTAAAAAAATTTGATATATTTAGCAAACTAAACTTCTGTATGAAAACAGGTAATGTTAATAATATAATATATAAATAACAAATACAAATTAAATAAATATAGCCTTGCAGTATAAAGATATTTCTCTCTCTCTCACACACACACAGGCCTATTGCAATCACGTGTTGTATATCAATGGCAAGTTATTTTTCTCAAGCAGTTCTTCTCTCATCTGACACATGCCCAGCCAAGCTAAACAGGACAAGTGGAGCATGTGCAGGGAAACGATTCGGAAATAATAAAAACAAGTTTAAATGGGTAAATTTTTTATAAATATTTTTGAGTCTTCATTTTCTTTCTGACATAGCCTAGCCTACTTCAGTTCTTGTTAAAACACACCAGACATGCAAATTCTTTGCATTTTGGGCACTATTTATTTTGTCCATCAAAAGTGTGCTTTCACTTAAATTGAGCGCAGCAAAAATAGATTCGGCGCCGAAACCCGCGCTTCACTGTTTTTCGCTCGACGCTCACGCGCTGCTCCGGCTCGCGGTGTGAATGCACTCATTGATTAACATGCACGCCGAACAAAAAAAAAAAAAAACGCGCTGCACCTTGCGGTGTGAAACGGCCGTAATTCACGAGGTTTCCTACATGTGCGCGTGCCGTGTGCACGAGTGATGCTGATGTTGCGCGATGTTAATCATGCGGCGCCCGAGTGCATTTGACCGGCATAAAATCGGATTATGTCAGACTGACCGGCCGGTCGCCAATCATGGCCGATCACGTGAAAATCGTCTGATTCCGGTCACCAGACGATCAATCGGTGCATCTCTAACTGTAACACATTATACTTACAGTGTGTGTTTGAAAAAAGAATGTAATTGTTAAACTCTGCTTTTTTCTGGGGTGCATTTTACCCCAGACGGCCAAACAGCAAAGCGACTAAACGAACGAAAATTCGCAAGAGCAACAAGAGATTAGAAGCTCATGGCAGACACGCCCAAGAGATGATTCGCGCTGTGATTGGCTGAATGTTAGTTCACTCAAGTCTAAGTAACAAATCAGAGAACACGGGTGGAAATAGTGGCGCTGGGTCAAAAACAATGCGGGGGACAGAATTACCTGTTTCTAAAAGTGCAGGGGACGTGTGTGTCGTCCCCCCTTTTTTATAAAAACAGAAAACAACAGTGGAGGCGGTGCCTAGGTGGGCATCGTAATGTAATGTGAATGTAGCGGTGGCATATTCTATGCTAATGTCACCCTCACTCTCCGTCATGGCCATATCGCGAGACAGCTTTTCACTCGATGAGACATCTCATCACACCCCTAGTTATAACTAAAGGCATTGTAAATTGATCAATATATGTAGAGTTGCACATCTGTGACTTTGCCTGACCACACTTAAGTTGAATTCTATATTAAATGCGCCGAGTTACCTCGTACCTTCACAACATGCATGACACACCAAAACGAAATTGCTCCTATCATAATCACCGAAGCTGTCTGCACTGAAATCACTTATCTGCAACACACCTAGCCTCTCCTCTACACCACACTTTCTCTGGCTCTCTTCTGTCACATTTTCTCCTACACTCAAGAAAACCTGGTTTGAAATCATATTAGCTATAAACGGACATCTCCTTCACACAGGCAACACAGACTTTGTAATCCAATTTATTTTCCTCTCAATGTTTTAAATGAGCCACAAAATTTAATTTGAACCACTAAATGACATTATGGGCTCTTCTCTAAAGAAACATTTATTAGTTTCCGTTTAGCAGCCCTATTTTGTTCGAAGAAACCAGCACTGAGTGCCGGAGATCCCGGGATAGACATGCATTGCTCAAGGACACACTTTCTGCCAAGGACTGAACCTACAATATTTAGCTCTGGCTGGAACCTGATGCAAAATGATGCAAATCAACTGTGGCAAACAAACATATTTTGTTTTGCCACTGGCCAACATTTTATTGCATTCAGCAAGTTAAACTTTTAATACTCTTAAGTTTCAAGCCTAAACCATAAAACCACAAAGCTGCATACTACAAACACATTTATAATAAACACTAGAAGAAGAACGCACACAAAATCTGAAATAAATGAATATAAAGTAAAATCATTGTTACTACTAAAATCATTACTACTCCATGTGCAATTACTATCCACCATATAGAGCTAAGCCAATTCCAACTACACATGATCATGGTTTCTGGTTTAAACCAGTTTTGTTCAGTTTGTTATAAAGTAAGTAATACCCCTCATAGAAAAAATACAATCATTTTGTTACAGTATTTTCTCTTGATATCAGATGAAAAAAAAAAAAAAGATGACGCATATTTTAATAAGACATTGCAATAAACACAAGGGTCTTTCAAAGAGAATATTAAGCAAAATGTTTTTAGTTTTATCGCAAGAGAAAATTAACAAAATTAGCTTTTGTTTATGGTGACATTAAAGGGATTGTTCAACCAAAAATGTTAATCATTAATTACTCAGCCTCATGTCGTTCCAAACCTGTAAGACTTTCGTTCATCTTCGGAACACAAATTAAGATATTTTTTTATGAAATCTGAGAGCTTTCGGTCCCTCCATACAGAATGCAATGTTATTACCACTTCCAAGGCCCAGAAAGTTTGTAAAGATATTGATATAATAGTTCATAGGGCTGGGTAAAAAATATCGATTTCTCGATATTAATCGATTCTCATTTTTACGAACCGATATCGATTCTTAAATCTCAAGAATCGATTAGTCATCCTGTTTTCATTTGATGATCGCGTAGAACAATGTATCGTGCATCCCATCTAATAAATCGAAATAATCTTTGTGCTTTGTGACTATTATTATGAAATAAAGTCTCAAATTTCGAATTACGTCCATTTTCTTACGAAATTCAAAAACATAAATACCGTTTTTGGCGCTGCGGCGTGAGATCGCTCTGGCTCAGCTCAAGAGAAGCAGCAGCACGGAGCGCACATGATCTCATTCTCCTCTTCCGCCTTAATAATACCAGTTACTCCGCCTTCATAATACCAGTTACTCCGCCTTAATAATACCAGTTACTTACTCCGCCTTAATAATACCAGTTCCTCCGCCTTAATAATACCAGTTCCTCCGCCTTAATAATACCAGTTACTTACTCCGCCCTTACTCCGCCTTAATAATACCAGTTACTCCGCCTTAATAATACCAGTTACTTACTCCGCCTTAATAATACCAGTTACTCCGCCTTAATAATACCAGTTACTCCGCCTTAATAATACCAGTTACAGCGCCAAATAAACATCAATGAGCATCTGAAAGTGTGTTAAAAGATAGAGTACAACTTCGAAATCCGTATCATGTAATGTGGTATCGCTCAATCAGTGTTTCATCCGTGGAAAGACGTCAGTTAAACAGCAAGTAAACAATGGCATGTAACGTCACATTTACCTCAGAAAAAACATTAAACTTAGTAACTTAGTCAGTTAGTCAGCTAGAAAAAATAACTCTAGAGAGGAGAATTTTGCTAAATATATGCACCATATTACATATTCATTATAATTTTTAATGTTCTTCAATATT
The DNA here is from genome assembly GCA_030578255.1 of Tiaroga cobitis. NCBI lineage: Eukaryota > Metazoa > Chordata > Actinopteri > Cypriniformes > Leuciscidae > Tiaroga > Tiaroga cobitis. Next base: position 33,630,561 of record CM060608.1, on the reverse strand, counting down.
TAATGCATGTTTGAATAAATCTGGCAAGTTTTTATGACAGCCACCATTTAAATGTTTATATTTCATATAACTTTGTTATTATAAAAATAAATAAGTGTAATTTAAGTGTTTGTATCGCTTCAAATCAGTTAATTTTTGCCTTCAAAATTATAGTAGGCTAATGACGCCTAGTAGGCTAGAACTGACTCCCATAGTTTACAGCATTAGTTAAGAGATTTGTTTTCCTTGAAAAAATTTGCCATGTATTGTACCTGATATCCAAAATAATCAATATTGAATCGAATCGAATCGTAATCGAAATCGAATCGAATTGCAAGCTTGTGAATCGAAATCGAATCGAATTGTGAAATTTGTGTCAATACCCAGCCCTAATAGTTCATGTGACTACGGTGATTCAGCCTTAAATGTTATGAAGTGACGAGAATATTTTTTGTGTGCAAAACAACCCCAAAAATATATTTTTCATTCAACAATCTCTCCCATGTCAGTCGCCTACGCTGATCACGTAGTAAACACAGTGCAGCGCTTCCAGGTTCTACGTCAGAACGCAGGCTCATTATTGGTCGACGCGGTTCACGTGAGCACACGTGTGATGCTGATGCAGGAGCTAGCCAATAATGAGTGAGCGTTCTGACGTACGTGGTCAGCGAAGGTCTTGCAGGTTTGGAACGACATGAGGGTGAGCAATTAATGACAGAATTTTTATTTTTGAGTGAACTAACCCTTTAAGTTAAAACATTATTTTGATCTACAGCAAGTACATTTTTTTCTCGTGTTTTTAAAAATATATTGATTAGTGGTATTTATAATAAATAATCGTTTTACTTTGTATGTTTTTTGCGAAAATAACCAAACCATAAATATAATTTGAGAAACACTAATAGTATCTGGGCGAGCAATCCCGAAATAAGAGTAACTGCTGCTATAAATCACCAATTGAGAGGTGTATGTTTATATCTCCAGAATCACGTCTGAAACACCAACCTGCTCTCACTGCCTTGCTCCTTCTTCTCTCGCACCTTGAGCCACTTGCGAAGCAGGAAGCGTTTGCGCCGGGGCGAGGCGCTCGGGGTGGAGCTGTTGGACCAGGCCGCGTCCTCGTCGCTGGACGGCGTGATTTCGATGGAGGGCAGCTGAAGGTACTCTTTGGAAGCCGAGCGTGATCCTGGCTGCCACAGTAGCCCGTTCTCAAGCCGTTCCCGCTCACTGGGCAGCTTTTTCATTCGCCTCATCTTAAACCGTCGGCGCCGCAGGGTGGGGGTGGACGAGTTGGACCAGACGAGGCTGTCATGACCTCCTCCGCCTCCGCCCTCCTCCTCTCCATGGCCGGGATCGTCCCGGGGGACGTGCACCTGGAGGGATGGTGGTCGAAGGGTGTCCGTCATGCTCCACACTCACCACCCCTGCCGCTGTGATCACCGTTAAGATGCTAAATTGAGACGTAACCCAGTCTGGGTGAGAGGCTATCTGCCAAACCGACCGAGTTAAAGATTCAAGAGGAAACGGAGGTGTTAAGTTGATCCTGAGCGTCTGTAAAGAGCCGGAGCACAAAATGTACTTTGGTCAAAAGTCAAACATCCAGTCCTGTGCTGAATTTCCTCACAGAATACTTCCTTGATGATTGCTTGAGAATCCGGGGCTCTTTCCTTCTTGTTTCAGCTACACTTTGAACTGACAAAGAGCACCTGATGGTGTTTGGGTGGACGGACTGGTGGAGGTGGGTAAAACTGCTGGGAGTGTTTGAGGCCTACAGCTGGTGGATTGGACGTATTAGATGACAAAGGAAGGCTCTGTTCTCCTCCCAGCAGATGAAACATGCATAAGGGGTGGCTATCGGTGTAACAGTACTCCAGGACTCCCCGCAGGTCCGAGACAGTCTCACACACACAAACAGAAGCATAAAAACTCAGACTATTGAAATGATCTCAATTGCCTTTAACAGTTGTGTAAAAAGACTCTCTCCTGAGTTGTATACGCCGTTTGTCCAACAACAAGCCTGAAGAAGGTTGTGAATGTCTGGAGCCGGAATTGTGTGTTGGTCACGTTCCTGAGGTTGCTGTTCCCACAATGCCCTGCATCTCAATCTTCCGACACATACAGCGGCCACGGCCTAAAGATTAGAGTAAGGTGATAGGATGCCAGGTGACTAGGACACCGGTGACTAAGTGTTTAACACAAAGATATTGTTAAAAATACATACAAAGCCACAAACAGTCACATGGACAAGATGCATCACCAAACACAGAGATAAATCAGCAAATCAAAAATGAAGCACAATAATTGTGAGTGTGCACATGCATACATACTCTGAAAGCAGTACAGTTTGAATTTATTCTGTCTAATAGTTTCAATATTGTCTAGCAAAGCATGCTAGGTTGGTTGAAAGAACTGTTCATTCAGGGTTGGACTTGAGGGTGAGTCAATTATGACAGAATTTTATTCTGGGAATAACCTCAAACTGAAAAATAAAGTTCAAGTAACCAGATTTGAGGCATGGCACTGTGGTTTTACTATAAATCACACTACTATACTACTGTATGGGGTGTGTGTGGTGGTGGTGGTGGGGGGTGGTGGATGGGGGGGGGGGGGGGGGGGGGGGGGGGGGGGTAGTGTTCAGTTGAACGAGAATAGAGACGGAAGTGATAAAGGACCAGATAGTGCAAACAAAAGCATGACTAGAGTAAACAGCCCAATGAGAGACGTTTAAAGAGCCCGCAGGCCAAACACCCTGACCGCTGACCCAGTACTGAGAAACACAAATACAATCCAGTTGACATCCAATATTTAAACAATCACTTCCACTGAGCTGCTCAGGCCTACAGCACACAAATCAGAAGGCCATACTCCAAATCACAACGGACATCAGCATCTGATTACTTTAAAATGAAGCAACTAGACCAATATGCAAATTGCAAATCAGAGGAGAACATGTATAATGTTAGCAATACCGTTCCACATTTCCCTGCGGAACAGCAGGAAGCCGCTGTCAGGTTGCGAGCGAACTGTTGACAGATTGTGACAGGATTGGGTTTCTTTGAGATGAGAGGCTGTGTCATTGTGTCAAGACAGACACTCAAGGCTATCGCTGCTATATAACCTCGCTTCTCTTCCTCTCTCTCATTAACAGAATCACACGTGAGATTTTTAATCTTACAATATGTGTGAACTAGAGGTGCGGTGCTGCTACCGGGAAAAAGTATACTGGAAAATATTTTTAAAAATAATAATAAATCCCATATTAATAGCAACTATAACAGTATCTCAATTATACTAAAATAGCACTGATTCACAGTCTTTATGAGCATTATAGTACATACACCTGGGGAAAATAAAGTTATAACCCCTTCCTTTTGCCAATTATTTTTTTTGGCCTAAAAAATATGCAAATATGTTTTTCTACAAGCAAAATGAATGGGTGCTGGTAAGTAAACAGAATAGACATGCAAATGCAAATCACAAAATATCTTTGTGACAGTTGTCTCAAAATAATTCAGATCAATTACATCACAGACTTGAAGAACAGGTGTGAAACACTTTTTTTATGCACCAAAACTTCTAAACCTACAAATCCTCAAAAGCCTGGGTTAAAAACAAGCTGAAATGCACAAAATTACTGTTTTTTTCCCCTGTATTTTTGAGCATTAGAGACATAAAAATGTAAGCGTAAAAATCGTAAACTTTTGAACGGTATTCACAAGCAGACCAATGACCGACCAATCAGAATCAAGTAATCCAGAGAACTGTACAGTTTAGTCCATTTATAGAGTTTATACCTTATAGAACCATATAAACCTGTGTAATTATCCAGATTTAATTGTGTTCTAAATGCAGATTAAACAAATAGTTTAGCACACTAGTATGGAAGTTTAGAAAGTAACAGTTGAGGGACTTGTAAAGAGACCTACTGAAATTCTTTTGAATGAAACATCATATCCTGTCAGTTCCGCCCAGTGAAAATTACAAGCTGACAACCTATAAATGTAAAGACATAATTCACTGTGAAAGAGGAGAAGATCCTCCTGCTGGGATCTGAGATCTATCAAGAGTGCGGTTCATTACGATATGAAGACACCAACTCACATTACAGTCATCCTTCATCAAAATGTAATAACTTGGAACGACTTTATATAACCAAGGTCATGTGAATGAAGAAAAAATATATTGATTCCCCATTAATAAAATAGCTAACCTCGTGGATAAAGTTCTGTCCTACATTATATTAAGTATTCAGGAGCAAACGATTTGTTTTTTTAATCAGAAATGTTGCATTACATTAAGTTAAATGCTTTGCAAGTTGTGTGGTGTAACAGTCTGCCGCTATACTTGCTATATCGTCATATGTTTTACCTCTGTGATATATTTTTCTCTGGCAGAAGAGATTTATCTCATCAAACCTTTGAATGTTGTACACAGAACAGCTGACAATTCATTCTTCATTTTCATTATATCTGTCGCTCCCTAGATTCTAGTAATGATTAGTGTATTCAGATGAAATACCTGAAGCATTTAAGCTCTATTAATGCATCCGTCTACATGATGACGAGTTGTGTTTCATAAGCAGCACGCGTGTCTCTGTGGAGACTCACAGCAGGAGTTTCCCTCTGATTGCTAGAAGGTCATGTGATGAAAGGCTGAGAGAGAAACCACATTCTGCTTGATGTACTGTAACCCCTAATGTAGATCCCAACACATCCACACGATTCACCAGACGAGTTACTGCAGAGGGAAAGTGTGTGTCGAAGGCTAATCATCTTTACTAATTTGACAAGCTATAATTAGAAAGTGTTTGATGTAAGATGAGAGATAAAGTATAAAGACACAAGGGACATGTGCCAGAACCTGGAAGAGGCGAAAATGAACCATGCAGAAAATGTGTAAAACTAACAGAAAATTATTAAAGTAAAATCCAGACCAACCACTGGAGGATAAACTGGAAGCAGACGAGATGCTGATGAGACTGATAAAACAGAGGAAATACTTACATAATCAATACCTCACTCATTGAGCCTTGGGTTATCTGTTATATATCTGGACTGGCAATCTTTTGGACTGACACTTTTGGGGGAATCTCAAAAAATATGTCCAGATCATGTACAGGCGTCTAAATACAGTATGTCCATAGAGAAAATAAATTTAGCATTGTATAATTATTTTAATAACTCTCAATCACAATCTCATAACTGTAATGTAAAAAATTGTACTATAATTATAATGCAAAAACATATAATTTAATATAGTATAATAATACAGTAATATTAAATTCCTTTCTAAATGATAATATTGTAAGTGTAATGTAAAAAATGGACTGTCCCAACTGTAATAAAAAAAATAATTAATATTTAATATAATATATAATAATATTGACTCAGAAAAAAAAATTACATCAAAGATTGCCGGTTAGATTTACCAAAAATAAATGATGTTTAACCGCTATGGAGAAACCAGAGCAAGTGGGAAGTGTCAGAAAGACATGCTGAGGTCAGGCTGGTACATGAGCGCTGACTCCCTGATGATCACCTGGATCTCGCAACTCAGAAAACATTGTAGCATCACATTTTCAAATATCTTTATGAATAAACCACAGATTTGAGGTTTAAAAACAACTACATTCTCCTCTAAAAAACTCTGTTTCATTCCGTGAAACAACCATTATAGTGGGTTTTTTCCTCCTCCATTGCCGTTTGCTGGGAGAAAAAACGTGCAGAGACAAACGGAGTGATCCTGTTCACGGTATGCCGTATTACCGTAAATAAAGCTCTTCCGGTACTTTGATGTAATACACCAACGGTCTGCACAGCGCTGCTTCAAGTCGAACACATCTTAAATCTGCAGTGGTCAAGTTGTAGCTCTCAGAAAATTACAAGTTGTAATTAAGTTCTACAAGCACGTGAAGGCTTTTTATGGTTCAGAATCGTTACGGTAATTACAACATAGCATGGACGCACCTTGATACAAACAGTGAACAGTCCCAGTGCTGATACTGGTGGAATATCACACTCATGGAATCAGATTCATGGACCAGAACACACTGTTGTGTTTTACACTGTTATCAATTACCTGGATTATATATATATATATATAAAAAATCAAACCCACAAACTTCCAGTCTAGGTCTCTAACCATTAGGCCACGACTGCTCAAAAGTTTGGATGCATTGGCCAGTATAATATATATATATATATATATATATATATATATATATATATATATATATATATATATATAAAACATTAGAACATATCATTAAAGTACATAACAAAAAAGGGTGTTTAAACTCAAGCTTTTGTTCATGTTTCCTTGTCAGATTTATATCGCTTGTTTCTCAAGTCACATTTCCATAATGTATACAGGAAATAGGTTACCAGATACAACGGTTCATTCCTCCACACTTCCAAGCTAGTTTTATTCCTGTTTTTATGTAATGTTATGTAACTTGCCATGTGTAGAAATTTCAACAAGTTGGCCTGGAAAACATCCCAGCAGGACAGTCGCTGGGACGAACTGCAACGACAACACAAGCCGGCGTTTCATTTGCTCCTTTATTCAGGTCAGCATTGTGTCTGTGGTGTGAGCGGATGAGCAGAACACTCACTCCCTCTCTGCCTAGCGTACACAACACCAACCTCCAAAACTAAAGCATTTCAATCCAGAATTCTGTACAGTTTATCATGAGTGGAAACTATTGTAATCATATTTTCCATTTATGTCTGTACAGTAATCCAGTGCATAAACACCCATGTGGTCTGTGCAGCTTCTAATGTCACATGTTCACCGTCACTTATAAACCAAGCCAGGTCGCAGGTCATGACCTTTGACCTTTGGCATGATAGTGAAGAGATCCTGTCAGCTAAAGAGATTGATTTCCTCCTCATACTCTCTTCAAAACAATAACCCTAAAACAATGGCATATGTATACACTGTACTGGTGCCTTCAAGTCCACCCGGGAAGATCCTTTTTACAAGTTAAGAAGCTGATATTAAAGTATCATGCGTTTGATTCTAACTCCTTTCATTTCGCTCATCTTTAAATACAGCATTGCTGGGTTTTGATTGGCACACAAATCACTCCACAGAAATAACCTGTGGTTCCAACTGTAGAAAAGATTGAATTCAGACCGATCTTGCATTCCTTGAAAACGTCATCCTTTTAGACCATTACATCTGAATCCAACAACACTGAATGAGGATCATGGGTGTCTAGCTGCATAACATAGACAAATCCAACAAGTGAAATCTTTATATTAGAATGGACACCTGTTAACACACACACACATGCTTACTGACATTCACACACAGCTTTGCTCTTTAACTTTGAGTGAAACACACAGAGAGATTACCATGAGCCAGTTGACAGCTGGGAAGAGCTAGTGTTACAAAAGCAACAATAGTCTGTGTGTGTGTGGGAGAGAAGAAGGCCGATATGAGATTGAGACGTTCTGACACACAATCTCTGCTGTATTCCAAAAGCAAAATACAATTTCTTCATCCACAACATGGATAATGAAACATATTTCAGGCTTTTCAGCAGAGAGCTCAGATGAGGGCCCACACACACAGAGAGAAAAGGCAATTTTGAAAAAAAAAAAAAAAAGGAAATGAGCTCATTTCAGATATTTTCCACAGAAAAGGGAATTTTGAGCAAAAAAAAGTCTCTGTACTGGCTCCTTAAACCTTCCGGCGGTCTCAAACCAGAAAGCACTAATGTCAAAGTCTGGGTGCTGGAATAATGTCCACACACCATGAAAAAGCTTCCAGAACAACACTGACAATCAAGACTGTGGTGAACAACACCACTGCAAACAAATCAGACTGCACAAAACTAAAGTTGATCCACTTTAAGCCTTAATATATTATATTAAAATATTGAATTGAAGGTGCACTTATAGTTATCTTAAAAATATATATAAAAACTGTACTTGCAGATAATATATTAATTAAATAAACGGCCACTGAAATGTACTTAAAGAGAATAAACTTTGATTATGCAAACATTCCATTCACTTATGAAGACATTATGGGATCATTGTTTTTTTAATTTCCTCTGAACAAGCAGTAACATTTAATTTTTTTTTTGCCAAACATCCAACTAAAACGTTTCTGAAAAACAAAATGTTTTGTGCTAACATTTTGAGAACATTAGAGCTGAACTCTGACCTGAAATCTGAATAGAATGGTCTATTAACATTACTGGATGTTTCATCATAACATTGCGATAGTTTGTTAGCTGGGGGAATAAGTTGCCTTTGCTATAATGAGCAACAGTCATTATTCAGAAATATTTAACTGACGAATGACCGTCCAATCAGAATCAAGTATTCCAGAGAACTGCCACAACTGTTGCAAATATATAATTATTTCTTCTACAACATTATTAATAAAAACATTTCCTTTTTTAATTTAATGTATGTGTGAATAACAATTGGGAAAAGAATATTACCAAAGGATTACATAGCTAGACCTACTTAAAATACCTAAAATAGTTAAATTCAACACACACACACACACACACACAATACAACAATTTGAGAATAGTAACAATATAATTAATTATATATATATATATATATATATATATATATATATATATATATATATATATATATATATATATATATATATATATATATATATATATACACACACACACTCACACACAGGCACACACACACACAAACATAGCGTGTCACTAGCCGCGTTTCCATTACCCTTCAAATTGCGCAAATTGAAATTGCGAATTGAAAATACGCTCAATGGAAACACGTCCATTTCGCAAAAACTCCCATTTATCGCAAAAAAGTTTTTACGCTCGCATGAGGAGGTTTTTCAGGCAATTCGAAAAAGGAATATTTCGCAAAACTGCAATGGAAACAGTTTTTGCGCAATTACAGTCACCTGACTTAGAAGACGCGTGTGTTTGGGGTCCGTGTAGGCTATTGCGTCCATTCCTTTTTCCTTTAACTCGTATGAAAAATTAAAAACATGCTTTCTTCTTTATTAGTTTTTAGACTGGGGGGAGAAAAAAGCTCAGTAGGCTATAATAGAATAGCAAAAAAAGTCTTCTCATACAAAAAAAGAAATATAACACAAACTAATTTTCCAAAACTGTAAAAGGTTATATAAAAATAATACATTCATCAATTATTTTATGATAAACATATTACTGTCTTAAGTGAAGTCATTTATTGTTATAAACGCAAATAATAATAATAATTATTATTATAGCCTATTACATTTATTAGGCTAGATTTATTAGGCTACATATAGAAGGCGCTTTTATCCAAAAAAGGAACAAAGCAATTCGTCAAATGTCATTCATAATACAGGTTAGACAATAATAATACAGGGCTAAGATTATCACAAATAAACACGAGATGTTGACGTATATCGGGTTTGTGCGAAGTGTGGAGCGCGCACTGCATGACGGAGGCGCGGGCGCGAACACTTGCATTTTCCTGTCAACAGTGGAAACAACTTAAAATACTCTATCATTTATGGTCATACAGAAAATAATAATACATAATCCGCAACTACTTTTATTTGTGTAAACTCAAAATAACAAGAAAACGTTCTTCTTTTGCAAAATAAAAGAAAACAATCAGGCGCGCTTTCATGATCTCCGTGAACTGGAACATGTCTTAGAAATGAACTGAAACAAAATATAGCTTATGTAGGCTAAAGCTTGAAATGTCCACTTTTAAACGAACAAATTCAAATCGAAAGCAAATACCTTCTGATTATGTAATCCATATGAAAGGTGCATTTCTCTCTAAAGGCGCATCCGCTTTACAGTGGAGATGAAAATATGTTTGCAGTCGGCACTAACACTAGTTTATTAATAAACAATTAAAATGCCTCGTTATTTTTTCAGACACATTTCTTATCATTAGCCTATAATCACCTATAAATCACCTCTCTGTAGGCTATGGTTCCAGAGACTTGGCTCTTCTTATTCAGCACTGCGGGAAAAATATCATCGGGTTCTAATTTGGCCTTAGAAAACCAGTAAAATCAACATTTTTTTCATATTAATTTGTGAATATTTTAAATGTTTAATAAAGGGGCAAAAAGTCATAAACAAAAATCTGAAAATTCGTCTATATTTATTTTTTGTGCAGCATTTGGTGTGTAGGCTACAGTTCAAATTGAAAATTTGTTGTTCAACTTTGCGCTTTAAAAATACAACAACCGTTCATTTTTCGTTTTTCAATTAGGCTACGGGTTAAAAAAGGAAAAATAAATGGACGCAAAAGTAGGCCTACACGGACCGTTTGGACAGAATACGAGACAAAGTTCTTTATTAAATTCATAAAAGAAAAAAGAATTGCAGGAATACTGGATTCTAAACCTCAAAGAAATGCCACAATCAAGACCTTGGAGCAGAAATGAGGGAGAAACACACAGAAACACCTCATGTGCCGTTCAGTATTAGGGTCTTTCCTTACCATTAATGCTTGAATAACACACCACGTCTCCTTCCATTAATAATAATAATGTCTTGACTTGTGCGGTGGCTGCACGTCTATTCACATGTGCTATAAACCTACAAACGTCCAAAGTGCATAACATCGGTTAATGGAAACGCCGTCATTTCGCAATAGTTTTTTATCGATATTTAGAAAAAATCGCAAAAGTTTTGCGCAAATCTGTAATGGAAACGCGGCTACTGTCCTGCTCCTTTGCAAAGAGTGCACATGACAGCACACAGACTCTGGCCCTTTGATAACTTTTGTTATGGTCATCTGTTTAATTCACTCTCGTGTAAACCATGGTAACTGAAACTTTCACTGACCACAATATCTTATATGAATTTCCATATAGCTATCATCACTAACCCGTTAGTAGCTACATCTAACATCTTAGTTGTGCGTTTTAAATCTCGCGTAGCCTATTCAAGTTAAATGTGGACTAAGAGCTAGCGTATTCCTCCTATAAGCATCATGAAAAATGACAACAACAAAAATCTGACTGCAAACCCGCAACATCGTGAAGAAAATAAACTGCATCTAACTCACCCTTACCTGCCGCGATGTCCAGCGCGCGCACTTTCCACATGTTATTGACATCATCTCGCATGGTAAAAGAAGTCGTAACATATTAAAACTCCCTAAAAGTCCGTTTCTTCATGTCAAACTGCCCTAGGCAGCTGGCAAAATGAAACTCTATCTGCGCCAGTTTTAAAGCTTTTAGTGAAGTCCGCAACTTTATACACAACACCGCGCATCCATTTCATCACTGACTCCCGTTAGACCGTCACGGCGGCGGAGGAGGGGAGTCGAGCGGGCGAGCAATCACTGCTTCTCGGAGGAGGAGTTCAGTCGAGCCGGTCCTCTGGAAGTGGAGCAGACCACCACACACTGACCTATCAGTACCACTACCACCACACACTGACCTATCAGTACCGAGCGCGTGCTGAGCACAAAACGGCTGACGCTGCGCTCCGTAAACCCTAACCGAAACCGAGGGAGAACCTCATGGTGTGTTCGAGTCATGTCGAAAATATCGTTTACGAGCTGAACCCCAAACAAAGTCGTAAAGACGGGAAGTTTGGAATGTTCTTTAATAACTAATGATCTTCGCAACAGAAGTGAATCAATTAAAACTAACTTTAGCTGGACAATAACTTTATACCAATGCTGTTGTAAAGCCTAAACAAACGGTAATTTCTATTATAACTGGAAAGCTGCTTTGAAACAATCCATACTGTTAAAAGCGCTTTAAATGAAGGTGACTTGACTTGACAAGACCTACCCAGTTCCCATGGTCATATTTTCCAATTTTAGCTAACTGTAGCAAAATAAGAAAAACAGATATTATTTTTTAAGTATACCTACCAAATACCCCAAATGCACATTTGATCATGACACATTTCAGATGACTCTTGAAAAGTAAGCTGTCTTTAATTGTTGCTTGCTTTAATTAAAGCTTGATTTAATTATTGTAACTTCATAAGCCTGACACCATTTGAAAAAAAAAAATCTGTGGTGAATTCTAGGCATGAATTTATGCAAATAATCAGCTATGTGTTGGGTCTTTTGTGTCATAGCTTAGCAATCGCTGTACTTAATCACTGTAATTATCTACACATTTTTCACACAAAAACCCCCACTTCGCTGCTTAGCAACAGGCATATAATAAGTGTTTTGCCAGTACACTTGCTTTTAAAGGTTGTTTTTATGAAAGTTATTAATGATAATGCCATATTGATTGTTGTCCTAATTAGAATGTAAAAATATGATCATTATGCAAAAAAATGCAGAGAAGAGTGATAAAATGTACGATTTTGTGGAAATCATAAACATGTCCTTATAGAAAGTTTAAAAGTGCACTTTTTTGGTTACCCAAACATTAATTTTAACTTAATAAATAACGTGTTTAGGACATACATTAATGCATTCACACATGTAGTGCAGATTAGACACCGATGAGCCAAACATTATGACCACCTGCCTAATATGCTGTTGGTCCTCCACGTGCTGCCAAAACAGCATCGACCCGCCGAGACACGGGCTCTACAAGACCTCTGAAGGTGTCCTGTGGGATCTGGTGCCAGGACATTAGCTGCAGATCCTTCAAGTCCTGTAGGATTCGAGGTGGAGCCGCCGTGGATCGAACCTGTTGGTCCAACACATCCTACAGGATTGGATTGAGATCTGGTAAATGTGGAGGCCAGGGCTTGAACATTATGTTCCTCAAACCATTCCTGAACAATTGTCATGAAGGGGTGGACCTGGTCTGTAACAATGTTTAGGTAAGTGGCACGTGTCAAATGTACGTCCACATAAAGGTCCGGACTCAGGGTTTCCCAGCAGAATCCACTGCAGCAGAGTGCGATGCGCTGTGTGTGTTGTGACACGTTCCTCCCATAACCATCATTAAAACATTTTATGACTTGTGCCACAGTAGACCTTCTGTTGGCTCAGACCAGACGGGATAGCCTTCGTTTCCCTCGTGCATCGATGAGCTTTGGGAGCTGGTTTGTGGTTTGTCCCTCCTAGGACACTGTTGGTAAATTCTCACCGCCGCTGACCGGGAGCAACACACAAGCCTTGCCGTTTCAGAGATACTCTGACCCAGTCGCCTTGCCATACAAATCTGGGCTTTGTCAACACGTTGATTACAAGAATTGAACTGATTGTTTGCTCACCATCTAATCAACCCAGACATTGATATGTGGCATTGTTATGAGATGATCAATGATATTTGCTTCACCTGTGACTTGCCATAATGTTTTTGCTCATCAGTGTGTATTTACAATGCATTATTTCTACTATTTACTATTCATTAAGATTCTTTTTATTCTCTTATATTCCTTGCTGTAGGTAAAAATAAAAATGATTGTATTTCAGCTTGTTTCAGCTGCATGAAATAAACATTAGCAGATGCAACATTAATTTTAACCTTAAAAAGAACAGAGTCTGACTCTGTCTGTACTGCTCTATATGTGTCCTTAACACATTGCTCATCATTGATCTTCAGCCGCCTCCTCGTACCGCTGTATCGATCACATTGACTGGTGTTGCAAATGCTTTCTATTTATAGCTTTCACAGTCACCAGAGCCAATGACAGCCGCCGAACCCATGAAAAATGGGATTCAACTGAAAGTCAAACTTGTAATTGTTTAAAAAGGAACAGAAATCTTTTTTAATCAGATATATTTCAAATCTTTTTTTTAATCAGATTTATTTAACCGGTAACAGCCAATTAAAGTGGACTGATGAAAAGAGAAAAGATGCATTTATATGAGCACAAAGTTTCAAAGATTAGGCATTCCTTTCTGAAGAAAAGCCACATCTGGGACAATACCACACAAATTAAACTTGAATGTCACGGTCCTGTTGAATCAGGAACATGCATCTCTTGAAATGTCGGCAGAACCTTTTAAGGTTCAACATAAAACCTTTCTTCTAAGATTGCATAATAATCTTAAAATGTCGCTATACCGTTCATATTTCTTCTTATTTGACTTAAATCAAAATATCAAGATGCTAATTAATTCTGTTTAGAGCTCATTTCTCATTTTAACATTTACTTGCATAATTTCCTTGGTTCCTTCTAGATGTATTGATATACCGTATCTGTGAATATTAAGCAAAGCGTCTGTTTCTCTTGACAAAAAGCTATTTTGGTGAGAAATAGATAAAACCATAATAACAGCCTAATCACACATTTCCTGTGCATATACAGACGAGCTGATTAACTGGAATGAATACAAGCGAACATGATTCAATTAAATAGTAATTATAAACAGATCAATGAGCCATCAAAACATTCAAAGACTAATTATCGTAAATCAAAATGATTCAGTGGATTGGTTGGCTCTTATGAATTGACTGTCATGATTGTAATAGCAACATCGATTTTAAATACAACGTATAACAAATCTCATAATCAATCCCAAATTAGACGTTTTTCATTCAAACAGATTTTTAAAGATAAATCAATTTCTCTTTGCAGTCCTGCTGCTGACAGCGTGATCTCTGACTTGGCTGTGATGAAAGTACGTCAAAAAATATTGTGCTGCTATAGCAACTAAATCCTCTCCAATAATCCACAACAAAACAGTCAACTTTTGTTGCACTGCATTAACAGGGTAAGAATTAACCTTAAAAGTTACTATGAAATCAAAATGGACAATTCTTATTTTATGGAAAATTGCCGTTTCTATTATTAATAATTTATCCGTCCATTATTTTAAATTCATATGCTTCGTAATATTTCATCAAAATAACTTCCCCTACCTAAAGTGACATCTCTTCTCTTCTCTGATGATGAGGGCGGGACAACCTGTCACTCACATGAGATCCACCAATAGCAAACCACAACCATCCAATCAATTCCCCATGGACCAAATCAAGCCCCGCCCTCCATTTGTTCTTGCTTGAGAAGCCGTTTAAAAGACTATCACATGAAGACTTTCAGATTGACTTTGCACATTATTTACAACAAAACTTTACAAAAGCACTAAAAACATATTTCATGTTAAATAAGAAAATATCTGTCACAGTCGTCGTCTGCACCATTCTGTCTTCGTCTTCACTACACTACCCAGAATCCTTCTTGTCTCCACACCTGAACTCACTCCCTCAATCACCCACCTGTTCTTCGTCGTCATCATCATCTGTGTCACCTGTCCTCACCTCGTTAGTGTTCATTTGTATCTGTATTTAGTTTCCTTCTGTTCAGTTAGTCTTGGTCGGTTCTCGTTTAAGTAACTTTGTTCATAGTTGTGTTTAGAGAGTGTGTGTTATCCTGCCTGTATGTACCTGTGAGTAAAAGTTAAGTAAATCATTTGTATTGGAGCCTTTGGACTTTGAGTCTTCTTCAACCCACACCACACCGTGACAATATCATTCCAAGTAACCAGTCATGACACATTATTATAGTGCTGCTAGTGGCAATAATGAGTAGAAGTGATTATTCTTCCATAAGTCTGAACATCAAACTCAATATGATCAACAGCCTGGCATTGTCACAAAGTTTCTATTTATCTAAATTTCAATCAGATTTTTTTATTTATTTTTTACAGTGCAGAGACACATGGATATTGATCGAGTGTCTCAGCTTTCATGCCGAGTGTTTACTTTTCACACATGGATATTAGACTGAGGTGAGAGGCATCATTCACCCAAATGAAGACTGTGAAAGTGCTATTCACATAGTGATGGGAAAATTACCAGTGAATTCAATTTTGCCAAGCTATTGAACAGCTTCAGAAAACTTATCGCAAATGGACTACTTTAATTGAGCCACTTTTTAAAATGAAAAACTAATTTGTATATGACATAAAAGACTTAAATGCGGTGCTCGACAGAAGACCGAAAATCATGAAATATTATGATCCTTTAAAATGAACTAGTTAACAGCACCAGAATACTATAATGCCTTTAACATTAAGGCAGACAAATAGACATTTAAGATGTGTCTTCAGAAGTCAATATATTGTTTATCTTATTATATTTTTGATGGTGATAATTATTAGATCTATATATACACATACATACAATACTTTTATTCAGCAAGGACGCATTAAATTGATCAAAAGTGACAGTAAATATACATTTGTAATGTTACAAAAGATTTCCATTTCAAATAAATGCTGTTCTTTTGAACTGTCATCAAAGAACCCCCAAGAAAATAAGCAGAACAACTGTTTTCAACATTGATAATAATCAGAAATGTTTCATGAGGAGCAAATCAGAATATTAGAGTGATTTCTGAAGGATCATGTGACACTGAAGACTGGAGTAATGATGTGAAAATTCAGCTTTGATCACAGGAATAAAATACATTTTAAAATATATTAAAGCTGCAGTCCGCAGCTTTTCCTCTTTGTCGCCATCTCTGTTCGAAATCTGCAATTGCAGTCATTCGCGGAATTATCAACTTAACGTGAGTTGTACTTCGACACCCTCGGCACGGCACAGCGCGGATGAACACAGTGTTTGAGGAGACTGTGAGGCTGTCAGTCGCGCCGGTGTGGATACTGGCATTCAGAATCACAGATTATTCTTTTTGGAAGTATGACCAACATAAGTATTTTCACCGGAAAATGTCATCTCAAATAGGAAGAAACATCCACTTTTGTTCTGGTTCTGACATTGCAGTAAATCACGCTGAATCGCTTAACATATCACGCAAAATCGTGCAAATTATACTTTGTTCTCAAATTGTTAATGTTAACAACGTCGCGTGACATGTGATGTCCTTCCGATATGTATCCTTGTTTTCGCATGGGCCGGTTGGAGTCTCTTTTTTTTTCTGTAGCCACTCCGAAGTCCGAACGAAGTCTTTTGCATTTTACAGCAGGTAAATCTCACTGGTGATTGTCGTTTGAACCTTTCTGGATCCGCCATCAAATTGATAAGTTTAATTATATCAAGTACTGCGAGAAAAGGCTATAAATCTCCACCTCCAGCATCCTCACACGCATTATACTAGCCGAGACTCTTCTTTATGTGTACAGATGTGACGTAATGATGTAAAGACATCCTCGAATCTCCCGCGGAAATCCACCAGTACCACTGGAGTTAAAAACATTATTACAAGCTTACCGTTTTGAATCGAGCTAAGGCAAGCACATAGTTTTGAACACTGGCTTGTTATGTATTTTCTCAAATATGTATTTTAGATAATTTTTAACCCATAAAAGCTACGGACTGCAGCTTTGAAGGGATAGTTCACCCAAAAATGAAAATTATTTCATCATTTACTCACCCTTAAGTTGTTCCAAACCTCTATGTGTTTATTTGTTCTGCTGTACACAAAGGAAGATATTTGGAAGAATGTTTTAATCAAACAGATCTCAATCCCCATTGACTACCATAGTATGTATTTTTTCCTACTATGGAAGTCAATGGGGGTTGAGATCTGTTTGATTAAAACATTCTTCCAAATATCTTCCTTTGTGTACAGCAGAACAAATAAACACATAGAGGTTTGGAACAACTTGAGGGTGAGTAAATGATGAAAGAATTTTCATTTTTGGGTGAACTATCCCTTTAAAATAGAAAACAGTTTAAATTGTAATATTTCGATTAAATGAATGCAGCCTTATTGGGCATAAGAGACTTCTGTCAACAACTCCTACCAACCCAAAACTAGTAGTGTTCATCCATATTATATTTGAATATAAATAATGAACTAAATTAAGTTAATTTGACAGTTTTATTTTTTTGTTTTTTAAACCTGCTAATGTGTATAATGAGATGTTTTCTCACACAGGCTCCAGTGACTGAATGACCTTATTGTTGCTGAAGCTGGATGGTGTGCTTTCACAGGACGAACACAGAGCGTGGCTTCTGCTGTAACAGTAAAGCTGGGTAATTATAGCATGTGTCTTACACACAGTCATATCGAGAGACGGCAGCGGGGGGGTTCTCTGAATAGACTCTTTCACACTCTGCATGTTTGGAGGGAGACTGTGTGCTGAATAAACACACAAAACACGTGCGGGGAGGGAAACTGACAAGCCAACTCAGTTTCCAAGGAAACGACAAAAGTTCACAGCGCTCCGAGTACCAGATCCCCCAAGTCTAAAGAGTCTATTTTAGGCAATTTCAGAACGGCTAGCAATAGCAAGCTAGCTTTGAAAGCATTAGATCCCACCCTCCCTTCAGAGCGTCTCCAAAGCCACGCCTCCTCCAAAACACATGATCTCTCACAGCAGAGTCTGCAAAGCGTCGCGAGAGACGGCGTTAAATTACCTCATGTCTCAAAGCACGTAACATTACTATAATAATGAACATAAACATCTTACAGAGCTCTGACACTTACCCCACATGACCGATGCAGAGTTCAGCGTTGATAGTGTTCCCATAAAAATGCATAAAGCCGAGTCTGAGGACGTGAACTGCTCCAGGTAGAACGTCACGGGTTTACCATCTTGTAATTACGGTTATGACATGTGTTGTGAACTTTTTCTTCTAAAGTGTTTGAAAACTCAGAAGCGAAGACCAGGAGACTCGGAAGTATCTTTTAAGCAGGGTTCTTTATTGCTGTTGCATCGCTGTAGCCTGCTTCGTCCAAAAATCTTAGCCAAGTCTAACTAAACTAAACGACAGACTGTTCATATACGGTAAAAGGGGGAGGAGTTACATAGGGACACAAACCATGCAAATGTAGTCCGGAAGTCAGCTCGTTACCGGAAATTCCCCAGCCCCGATCTCATCAGCATAGCAGTTATTCAGAGCCTTGAGACAAAGGGTGGGAGTCTCAGTAATCTGAATCATTTAACTTACAATAGAGAGATCAGGACAGACAGGAACCGGCAGGTTTGTGACATAATTTACCTTAGAACCTAAATTACCGTAATTCCTCAAATAAAAACCGGTATTCAAATAAACGCCGGGTCTCTGATAGTGGCCGGGTGCGTGATCAACGCGGACAAATAAAGGCCGGTCTTTTTGAGAAGAGACTGCAATGCAGTTTGTGTGGAAATCCAGAAGAGATATCGGTCGAAATAAAACAAGAACAAACCGGTTGCTGATCATGTGTTTGAAGCAAAAACCGTCCGGTTCCGATTGATGGACAGTGAACCGTTGCATTTCTAGTCAAGGATTGCCTCTATACAAGAGTTAGAGGAGTCAGAGGGATCAGACTGTAGCTGTTGAATGAAGTGTGAGCTCTGAAACCCAGTGGCATGCTGTAGACGGAGCCAGTGACGCCTGTCATGGATGTGGATTTGTAATCCTAGCAGTGTCTCCAGTGCTGTGTACCAAACAGATCACCGCTGTAACAGTAAAGGTCCATTCCCTGCCTCACTTTCCTAAACAATCCACACACACACACACGATGTGATATCACAATGATAATATCTAATCACTGAGCGCTATAAGGGTAATGAACTGGACTGGGATGAGGAACATTTCATCCAATTGGAGGTAAAATGCTCTCCACAATCTGCCATGATTACAGTTTACTAATCAGGTTGTAAATAGCAGACCATCTTCATATTCCGGCTCAGTGGAGTTATATTTCTAAAATACCCGAGGAGAAATAAAAAAAGTGTTGACAGTTCATTCATATTGAGATCACCGTTTTATAGTAAATGCATTTCTTAGGCTAATTACACCTTGGTTTGCTCTTTTGCCATCTAATGCAATCACTTTCATACTGTACAAAAAGTCATCATTTCTGCTTTCTACCATACACACATAAACAGTGCATTGGCCACATTAACCCCGCCGGTTTGTCCCGGTTGTTGCCTGTGGAGGTAATCGCTCCTGACAGCTACTTGCACTCTACACAACACAACACAAACCCTGAGAGACCAACAGGAGGAAAACACAACTACTGTACTGTACGCTATATACAGCACAAAGCAATAGAGATTTGTTTAAAAATCTAAAAAGAAAAACTAAATGCTCCAATATAGGGGTGACCCCAAATAGTGGAAGATTGGATAGGAGGAGCCTGATTCGACTACCAATCTCACGGTCGAATCTGCAGAGGTGTTATGAAACGAGGATCATGCCACCGTTATAATAACGTTATAATAATGGTTTTCTATGGGAGGGAAATGCTTAACGTGTAATTAAACGTGTTGCGTTCATATTCTGGGCTCATCTGCTTTTCTGTAGGCTATATTGTATGCTTTATTAGGTGTGTTCAGAATTGTATCTTTTAATATAACCGTCTTAGGACATTAAGCCGTTAAACGTTTTTCACGTTAAGCGTTTGAGAATGTATTTTATCTGGGCACACAATTTAAAAAGACTCAAACGGACACAGGCAGAGTGAAAGACTGGATTTTTCTCTCTTGATCAGGTCGGGTACAAGAAAAAAACCGTGCCATTTTTACTGTTCTTGTTTTTCTTCAGAGAAGAGAAGGCTCTCGGAAAGGAGGGGTTTAGAGAGACTGAATTCTTGATCGAACTGATGCTGCAATGTATGTTATAAGAACATTAAAGTGTTTTTTACCTTGGAAGCATGTAAACCTATTGTAGGAGACCTCTAAAACAAAATTAGTAGCGTTTATAATAGCATAATAGGGGCACTTTAATTTCAGAAACTGGTGGCTTAGTACTTCAATCAGAGATGGCGGCAGTGTCTACCTCAAAAAATTGTAATGGAAATATAATTACACATGGTAGCAGGAGCTAAACTAAATGCTCTGTGCTGGGAGATGGCACTCAATTCCCCTTAAACAGACCCAATTCAAAAGTGATAGATGAACAACGATGACCAAACAGTCCTGGAGAGCGTGATAATGTGTGGCCGTGTCAGGGCTCCTACAAGAAAATAAACATGATGAATGAACACAAAACCATTCAGACTCAGTCTGAGTGCTGAACTTACTGCAACTACAACCTTCCACTGCCTCTGCCATCACAACCTGATCGTACATTAGCCTTATTCCTCAACAGCTCAAGGTCAACAGAGTGTGACCGCGTACAGAGGAGAAGTCAATGGGATGATTCAGGAAAGGGTGAGGGAAAGAAGCAGAAAAAGGAAGAGAGAAAGTCAGGGTAATTTGAGGTTTAGTCCGTGTAAAGGGGTTAAACAAGAGGAGTTACTGACATCACCTGGATTTTAGAGCATCTACTGATAATAACGGCGTCCTTTCACCTTTGTAACCTCCATTATACCGCATTTCTGAACTGAGAATGCTGTTATTATGACAGTAAAACATTTCCATAAATCTCATCATACACAGCACATAAAAATAAACATTACATAATATTAGTTTTTCTCGATTACCCACAGATTAAATGCAATTTTACTAGCTGCAAATCCAAAATAAGGTATCCAGCACTCAAAAGAAAATCACATTATTTATCTCTCTACACACATATATCCCAATTTTCTAAACATTTCCTTCACAACCATGACTAATTACCCCATGAAGCATGAACAATACACTCAATATGATTCACTCAGCGCATCATTACATAAACTGATATATAACACACTTCTCTATACTGTAAACACTAATCTAAAATTGACCACACACACCTATCAGCATCTCAGAATAAAAAAAAAAGATACAAATAAGATAAGAAAAAATGTATCACGGTTTCCACAAAAATATAAAGCAGAATAACCATTTTCAACATTGATAATAATAATAAATGTTTCTTGAGCAGAAAATCAGCATATTAGAATGATTTCTGAAGGACACTGAAGACTGGAGTAATGATGCTGAAAATTCAGCTTTGATCACAGAAATAAATTACATTTTTACTATATATTCAAATAGATTTCAAATTGTCATTTTTCACTGTTTTTACTATTTTTGATCAAACATTTACATATGTTACTATGCAAGTATATATATATATATATATATATATATATATTTTCCTTTAGTTTCGCTATACTTGCATACTTCCAATATGTTCATGAATAAAACATGAAAAGTTACTATTTATTTACCTATCCTGTCTCAAAATCACTGATTTACATGGAAAAGCTGTAACTTTACACTGTCACTTTACAAAGTCACACCTGGTTAAAACACAATGTAAAAACAGACTGTTTTCAGAGTATTGCCAGACATACTGCTCAATTTCAACGCTTGTTCCTAACGCCTGCCAGTTCTTTCTTTCACCTGTTCCCATGCTCCTTTGGGGAAGTATACAGTCATTGCCTATTTTAAGATGATCTCCATATGGTGGGTGATTTTTTGTGTGTGAAGCTTTGAACGGATTTGTGAATATTACTCCAAATTATTGTTTGTACTCCTAGACATGTAATAAATAAGAAGTATGTGAATAAATCAGCACTGCATCCCTCTGGCTAAGAATAGACTCTGTGTGGAATAATTCCTCATGAAATGGCAGAATGAGGTGCTGTGCAAAAAACAGGAAAAATATTCAGTCATCATTTTCAACACCCAAACTGGAGCAGCTCGGATGCGTGACTTAAACTTGTAATGCGATCTCAGTGACGTCATATTTAGCAGTAGTAGAAGTAAATGTACATGTTATAGATATATTTGTATTTGATATATTTGTAGATATATCTATAGATATATTTCTTCTCAACTAGGACCCTTATTTTATTGGGCACCAAGTGGTGACCCAACAAAATGTTTTAATATTATAAATGCACAGGGCCAAAAATACGCAGAATTTTTAAATCTTTTGTTTTTTAGATATCTCTTGAATTTTCTTATTATATCTTCACAAATAAAACATGGGAAGCATTTTCCTGCTCTTTTAAAAGTGTATGTTTGTATTGCTGTTCTAATGCCAGACTATATGATCATATATGATTATATAATAATACGTTTATCATTTGCATAAACTCTTTTCCCCCTGCAGCTCAGAACCGATGATATAAGCCTTTCCGTGTACGCCTTTTTATATTCCATTAAATTGTCTGTGAGATTGAAATCATCCATCTTAGCGGTGAGAAATTCAGGGCAATTAATGACAGGGAATTTAAATTCTATTAACTCACAGATAAAAAGGCTGACACAAAATTGCATCTATATTTCATGAGGGAACAAGTAGATTAACGAGCAATTAACCCCTACTGCCTTCAGCCACTTCAAAGATGCTGAAGTGATAAAACCATCATGCTGAAAACCTCATGTATAATACATCATGATAAAACCAATATGCGTTTTAGCTGGCAGATGTTATAATTTTGGTTGAATAGATTTGACCTATAATATGTAACCTCATAAAAATGAGTAATATGGGTTGATCATGGAAAACTTGTTGTTTCATTGTGGTTTACTTTTAGAGGAGACTCACAAAATAGAGACTTTTAGGTTTGTTTCTGTGTCCTGGTTTTCAGTTCATTGCCATGGTTTCTCATTGATTAGGTCATGTTTCACACCTGGTGTTATTTTCGTTGAATCGTTTACCTGTGTATTTAAGCCCTGTGTTTCTTTGATTTCACTGTCAGTTCTTATCGCATCATACTTGGTTGTTTATTTCCTGTTTCTAGTCTTGAGTTTCTTTGCATTTAGATCAGTTCTATCCTCATTACTTGCATTGGAACCATCTAAAACAGAAGAACTGACCTTAAAAAAATGGATCCTCCTCCTCTCCCAGTGGGACAGCTCCCTCGAGAGACACATGCAGGCTTTCCTAGGTTTATGCCACCTTGTCCACTACAACAACGATAACCTTTTTCATGTTATGGCTTAAACACGGAGACGAGAGCGCGCACACCTGCCTGGAGACGGACCTCGAAGAAGCTTTCAAGAGTTTGTGGACTGGGTCTTATTCCACTGCGAGTCCCCCTTTACCATTGGCGAGATGGAGGAGGATCAACCTACCACAGTCCACACCACGCACGCCATCCGTATCTCATATTTTCCTAATGTCTTGTACCGTTAAACATGGTATCACGTGGATAATTATGCATATGCAAGTGATATGCAGATGAGGATAGTAAAACTAGGCGTTGTAAGATCCATACATGGTTATTTCGAGGAGGAGACGCATGTGTGCACAATCTTCCGCTGACTGGGATTTTTAAAGGGAATTTTGTGCAGGTTCTGGTGTTCAAACGGTTTTATAAGTCTGAATATTTTTTGCCGTACGCCATTTTTGGCTTTTGGGGAAACCGCTATTTCTGCCGGTAAAGCGCATTGTATTGTAAACAGCATCATTTTGTGGGACCTTGCAAACCTTAATACTAGTGTGGAATATACAGTATTAACTCATGACCGTAAAATAGGGCATTCTAAGTCAAACTACTGCAGTATTTCCTCTCTCAATCAGTAGAAAATGTGGTTAAAACCCAGTCATGCTTGAAAAAAAAATACCGTCATATACCGTGAAACTTTGAAAAATACTGTGATATACATTTTTAGTCATAATGCCCAGCACTAGTGGAGCCCGTTCCATTGACTAAGGTGAGTGTGGATGAGCTGAAATCTGAGCGCCTGATTGTGTTTAAGGAGATGGAGGATCATAGCACCAACCCTGTTCCGTCACCCTGCACCGAGTTGTTGATGTCTGTATTCTCGCCACTCCCACTTCTTCTGCCTGTTCTGTGTTGGCCCAAGAGGCCATTCCTGAGATTCCCATCTGTCCTGTATCATCAAGGAAAGCGGTTTGTGAAACCCTTACCTGCACTGCCCAATCCTTCAGTCCTGTCTGCACTGCCTCTCACCAGCCCTTCTTCTCCTGCTTGGTGCTTAATAAATCCGTCTCGGGCTGGTTGTTCACCAGCTCAACCCTGGAACCTTGACCATTTTCTTTGCCCAGAACCTCAGTGTCCATCACTCGATCTCAGCCAATCTACCAGTCAGCTCCACCGTGGCTCCTCGCCCCCTCAGCTCCACCTGGGACCGTCGTCCCTATGGCTTCACCGAGCTACGTTGTCCAGTGAAGGACGAGAGAGGACCAGGCCTGGATTTATGTTATGTTTTGTTTATGTGTGTGCGGCAGTCTTCCATGAGGGGGTGCCGCTTTTACTTTCGTTTTGTTGTTGGTTTGTTTAATGGAATTAAAAGTGTTTCAACCTTCGCCGGTTCCCGCCTCCTTCTTCCCTGAATTAATTACTTAGTTACATTGATAAGGGAAGAAGGAGGCGGTAACCGGCGAACGTTCAAGCACTTTAATCCAAAAAAAAAAAAAAAAAAAAAAAAAAAAAGTAAAAAAATATCACACCCATCAACAAAACATTACATAAATATTCTAGGCCTGGTACTCTCTCGTCCTACACTGTCGTCGCTCCTCCTTTTATGCGTCCGAAGCTCCTCCGTGAAAAACTCGAGACCGGTGCGGCACACAGGTGATCAGTCAAAGTAGGATGTCCAGATTTTAATATATCACTAAGTGATGTAAAGCAACTTGTAACTCGCAACACATAAATCAATCCCCAGCATACTATGATAGGATTGAATTCATTCTTTCTACATTATTCTACATTGATAGTGCATTGCAATGATCAATGGACTGATAAACACTGGTTCCAAATTAAGCTGAAAATAATTACTCTAAAATGTATCAGTAAGATACTGATTTATAGTTTTTCCTGTAGTTTTCCGGTTGAGTTGGAGAGATCAGATGCAGTGAATCAGCAGCACAGGACTGATGGACGCCTGATAAGCACTCAACAAGCCTGATATCTGTGTGACAGGCCTCCAGAAATATGAGACAGACAAGAGACTACATCATCATTACTACATCATCAGTCCCACAAAACCCTACTATCCATCAATCCATCCATTTAGAACCAGATGCAGTGCGAGTTTGGTCATCTGAGTAACACAGTACTGGGGAATAAAACATTTTAATGACTGGAGAGAGCAAGTCTGATTTAGAAGGAATATTTATGAGCGAATGCCACCTGCCTCACTGAGTTTAGCATAATTTAAAATAAATATCACTCAAAAATGTCAATAATTACTATTTTGCAGAATCCATTAAAGTCCCCCTGTGGTGAAAATCCAGCTTTTAATGTTGTTTATGTGTCTATGTGGTGTTTCTAATATGCTTTAAGACAAACCATGTGTAAATTCATAAGTCAACGCCATTGCTGAGTATTTTCTCATTAAAACTGCAGTGAACCAAAGAGTCTCAAAAGCACGGTTTGAAATCGCTGGTGTTTCTGACGTCACAAACTATCTTGTAACCAATCACATCAACATGTGATCGTCAACGAGGGGATCTCAGAGCCGGTGTGAGTGAGTGGAGGCGGGGATTATTTGCATATTCATAGAACCATGTACACTAAATGAGGCAAGGGTGTAGAGTTACATTCAAGCTATTTTAAAGCATGAAGGAAATATGTAATTATGGTGATTAAAGACAAGTTTTAAGGGATACAATTATAGACTACAGGAGGACTTTAACAACAGACTTCATTATTTGAAATAGCCTCTTTATAAATACTACCATGAGCTGATGTGATGGGTTGAAATGAATGCAAAAGTCTATTCAAATATGTTTTAAAAAGAAGCGCTTCCAGAATATTATGTGTTTCCAGGGAATTGAGCTTATATGGTGCTAAATGCCATCATAAATGCCAGAATCAATCCATTCAAAAGACATAAATCGATGAAAAAAAGAGATACTCCTCGCCTGCATTAAGTCAGGTTCCAATATCAGATACTAAAATCTCTGCCAATTATCATAAAAATAGGAGAAGAAATAACAAACACACACACACATACACTTGCCCAAACGTGCATCAGCTCAGTGTGAGCCAGTTCAGTGAATACGTTTGATAAACAGGTTTTTCCCATATTTGAAACATCCTCCATTAAATCTCTCATTGGACATTGTACAACCATAAATTGCAATTGGGAAATTGATTGTATCCTATTTATTGCTATAAAAGGCTAACAACCTTATATGAGGTTTGCCAGATCTGGTACAATTACTCCTAAATTGTTCTTTCTTCAGATGCCCTGCTGCATTTCTGTTAGTCATTAGAATGGTGGTTTCAAATGATTTAAGACCATTTAGGCTTAAGCAACTGCAGACAGATCGTATACAATAAGGAATTCAATTTCATCAAGAAATAACAATTCTGAATGCTCTTTTTCTGGTTGTTGGTCTGTAAAATAGGCTACATGATAAGAGAAGAGGTTTAAATATTGGGGTTTGTGATTGGGCTCTAAAAGAATGCAAATATTTGATTAAAACAGCAACTGGTGTGACTTACTGAATCTTGCACTTCTCCACTATTAATGTTTTGATGAATATCAAACACTAAATGTTCAACATTACCATTACATTGTCAGAAACCCAGCATTCAATGCTACTAACAAGCTCCACCCCTGTTGCTAAGGTAGGATTACAGTTACAGTTTTTACAGGGTCAGTAACTGATCTCCAGCTGCAATACAGTTAAGAATTATCTAGTCATTTATTTGCCAAGCCATTGTCCTACAGTAAATCACTAAAATGTCCCTCACATGGTACACTGTAAAAAGTGATTCTCTTCGCAGTTGTAGATAAATCAAAGATGATTGGAGTACGGTTTACAAGAATATGTTTCTCGGTGTTCTTTCTAATAAGATTTGCCATTTTCTTGCTGAGGGATAAAAAGAAAAGCATATTGACACCCGTAATGAATCTGGGAAGATTTCTGTGAGCCATCCAGTCCTGATTTACCTCTCCGTCCTGAGAAGAACCTGACTGGCATCCTATAAGTGAAGGAAACTGAGGAGCGACATCATTAAATGAAGGAAAAGTCGCGTGTTGTTCACTTGTAAAACGCTAGCTAGGGAAATGTAACCTATTTTTAGATGAGAATATTTATTTCCCCTATAGCTGAGCAGGTTGGTACAGTAGAGCTCATTAAACCCTTCAGTCCTTCAGCTGAGTTCATCTTCATTACCTGCTGAAACTCACTGCTGTGTGATGGGAATTTTCCAGAAGTTTCCCAGATGTGTCCTGTGTTCAGCAAAGCATGAAGATTACCTATCTGTGATATGACAAACACCACTGTCAAGCCATAGTCAGTACATTCATGCCTTCAGGACGGCTTCTGCTTCCATTTCCGTCATTCAGCTTCAACTTCTCTAGTGAGTTGTATGGCAACACAGAAATGAATATTCTGCCATTATTTAAATCACCCTTGTGTTGCTCCAAAGCTCCAATGTTTTTTCATTCAAAGGAGGACTTCTTAAAGGGTAATTCCACCGGTGGAGACATGAATATGTATTGAAAGTGGGTCATATATGTAGTAGAATAGTAGCATAAATTTCTAATTTGGGTCCTTCTTGGCCGATAAAAGGCAGAAAATGACTTTTTAGTGCTTGTGGATTGTAGACTGCAATCCCCATAGTGCATTGCAATGCTCAGCTCCGCAGGCCACTCCCACCTCTACGCTACCGCCTGGAAATCATTTCACACAATTTCTAGTGAAGAGTTACTTTGCGAACTAATTATTGAGTTACTCCTCGTTTTTGTTTCGAAAGGGTGTGTACTTGCATTGTACCGGCATGTTCAGCCAGCACAAGGAAAACACACGGAGTAAGTGTTCATAGATTACCCAAAGATTTGGACTTGTGCAAAAAGTGGCTACGGGCTATCAATAACCCGAAGTTCGGAGAGGACATTATTCTGCCATTGAAGCACTAAAACATCTGACGGTGTGCTGTCTACATTTCAATCCAGAAGATTTCGAACCCAACCCCTTATGGTGTGTTCACACCGAACGCGAATAGAGCGTCAAATACGCGTCTATCGCGTCTAGTTAGACGCTTGAACATTCGCTTGAGTTCAAATTTTTCAACTTGCGCGGAAGACATTCGCGGCAAACGCGTCGCCCAATTCGCGTCATTCGCAACGCCCGGCGCGAATGATGCGTCTTTTCGCGTCTTTGCATTGACTGTGTATGTAATCCACTCGCGCAAATAATTAAATTCGCGTTCGGCGTGAACACACCATTAGGATTGAAGAGACCCGCGCTTGTGAAAACCGCAATTCCGTCGATATTTACCTTGTCAGATGATGACGACGAACAGCCAGGAACGTCTGGAACTAGCAGTGCTAGTAGCGCTAAACGCATTTGCCTGGAGGTAAGGTTTTCTGACTCAACTCTATTAGCAGCTAGTGGCTACTGAGAACACACACTGACATAGTCGTCTGCTGTAAAGCAACACATCTCCTATGATTTGTCTGTTTACAAATTTTCAAAAAGTTTCTGCCGGTGAAATCAAACGCACTGGCACTGATCTGTGATAGGTCTGTTAGCGCATTAGGTCCAACCCCCTATGGGCGGGTTTGAAAGGGTGGGAGCTAGTGCTTGTAGTATTGACAGAATTCCCCCCCCTTACACTTCTTCTTACAATGACGTAAAATGACGATTTTTGCGTCATTGTAGGAGGAAGTGAAAAAGGTAAATAGCGGATTTCTCTCGTCTCAGGGGAAAATGAGAGAGTGTTGCACTACTATTCAATAGTATGACTGGGTTTCTAACAATGGAAAGCTTAAAGTCCCCATGAATTCAAAATTGACCATACTTACTTTGTTTGCCTAAATTGATCGTTTTGTGGTGAACAATTCATCCATGCAAGTCAATCCACAAAAAAAAATGTTTTGGCTTCGTAATCTTTAATCAAAATCTGAAATGTCCCCTCCCCTCTGCATTGGAGGACCTTCCCTGATGACGTAGGTTTGACGGTTTGGGTGTCTGCTTAACATCCGTAACCACGCCCCTCCAACGGACAGTAGACAGGGGGAATGAAAACACCTACTTTTCTAGATCCAATCAGGTGCTAGTTGGAAAAAAAGCCACGCCCACTATTTTGCCTCATTTAGTATTCCGTTTCTCTCGGAAATACGCCACAACACTGGAGAAAAGTCGTTTGCAACTTCCGGTTCACGGGGACTTTAATGCAAATGGGTGGAGTGTCCCTTTAGAGGTACAATATGCAAGAATTTTTCACCACCAGGGGTCGCTAACCTCTTACAATAACAAAGGCGTATAATGATGACATATATTCCGTATTAAGCGAAATTATGGATCTTGTCGTCAAGCTGATGGATCTTTTATGGATGAGTGAATACATTGATGTTTTTAACATGACTGTGGTATGAAGCAGGGCGCGATTGCTAGACTTATACCAACGCCACACGCAAGGCGAGTCCCGCGGATATAAAGGAATTAGGACATTTAACTCTACCGAACTACACGCAAGTGCTGAATTAATACTCACACAGGTCAGTTTATTAGAGGAAATAAACTTGAGGTAACTCACTTGCTCTAACAGTTACACTATCACACTAAACGGCATTTGAGTGTGTTGAATGTTGTTAGTTAGGTTAGGTTGTTTGTTGGCTGTATGAGACTAGAAGTGAGCTAGATCAACATTAGAATAACATACAGATCATATTCTAACATTTCATCATGTTGAACTAAATAACATTGATTAGTTTTATGTACATTTGCTCACCTGTCTAATAAAGTACATGCAACACTCGCGTCTCAGTCAAGTCGAAGTTAGTCACGGACGTGGAGCTCTCGGCATCTCGAAAGATGTTGATCTTCGTTTTAGTCCTCTTTTTGTCTCAATGTTTTGCCATGGTCCATAATGTTTAAAAAAACAACAACAGCGTGAGCGTCTTGCTAGGCATAACGGTATGGAGTTATTATCCTGTCAAATGTCGAAAGCGCATTATTGTAGCGCGAAAGTACATTAATGTAATGCGCGAGCGGGAATCTCAATGCTCGCACGCGGAATATAATGTGCCGAGCACGAATCTCTCTGCTCGCGCGCGGGAACTGGGCGCGCGCTCTCAGATACACGCTGCTCTTGTAAGAATTGTCTCTGGGCTCGCTCAGAGAATATGCCTGCACTTAAAACGTGTTCAGTGCAATCGCGAATCTCTCCTCTTCCCCAGCTAACAATTTTAGGTTATAAGAACGTTTTCATAATGTTCCCATTAAGTTATAAAAACGCTATTTCTGAATGTTCTAGGACGTCCAATTCTCCCGTTATATAAACGTTGGTTGTATTAACGTTATTTCCTGGTTATAATAACGTTAGAACGTTCAATTCTCCCATTATAAAAACGTTCTCTTAATGTTTTTCTAAGATAATGAAAAACGTTTCATTCAATAAAAAAAACATTAAGAAAGGTTTTAATAATTATTAAAACCTTTCTTAATGTTTTTTTTTATATATAACAAGGCAGCCTATATAATAGGCCTATATGAAGAACCTCAAACAAGAACTTTCAGATTTTAAAATTAAGACAAAAAAAAAATGAATCATGTCTATAATATGTGTAATGTAGTTCACTGAAGTCGAGTTGAATTGAACCCAAGTATAGTTTATTCCAATAAACCGATTTGGGTTGAAATGACAATATGAAATTGACATGAACATAAACATGAACATCGGACTAAACATAGAATCACCAACAATGGTACAGGGAACAA
Organism: Tiaroga cobitis; assembly: GCA_030578255.1. NCBI lineage: Eukaryota > Metazoa > Chordata > Actinopteri > Cypriniformes > Leuciscidae > Tiaroga > Tiaroga cobitis. The sequence goes on along the minus strand of CM060608.1, from coordinate 33,599,256 downwards.
AGCTAGACAAGAGACAATGGGAACACAAGGACAAGGATTATGACCAAAAACAACCAATGACATTCACAAGTTAAAGTTTATTTAATTTATATAGCTCATTTTTACAACAGCCACTGGCTGGCCAAAGTGCTTTACAGAACAGCAGAAAAAAGGGGGAAAAAAAACCTACATAACATATGGAATAGCCATTTCTGATTGGTTGTTGCCGTTTTGACAGCGTTTATGCCAAGAGCAAAGAGAAAGAAATCGAAGAGAAGAGTAATTAGGCATGCGCGAACGCACGGGCAGAGCCGGCCTGAGCCTTTTGGGGGCCCTAAGCAGAATTTGATTTGGGGGCCCCTCCCACTACGCGGAGTCACCTGTGCTTGACGATTATTGACACAAATATCACGCAACAATGATACATTATAAATTAATACAGTGAGGTTATGTATAAATACAAAATAAATACTTAATAAAAAATAGATAGCCAACTTAAATATTTTTTTTAACTTTTACTTTACTCTTTTACTAACTCTTTGAAACTTCTTAAAACAAACTGTCTCAAACCATATCAAATAAATTATTTGCTAAAATAATGACAACTGAGAAATCAAAAACATAATAAGAGCAAGGGTTCAACAATGACAATTATTGTTGAAAACTGTAAAAATATTATTATTTCTCAACTGTCTCAATACAGTGTAACTGTCCACAAAGTCTTTTTTTATTAGTATTATTGTAACAGACTTTGTTAGATTGTACATGACAGAATCCAACAAAGTCTATTACTATAATACCGGTAATGATGTACTGGCGCTCGTTGTATATGTGTATGCAATGTATTTTTCCCCTCTGGGCTTGCCGTAGATAGGAATGGTTCAATTGCTGCGCAAAACAAACCGTAAGTAATCATGCAAACATACTTTTATCTTGCTCTTTTTTTCTCCTCCTCTGTCATTTTCTTCGTTCTATTTTCGGCACCAGAGGGATACGTCCTTTTTTGTGACATGGCTTAACATTACCGCGAGTCCGCGACTATGCGCAGTTGCGCACGAATTGTCTATGCACGCGCGAGGTGTCTAGATTATGCGCATGACTTAAGCGCTGGCAGACACAGCAGCAGTTGTAGGGAGGTATATTGATCATGAAATCAGAATTTTCTTTTATTGTCTTTAATTATTCATTCATTCATATTAATTCATTCATTTATGTCACTTGTTTAAGTTATCTAAAAAAAAATATTTTTCGATTTTTCTACTCGATTGGGGGGGCCCTCTGGTGGCCAAGGGGCCCCAAGCAGCCGCTTAGTTCGCTTATGCCTCGGGCCGGCCCTGCGCACGGGGCACAGTCTAAGCACATACACGCTTACTTTAAGCGAAGAGGAGAGATTCGCGATTGCACTGAACACGTTTTAAGTGCAGGCATATTCTCTGAGCGAGCCCAGAGACAATTCTTACAAGAGCAGCGTGTATCTGAGAGCGCGCGCCCAGTTGTCCACGTCTGTCGCCATGGTTACTATTGCAGCACGAGGTCAAACCTGGCGGAAACCGAGGCTAACACGGATATGACATCATTGACTGGCGACTCCTCACCCCTGCTCACATGCCCCGTTTCCTTGGTTAAAATAGCAATTTTCTTACAATTTACAAATAGTTGGAAACATTTGGGATATTGTAAGTAATCAACAATACAAAATATATAACATTGGCCTAGTGGTTTTTGGATATTTTACTGCAAAAATCCTGCATATTGTACCTTTAAGTACAGCTCTTTTCTATAGAACAGTTGATAATGACCATGGCTGTTGACCATGAAATCATCTAAAAAAAGCAGCTTATACTACTAGTTAACTATGTTTTAAGCTTTGTGAGAGAAACAGATTATAAATTGATGATGCTTCTCTGGAATTAAATTCATTTTCTTCAAAAAAATCATTGAGGTTTTGCACCCCCAAAGGCTGAAGTTGGCACTGCATGCTATTTTTTTATGTGTTGCAAGTGGCACAAAAATGTGTAAAAAAGATGTGTTTTATATTACATATAAAAAAAAGAAAGAAAAGTTTTTGCCAAAACCAAGCTCTTTCATGGATTCGTAAGAACCAAACGTGATGCCTGTTCTAACATACGGACCAGAGAACAAGAGTTAACAGCTGACCAAGGGGAAGATTATCACTGAAAACTGAATGACATTTTGGTATTTTCTCACACAATTGCATAGTTTCTGAAGACTTGAAATATAGAACATATTAGTCAGATGAACCACTTTATAGCCCCTTTTTTGGCTTCCCATCCTATAAATATTCATGATATGAAAACTAGGATTCTTAAAATATTTATAATGTAGTCGTAATTTCTTAAAATAACCACATTAAACTGAGAAAGACGTCAAGGGAGTCTGCGTTTTTAGGACCATTGTAAAAAATGTTAAAGACACATTAAGAACATATTAAAGCAATATTTACTGGATACCAGGTTGTTTTAATGGTTTCGACGGGGTTTAGGAAGCACAGTGCTGTTCAACTGCCTCCTCCTGAGGTCGAGAGAGAGAGAGAGAGAGAGAGAGAGAGAGAGAGAGAGAGAGAGAGAGAGAGATGCTTCCTTGGATAATAGGTAGGAAAATACCAGGTGTGCCTGTCTTTGGGGACTCGTTGCCATAACAACCTCAGGTTTCCATACAGCCGAAATAAGAATGGTACTCATGACCTTGTCTTGGAAACTCAAATGAGACACTACACTATCTTAAGCTCTCAGATCTCTCCTGAAGATGCTCATGTCGAGTCAAGCTTTATATGTTCATACCAATCACACAGTACACAAGAACAACAATGATATTCCTCCTGTAGGCCCTGGTGCAGTTCAGTTAAATAGAAGTGCAAATTCTTTAGATATTGTGCTTTGTGGCCATATATATGGCCACTACATCCACATGGCCTTGTTGAGCATTTACAAACTGGAATAGTCAAGTCCATAGGGACCTATGAAATATGCTTTATGTTTTTACATATTCCACGTTGTCTATAATATATGTCTGTCATAATTTCTTCAAGTTAAAACAAACTTTTATTTAGGTGGGATGTAGTGAAAAGATTTCTCACAGAAATTCGTGAGCATCTAACAATAGTTTTATCAAATGAAATGGGGACATGCTGGTGAAGTGCTAATGAACACACAGAGACATGCAGAATTCATATTTAGATAACAGTCATTCACCAGTCAATTTCACAATTTAAGTGTACAGCTCTGCTTTTGATTTATTCATCTGTGGATTCTGTGATTCAGTCCACGTTTTCATCATCTCGGAGAGCATAGGGCACTAAGTCTGTTAATTATAAAGAGGTGTCCATATACGTTTGGTCATGGACTGTAAGTCACAAATTGTGTTTTGGAAATATTTCATTATTTCATATCTAGCTAATTGTTGTAGAACAGATCTCAATACAGCTTAGCTGTTGCTAAAGCAACCGATGTTCACTCTTGCACACACGAGTCCAATTACAGACAGACAAAGAATCACGAAATGAAAATGCTGCATTGTTTGCTAAACATGTAATGTGTGAATACATTTCTCTTGACCAGACTTCTACGTTTAAAGAACTCTTAATTATCCCTTTACTGGCATTGAAGTCATTCAATCAGGTGTAGCATCACATCTAAGTGGCTCTTGGATTAATTGGCACCCAATAGTAGCTCAGCAGTAATTTGTGTCTTAAGCATTTCCAAGAAAACTATTTTTAAAAGAACACTACAGTGCAGATCTCAATAGAATCCAATGATCTGATAAATGCACAGCAGTAGATTGAGTTGTGACTGGACTGGTGAGTGAGTTGGTAGGGAGGGTTGCTTTAAAAGCAGGAATTCACATTTTGGTCAATAGTCTATTAGAAAGAAAACATGTTGGCATTTAATAACTGAACAGGATTGCTCAGCATGCCTCCCTTAATACTAATCTCTCCTCTGATCACAGCAAAGCCTGACAAATATGTTCCCCATATTCCACAAACCAGTAGATCATGTGGACCATGAAATAATATCTGAATATTATATATATTTAGTAGTGATGTGATGTGCTTATAAAAAAAGTCTGACTCGTACCTATAAACCAATTATTTTCATGTTATGGTTGATAAAAAGATATTCAAATTCTACAGTATTTAGTCTAAATAAATGAAAAATAAAACTTAAACATTTTTAATTTAATTTTAAAGATAATTTTAAGTGCATTTAGGCATCACAACATATACTTAGAGATGCACCGATACTTCACTTCTCTGCTGATTATTCAGAATGATATCTGACGACACCGATAGTTTGATTTTATTGAGGAAAAAATATCTTTCCCAACTAATGCTGTAAACTATTATAGTATGAGAAAAAGAAAATAATTATATAAATCAAAGAAATTAGCATGCAATATACATTATTAACCAACGCAATAAATAAAATAAGAAAATCCTAATATTAGACTATAACCAATATGGTACCATTATAGCATGAATCCCAAGTAAATGCATACAGTAGTTTTCAAAAATATGTGTAAAATAAGTCATGTGCAGTCATGTCTACATGAGATGAAGATTCAACTACTATTAGTAGTCTAATAAAGGTCACATGAGATCACATGAACAGCTGAATACTACTTCCTTTATCTTCCAGACATTATCAATCATTAATGATTTCTTCAATGGCAGCTGTAACCGAAAAATGTTGCATTAGCAAGTCCAAGATGAATGCTACATCAACAAAACAGCGAGTGAACCTTAATAATCTCTGTTCTCTGAACGCTTTCCATATTATCTGGGCGCCAGCTGTTTATTATGCAGTCCATTGTGCTACAGAAGGCCATGAGGCATTATTTAATAAGAAGTCATAAACTGAATACAGAATCAATTACAGCTCCCTTGGCTGATGGCGATGTTGGCATTCCCTTCCTATTAATATGTCTGGCACTAACCGTACTCTGAATGCTAACAGGGAATGGTCACTCCAGTGGCAATCAGTACAAAAATGTAGCAAATGTTATTCTTGACAAAAAGTTTTAAAAAAAAGTAAAAAAAAATAATTACCAATTTTAAGAGGACATCTTGCTCTGAATAAATTATGTTTTCTTGCACAGCGAGTAGTGGGTGCTCGAAATCCATAGTCAGGACAGACATTGTCTTGGGATTCTGTGGGTCAGTTTATATATGCTTGAATCAGATAATAATGCCTGCTATGCATTGTATTTGAGCAGTTTCGGTTCAAAGGCCAAATAAAGGCCATTTCCCCCTCCTTTTCAGCAAAAGAAAGGCTTAAAGTCATTTTGGATAAAAGCAGAAACTGAATGACAACTTACATTTGATTATTGTCAGTGATTACAGAAATTTACACAGGTCTATTCTGAATGATTGAAATACAGTTTTTATGAGACAGTCTTGTGGCTCTTATACTAAATATATCTATTTTTTGTTGTTGCTCTGACTGTATATTTCTTGAGTTTGCGAATGATGCGCTGTCAGTACTCAGGGGTCACATTATCCTCCCAAGTAACGAAAGGGGAAATCTTGAAACTTTTGATTCAGTTTCCCTATTTTTATATATATATATTTGTCTCTGAACCAAAAAGGTGAGGAGGATAAATAAGGAGAGAGACAAGGAAGGAGACGAGTAACAGGAACACCATCTATCTCTGTCCCTGGTTTGCAGGTGTTCTTTCTCTCTTTGTCAGTTCTCTAAAAAAATGTAAATGCCATTCAGCATATGTTCAAGGACTGGCAGTGTGGCCACTTGCATGGCCGAAGCCTGGTGGGTTTAGCCAAAAACAACATAACACAGTCAAACAGATAAACCACATACTAATAATGCATATGCAATCCTATAATCATTTTTGAGGGGGCAACCAGATTTACACACCAGATTTAAGTCTCCATGAGGAACGCAATTATTGCAAAATCTGGGCTGACTTTCTCTGTTACTAAATAAAGGTAAAGAAAGATGTGGCATTCATGCACTAGAGTGGCATGGTTTGACCTCTGTAACCTCTGTCTTTCTTAGTTATGTCATTCACATCCTATAGATGCAGAAAAAAATCAATAAGCCCAAGTGAACAATCTGCACCAAAGACAATGAATGAATGGCACAGTTTATGATGTTGTTTGTTTTTGTTTTTTAAATCTGCCATATGTTACAGGGACATGAAGCAGAGCCCATTATACACCTGAGACTCTCTAGTTAGAGAGAGAGAGAGAGAGAGAGCGAGCAAAAAGATGGGTAAGGAGATGGCTAAAAAAGATCATGAAAGAGATGAAGAGATGTTGCTGGGGGAAGGAAAATGGCAGAGGAAGTGAGAAAACACGAGGGAACAGAGAACCATCACACACCAGATTCATGTCCATTGAACACATGGTTGCAGAATCTCCCTAGAAACATTATGTGACATTACAAAGAGAGATAAACAACAAGAACATATTTACTTCAGACAGAGTTTCTACTTAAAGTCAACATAACAATAAAACATCTTCCTTTCTTAATGCACAATCCTGGTCTTATTGTGCACAATTCACTGATGCACAGAAAAAAACTGCTTCTCTTAAACTTTTATCACTTTTCATATGAAATAGTGTGACATTTCCCTTTTGAACCTCTCTTCCTTCAAACACTTACATTGTTATGACTTATCAACTCCCAGTTTCACCCTATTCTGTCTCATTGAATTCCCTGTTTCATCCAGAAATACAACCAAATACAAAACTAAAGAGGTTGTGAATGCCGTTTCACATGGACTCATCCTTTCTCATCCTGAGCTATTCAAAAACTCTCTCTGGTACATGACCTGTGCGTTTCAGGCAGGTTTGTCCCAGTGTTGCTTTATGCAACAGAAGAAATTAGTGTGTTTCCATGTACAGCACAAAAAAATAAGGCACCGTAATTAATAAAAATTACAGTTTACACAGCACTTATTTTTATTCAGTATTAAAATGAAAATGTAAACAAAACATGCAGATTTGCAAGTATATCATATTTTCCAATTTACTTTATAAGCATTCTTTTAATCATTTGTAACATGCTGTGACTTATATTCCAAAGCGACCTACATACTGCAATTAAAGGTGCAGTAAGCGATTTCAGAGAAACACTGTTGAAAGTGGATCAGACCGAGCAGCACAACACACTTGTAGCCAATCAGCAGGAGGGGGCGTGTCCACTCATGAGGAGGGGGAGGGGGGGGGGGGGGGGGGGGGGGGGAGTGAAGAAAGACTGTAGAAAGAGAGATGGCTGAGAGACTTTACAAAAAGGAAGAAGAATATTACTGTACAAGTTTCTCAGAAATCGCTTTCTGCACCTTTAACGTCAAACACGCAAAACATTTGTGGGCTCGCGCGAAATGATAGGTGTGTATTTACATATTCAAGTTTAAATTTATAGCACATTTAGTTTCAGTTTCGCTTTAAATAAATTCATTTAGGCTTGGCGTTTATAATACATGTTGTTTATAATGAATGGCACTATAATTTATGTTTGTTTTATACTTAAATGTTTAATTCCTTCTCTGTTCATACAGTTACATTTAAAGGAGTTGTTATGAATTGAAGGGAAATACATGTTTATATTGTGTATAATGTTTGTAATTGTTTTGTTTTATTTACCAGTATTTTACATTATTCCTGAATGTAATAATAATGCAATTTTGACCCGGTGCGACTTACAGTCAGGTGCGAATTATTGGTGCGAGTGTTTATGACCTTATTAAGTGTAACGGGTGAAATTGTGCATGTAAACACAGTGTCTAAAAACAAGATTAATATTTTATAGTTTGAATATTCTGATGCAAAATTGTTCAACGCTAATCAGCATAATTATGACTCAAGTATTTTGAAGTGCTTTGAAAGACCTACAATACTCACACGCTAATGAGTTTCCTTTTGTCGTTTTATCATAATACAACCACTGTTTTGTAAGCTATAGCAATATTTTAGAAACGCACAAGCGATCCTAATCCTAACACCATCTTCCTTATTTCTGACTGGATGCAGTTTTTAAATTACCGACAGACACAATTTTCCATCATTGTAAATTATGAACGAGGCTTTAGACGGCTGTTCCTGCTGTGGAAAGAAAGCATCCCAGCAGTGCATATCTCTGTGGATGAATGCTAGCATTAATGCGTGAAAAAAAAAAAAGACTATTCATGGAATAACCAGTGCACACACATTACAGACCACTGTGTTCTTGTATTTAACAGCACACAGAAAGACGAATCGCTGGGGAAGAGGGCGCACTTTCACGGATACTTAAGACTTGCTAATGGCTGGTTGGTCTCAGGAGGAGGATGTCTTCCAACTGCTCCGGGTCTTTATAAGCGCAAACAGCACTTTTCCCATGTGAAATGACTGATTAAGGGACAACCAACATCTCAAATTAATTAGCACAGCATGAGCTAGCATGCTAATCAAAACGAACAGTTTACTTCCATACAGGTTTCTGATCTAATCGTGAACAACTCTATATACACCATAAATAAACACACACATACATTAAAAAAAAACACAAATAAATAAATACATTTTTGGTCACACTTTATTTCGATAGTCCACTTTAGACATTCTACTAACTATTTGCAACATGTCAACTAACTCTCATTAGTGTATTAGTAGACTGTCTGGTTAATATCTGCTAACTCTTTATTGTGATGCTCCTCCAACAGACATTCAACTGACTATAAGTAACTTTGCAAGTATGTCAACTTATTCTACTAACCATAACCCTAACCTAACAGTCTGAGAGTTAGTTGACAGGTAGTTGCAAATTAATGAGAGTTAGTTGACATCTAGTTGCAAAGTTACTTATAGTTAGTAGAATGTCTAAAGTGGACCATTGAAATAAAGTGTAACCTATTTTTCTTTCTTCATTTGGCAACAACTTGCTTTACTTCAGAAACCATTTTCCTTTATGGAGGATGTCATCAAGCTCTCTTGTTTTAGAACCCCTGCAATAGTGTCAAAGATCCCTTCACGATCCAATCTTTTTTTGAATCAATTTAAATATATATAGAGAGAAGTCGAGGAACTTAAATAGTATTTACTCCAATAATCTTTGTTTAATTTACAACTTTGAAGATTTTTTTTTGCAGTGTAGTCAGTATCAAGTGGCTTTAGAAAAATGTCACTAAAGTGCCCACCACCCACATTCTTTCCACGATTATAATGTTGGCGTGGAAAAGAGGATGGATTATTTCTTAATAATTACTCATGTCTGACATGACATTCCACATCCTAAGCTGAAAAAATATCCCAAAGGTGTACAATCAATCTGAGGTGCTTAGTTCAGTTTGAGGGAGGAATATCTCTTCATCTTCCGTCTCCTCAGGCAAACTGCCAGCGTGTGTTTCTGATGTAACTGAACGGAAATCGTAATGCGTTTCAGAATCACAGCCCGTTCTGCCCATGGGGAATAAAATGCATTTAATACTTCTGTCCTCGTCTGTTGAATTGGTGGATAGGTTGTGGTATCTGAAGGCATTTCTGCTGACCTTATTTCACACTACAATAAGTCATTCATTTATTAATTTTATTAGGACCGGAGCCGTTCCATTGTGCCCTGAACTCAGATCACTTTCCAGAGTTTATTTACATAGAAGCGGTGTTCATCACAGTTGAGTTATGATTTCTCTGGGGTGAAAAGTGAAGGACGATGACTCTAAGCCTGTCCCCGCAGCAAAAGACTTAACCCTAATGGATTGTCCTCTCTACATCTCTCCCGTCCTCCATCTATTACCCCTTTCAGTGCTCATTACACATGAGGAGTATAAGAGATAGATGGATTCAATATTACAAATGTCTCTCACATATGATGTGCATTTCTTTCCTTTCAAACCCTTAACCTTAACAATACAAGCAAACCACCTCAGATCCAATCGATTCTTAACAATACAAGCAAACCACCTCAGAGGATTATCAAAATGTAATGCAACTATTAAAAACAGAATCCAGAATGGAATTGATATGGAATATTGATATGGAATTTGATTTTTAAGGAAGCCAACTCAAGAGCCCTATAAGAGTCCATTCTGCATATAACGCTACGTTACAACATAAAGCAATATTCCAATAATTTATACATAATTATGACACTTTATATAGGGCCATTTTGCATAATGAGTAGTTTCAGCTGACTACTTACTTGGGCCTATTTAAAATAGTATTTAAGTAAAAGTACTATGTAACATGTTTTCATTATGGTATTGTTACTTTTACTTTAGTAAAAAGATCTGAGTAGCCTACTTCCTCCACTGGTAGAGGAATTAAGACTAATAATAGAAGATAACAAGGTTTTGCCAGTGACCCTTTCGATATATTTATTGATACAAGTAATTTTTTATATAACGTGACTAAATAAAAAGACAAAGTGAAGATTATGCAACAGTATTTAGAATATAATATAGAATAGCATGCAATGCAAACTAGTTTGGTTACAGTTCAAATGTATCATTCTCATTCTATCATTCACCCTGCCTCCATTACATATCTTTGTCACACAAGTGTTTGATCACCATGTGTATATATATATTCTGTTTATGTATACTGTATTCCAGGGGCGTAGAATTGAGTAGGAAGGTCATGTCCCTACCAATATCCAGTGACACTAATATATCCCTAGCAATCATTTTGATCAAAACTTAAAATATATTTATATATTGATGTCCCCGTCCCCACCAATTTCAAAATCAAACCTACGCCACTGCTGTATTCTATATACAGTACCAGTCAAACGTTTGTACACACGATACAAATTGTACATATCGATATCGGCTTTTTTTGCTCCCTAATATCGTTATCGGCCCCAAAAAATCCATGTCGGTCAAGCTTTAATATATAGCTGTGTACCAAATGACGCACTATGAACTTATAAATGCTCTACGTACTCTAACATCAAGTATACAATTGTTATAAGGTTATTTTGACACTCACATTGGAGTCTGATAGTCCCTTCCACTACGGAAGAAAAGCTGTGACAGTCGAGTACATGAAGTGTCTAAGGGGCCATTCCCACAGAACATATTTTTGTCAAGGTCTAAGTGCTGCGAATTTAGAACGAAGCGTCATGCACGAGATGCTGCAAAAGACGTGAGTGCAGCGGTTAAAGACGTCCATCTAGCGAGTGTTTACGCTGAAAAACAATGGGAAAGTAGCGCAGTGGAATGGCCCCTAACACTACGTTTTATCTGCTAATTAAGTGCATCATCTGCAGTTTTTTGTGAACACACTATACTCTATTTATACTACAAATTGTCACAGCATTGTACATGCTGTAAGTGAATGTGATTTGGGGGTCTGATACAGAGGCAGAACCACTGAAGAACCTTTAGTTTTAAGAGTGAATGAATTAAAACGATTAAATACGGCTCTGTAAATACGGAATCTGGCTCAGCTGTCAAATAGTTGACTGTAGGATGCTCAAAGACATGGAAATAAAACAACATATTCATTTCTAACACCACTTTTTGTCTATTTAGTCATTTACTCGTCCATTGCAACAACCTCTGATTTATTATTTCAAGGGTCTATTCTAAGCAAATATTGGTGTGTGAATTACATACTATGTCTTGTGCACCGCACTGATCATTAGCACTATAATTACTATGCACTTTTGGTTAAATGCATTTTATTGGTTGTCTACTATTACGCACGCTACACAATGCCGATCAAGTGGAGTCAAATATAATCAAACTGCTTTTGAAACTGAAATACTAATGGGATGTTGAAAAGTTATACCGTGTAAATGCTGTACTCCATCTAAATCTACTTTAAACAGCACTTATGCTGTTTAGTAGTAAATGGGTTTTATCACTATGCATGCAGCTTTTATGAGCTCAAATTATTTGGAATAACTGAACTTTAAAAGATCCATTTGTCACACAGCAAAACCATTGGAATGAACTACTGAAGGCAAATAAGTGATTCAAACACTGAAAAACCCTCTTTCTCTACATTCAAACACAACTGAATCTATATCTCAATGACATATGCATCACACAGCCAGCAGAAGTAATATAAGATTTAATGGTTATTTAATAAGGGAGCCTTTACTGTCAGACGACTGTTTCTCACTGTTATGTATGCATGTGTACACACACACGCACACAAGAATACACATCCACACACAGCATGCAGCAAGTAAAAACTGTGCAAAATAAAAGAGGAAGAATGGCAAACACACACAAAGCAAGCTTTATCCACACATTGACTCAGTGATGCTCCGTTACCTTACAGCAGCTGAAGAACACACACTACGAGAGCGCTTCACTTTGCCATGCCATCTGCTCCGAGCACAGGGTGCAAAGACCGGGAACAACTCTGTCTTCCAACTCTGACGTTCCCGTGCTCTCTCGCTCTCATTCTCTCTCTCTCTCTCCCCCCCACACACTTTCGGCAGACAGACTGCTCCTGTAGGATCTCTCTCTCTCGCTCTCTGTTCTTTCCCCTCTCGCTGTCTTGCTTCAGTCTAACTCCAGCTCTGCCTTCAGATCATTGTAGCGCTCTCCTCCTGTGCTCTCCCTCTCTCTCTCTCATTAGATCACTGAATTGACTACTTCTCACTTGCATGTTTGTTTATGGAGAAATAAGTGAGTGTGAACGCGTGTACTACTGGTTTTCCATAGTAACCCTCTGATGCATTAATTGTTAATCACAATGGAAGAAATACTGCGTCTTCATTTGTTTTTCAAAATAAGAAAATAATCATCAGCTGGTCATTAACTGGAAAAAAAAATACACCTTAAAATGTTTGCCAACCAATCAGAACGCAGCATTTACCAGCTCCGTAGTATTCCCCTTTTTCCTAATGAGCATGCTGCGTTTTAGAATATGTGAGGCACTTCCGGTTTGAGGAGTTCCACTCAAAAAGACTGAAACAAATCATTTCAAACCATAAGGTTGTACAGCGACTAATCCTTATCCGTCAATTTGACTGAATGAGCTGTAAAATTTCCTTTATGTTCTCATGTTCAGACTTCAAGAGAATCTTGAAACGGTTGGTATTTTAATGGGACGTGGTATAACAAGAATATAGTAAGAGCTATTTTCAGTCGCTACATTCTTTTCTTCCTTATCATTTTCTTTTTTACCCTTTGTATTCTGCTGTAAGAGTGAAAAATGATACTGCGCATTTGTGGTCTGCTCTTCTGGCTTTATTTATGATATGTCCCATTAATAATTCACAGGAATGCACGAAGAACCTCTTTTTTTCTACCCACACATTGACTCAGTTTCTCAGGTTTGTTTTTTTACACGGATGCTTTAAAAGGTAATTGTCTCCCCTTTTGACTATTAAATCCCTATTAGCAGTACTTACTGGAATGTTTCTAAAACAGGTAAATACAATATTTATTGTCTGTCAAAATGTGTGCATGGTGTGTGTGTGTGTGCGTGTGCGTGTGCGTGTGTGTGTGTGTGTGTGTGTGTAAACCTTAATAATGAATGAATAATTTTCTTTCTTTTCTTTCTTTTTCCTTTTCAGAACATGATCAGTAATAACAGAACATATTTTAACAAGAAGATAATAAGAACAAAATCTCAGCATGTTCAAAAGAAAAGAAAAAATATAGAAAAAAAGAAGGAAGAAGCTAACTTATATTTACCTTCCCCTTTTAAACATCTAGCTTTGAAACGGCTTCTGTTTTCTCTTTACAAAATATCATAATTTATACTTATTGAGAGAGAAAAAAAAACGTAATCATTTGAAGTACGTTTATCTAAAAATAAATCACACAATACAATTATAAAATTAGAAAGAATGAAAAAAAAATGTAATACTAACAATAATATAAATATTAATGAAATGGCAAGAAACAGACTATAACAAATCAGACGATAATTAAATCAATAAATCTGAATTTTTATCTTGCAACCATGCATTTAATTAATAAGTGATAATAGGCCCCTTGAGAGTGTATATAGATAACAGATGGAAAATTAATCTAAAAAGGGAGCAGTTTGGAAGTTAGTTAGCATTACAAACCCGCTTTAAATATAAAGATAGCAATACAAATCTTAAAACAATTAGTATGCATGATCAAGACACCTTAATTGAAGAATTAATGGAATGTCAAATGAAAAGAGTTCTTTATGTAAAAGATATACCAAAAACAATCACATAAGATACATGTACTCATAAGCAATAAACATAAATAAAAATACGATTATGTATTTATAATCCCGCAGGATAGATGCTGTTCTGGGGATTAACATTTTTTCAGTGTCTGTGATCATTTTATGCACACATCTTCATTCGTGTCTTATCATCTGGCACTCACTGCAGTGGAGCACTATGCCCATGTTTCATTATGAATACATGCTGCACGATTTGTGATGAATTATTGCTCTCGCGTGAGGGAAGTAGAACAATCTGTTTTATATTAACCTTTTTAGATTCGTTTTGAAAGGCTAGTATTTATACGCAATGACCGAATAGGGTATCTCAAAATCATAACTGAATTTACATAAAAAAATCCCTTTATAAAGACTATAAAGTCTCAATTGATCGTCCGCATTCAAAAGTATTTTAAAATACCCAATAATACCTGATAAACGTTGTCTCAGTGAGGCAGTGCATTGTGAAAGCTGATAAACTGAGAGCTTATATACTTTACTGCTTATATTTCTGATAAAATACCCTGCTGTCTCCTGTAATCCAAATATTTTCCTATCATAGACAAATTCTGACAGATTTATGCATTTTAAAGGAATTAAACTCCCATTAAGGTGCAAAATCATCTGTTGATTTCTCGACAGAAAATGAGCTTGAATCGTGCAATCTTGAGATCTTGCCTTTCAGGTTAATTATACTAAAAACCTTGTTGTCACTTTGATGCTGGTGTTAATTAGTTGCATGACGCAAAATATATCAAAGGGACTTTTAACAAACACTCTGAGAAAATACACAGGAGAATACACGTGTGTATTCAATTCTAACAGACAATTCTAAGACTAACAACCATGAATACAAAGATGAGAACCGACAACGAAAAGCAGCAAACAAGGGAACTAAATGAGTTGTAACCAATAAGTAACCATGGTAACAGATGAGGAGTAATAAGTAACTAAGGGAATTAACTAGGAAACAATAAACTGAAAGGACCAACACTGTAAAAAAATCTTATAAGATTTTCAAAATGTAAGAGACCACAAACATGACCATAAGAAATCATAGATTTAACCGTTTGTTCCTCTAGTCTAGTGTGTGGAGTGCCGCGACGTGACCAGGAAAACACACCACACACTAACAGATTCAATTCACAAACAACCACAGTCCCACCTGTGAACACAGGAAATCTCGCATAATCTCTTGCATCAAACGTGACTTTAAAGTAAACAAACATGGCGGCAATAAGAAATGACGCTAATAGTGTATGGACTACTTTTTACAAAAATTTGCAGGGGGAAAAAAGAAAAATGTTTATATGAAGTCGTGGAGACAGTGTGAACATGGACTTTACATTTTACAGTGGGAGATGGTTCCCCCCACACAACAGGATTTCTGATAGTAAATATTCGACATGTTGAATATTTACGATTCGAGATCGGGGCGCCTCCTACATTCCTCCGAGCAGATTCAGTCACTCTTAACACACCTCAGGAAAATCTAATAATATAATCTGTAGAACCATCAAGATAATCGGGACTTTACCCAGGATTGTCGGAAGGGGAGAAATCGGTCCAAAATCGCCAAATATCTTGAAGTGGGTACCCAGCATTAGATAATTAATGTGGTTCAGATACCAACATTTTTTTTTTGATTTTCTGTTGATTAAACCAATTCCCTTCTTTGTATTAATTCACATTTTTAATTTCAATTAACACAGGCAGGTTACTTACTTTTTTAAGTTAAACCAACAATTATTTTTTACAGTGTACTTTTACATGAACAAAAACACAACTGGACTAGACATAACCCTGACAGTACTGTCCTCTCCCACAAGGTGCGTCATCGCACCTAAACTAACAGTCCTGGAGGGAGGGAGGGGGTTTCAGAGGAGGACAAGGGACAGGCGTAGGACAGGAAACAAGAGAAGCAAAAAGAGGGGAACACCAAGGCGGAGTTGACGGAGGGAGAAGCCAAGGCGGAGCCCTGAAGGGTTTCTTGACTGGAGCCTGGGGGACAACTGACGGAGGTAGAGCTATCGACAGTGGAGACCCCCACAAAACCTTGAGTACAATGGACCATGGCGAAGTCCCAGGGCCGGAAGTTCGATGAGACACTGTTGACTTGGATGACCGAGGTGAAGAGGGGGGCCTGGCAGAGCAGGAAAAAACCATAGGGAGTGAGGACCAAGGCAGACCCGGAGGGAAGGAGGAACCCGGTGGAGCCGAAGGGGTGGTGGGCTGAGGTGCAGCCAAAGGCCTGGAAGTCTGCTGTGAAACCAGGAAGACGAGTGACCAAGTCGGAGCCGGAGGGGACTAGGGAGCCTGATGGGGCCTGAGGGATGTAGGACAATGACGAACTTGAGGGAGCGCAGAGCCAAGGTGGAGCTAATAGGCTGACAGGCCAAGGTGGAGTCAAGGGCCTGGAGGCCTGAGGTGAAGCCAGGAGATCAGAGCTCGGCTGGTGGAGACGAAACTTGAGGGGGAGCCAGAGAATTGGTAGGAGTCTTCGCCAGAGGCAGAGCCAATGAGCTGCATGACACCAGCGGAGCCAGTGAGCCCTGGGGAATGGATGGAGCCAGAGGTGATGACGGGGACTACGGAGTGGGCAGGTGACAAGGAGGGACTGGGTCATCTACAGGATTCGCTGGAGTGAGTGCTGGGGCGGGAACAAGGGTGGGAGCTGGCTCCACTGTGAGTTAGATGGCAGTGGGCTTGGGTCTCGGGACGGAGGTGGCTTCCGGTTCTAGCTCTGGGATGGACGAGTTGGCAGTAGGGCTGAAACGATTCCGCGAGTTCCTCGATTACAAAAATTCCTCGAGGCAAAAACTCTGCCTCAAAGCCTCGTTAAGTTCCTATGATGCGCACTATATGCGTGGCGCAGGGATTTGATTGTTTCACACGGACCGTTTATTCACATGGACCTGTTCAGGAAGCATATATTTTGAATTTAGTTGGTGCGATGGCGGAGAATAAATATGTAAATAAACGGCAGAAATTGTCTAAAGTGTGGGATCATTACACACTTAATAAAGAAGACAACAAGGTGCAGTGTCTCTACTGCAAAATAGAGCTGGCATACCACAACAGCACATCTTCTATGATTCAGTATCTGAACAGAAGACATCCATTCCATGCTGTTTCACCAAGCATCGCTGAAACAAGGTAACGTAGTCTAAGCCTATTGATGTTCGCTGATTTTAATCCCATACTGTATTTGTAGCGATGTCGTGATGCGGTTTGACTAGATATGATTTTTAGCTTTGATGACATTTTTAAGTAGTATACGTAACTATCACGTTCAATTGCAAGAGCCTAAAAAAAGAACCCCTTCACACACACACACACACAGACCCACACATGCCAGTCAGACCAATTGCAGCAATGCATCACATATGCTTAAACTTTTATGTAGCCACGCAACAATAATTTCAGCATGCATTCACTGTACACACCGGGACGTGATGGAGGAACAAATATTGTATTGCAGTCTTTGCGAGACCTTGTTTGTATTTCACGTCTGCCAAATAGTTACAGACAACAACAAAAAATTAAACTCCCCGGCCTGTTGGTTTTTAATAAAGATTCGGAGTACTCATTTTTCAGTTAAAACGCACGGAACAAAAACTGCGTCAGCTTTTACTGCGTGTTCAACAACAAGTCACGTAACAACTCTTCTTCACCGTTAAACTACCAGAATACACAAATATGCTTAGATGCTTAGAGTGGTTATATTATAACATCTTAAAGGAGAAATTCACATATGAGATAGCTTTATAACTTGCATACTATATAACTTATAGTATATGTATAACTTATAACAGCTTTAACTGAAATAGACACAAGTTTAATATAACTATTCTGTTAAGAGTGTATTTTTCCAACACAGCCTGCTTCTCCAAATCGACTTTTGGGGAGGACATTATAATCAGCCTAATGGTAAATGCTGCAGGTGTAGAAATCTACATAAAACAGATATTTACTTTAATGTCAGGGCTAGATTACAGCATGAAACCTGTTGTGCATATTAATAAATTAAATTGCTTTTCCTCTTTTCTCCCTCTCAGCACTTCACAACGGAGTATGGACAGCTTTGTTCGCCTAGCTTAGTCATGCACTGTTCAAGAGGCTGCAATTTTTACAGAGAGCATTTTGAACATGCTCGTGACTGATATGAGGCCACTGTCCATGGTGGAGGACAAGGGATTTAGAGACATGATCTCCACTTTTAATCCTATATACAGCCTGCCATCAAGAACATATTTCACACAACTGATGGAGAAGAAACACAGAGACATTACAGAGAAATTGAAAGCTGTCCTAAAGCAAACAGAGTGTGTTGCCCTGACAACAGACATTTGGACCAGTGTGGCAACAGAGGCCTACATGGGGGAGACATGCCACTTCTTGGGGGAAGATTGGGAGATGAAGTCCCTCTCCCTAACCACAATGCCCCTAGAAGAGAGACACACTGCAGCCAACATTGCAGACTGGCTAGAGGAGACAACTGCCAAATTTGAGATTCCACTTGAAAAGGTAAAGGCAGTTGTCCATGACAATGGGGCCAATGTGGTGGCAGCAGCAGCAAGAATTCTTAGAGAGAGGCATTGGTGGGCTTCTGTGAGATGTGCAGGGCATACTTTAAATTTAGTTGTGCAGGGCACACTCAAAAACAATAAAACAATTGCTAGTTGTGTGGGTTCTGCTAGGTGCCTAGTGGAACACTTCAAAAAGAGTGAACTGGCCTGCACTAAGCTCAAAGAAAAACAACAGCAGATGGGAAAGCCACCACTCATGTTGATACAGGATGTCAGTACCCGGTGGAACAGTACGTATCATATGTTATCAAGACTCCTGAAACAGCGATGGCCTGTGACTGCAGCTCTCTCCGATCCAGCTGTCAATCCGAGAGGTAAACACCACTACCTGGATCTAAAGCCAGAGCAGTGGCACATCAGTGAGGAGTTGACACAGGTCCTTGGGCCATTTGAAGGAGCTACAGAGTTTCTTAGTGGAGAAAAGTATGTCACCCTCTCTGCCCTTACACAGCTGGTCCAAAACCTTAAAAAGTCCACACTGACTGCAGAACCTGAAACTGCACCAGTGAAGGCATTCCAGGCTTCTGCTGCAGAGCAGATCACAGTGGAGTGGGAAGGGCTGTATGAATGTCTACCTGAATCTGGTGCTCCCAACCCTGTCCCTCTGGCTGCTGCTTTGGACCCCAGGTTTAGAAAATTGAAGTTCTTGCCTGCTGTAGAAGTGTTAAAGCTCCAAAATAGTATTCAATCAATGGCACTAGCTGCTAGAAAGGACTTAAAACAGACACATGTAATGGTAAAGAAAGCCACTGCCACCACATCAGCTACACACACTAAAGGTAGATCACATCAGAAAAGTATCCTGGGATCATCATCAGATGATGAGGATGAAGGAAAGGATCATGATGAGAATAAGCAGATGAGCAGAGCGGTGCAGAGGGAGGTCTTGGAGTATTTTGGTGAACAGCCTATTTCCAAGAAGAAGAATCCACTGCCATGGTGGAGAATAAATCAGGCAAGATATCTAACCTTGGCACAGCTGGCAAAGTCTTTCTTGGGGATCCCAGCAACATCAACACCCTCAGAGCGCCTGTTCTCTGCTGCTGGGAACATTGCCTCAAAACGTAGGGCAAGCCTAAGTGCTGAGCATGTGGATATGTTGACGTTTCTCCATTGCAACTATAAGCTGTTGTAGAATCAATCTGAAATCTCTCTCTCTGTCTCTCTCTCACTCACACACTCACTCACTCACCTAGGTACATTTTTATGTTTGTTTTGAGATTACATCTTATTATTTATAATTGTTTTATTTAAAAAAAAATTTAAATACATTTTATACATTGTGTATCTGTTTGGCATGATATATTTTATATACATTTTTTGTTCTCCGGTTAACTAAACTAAATTTGCAGAAGGTGCAATCCTTTTTTTGTAATGTTGTGTATTAAGAAGACAAAAAAATAAGTTTACATTCATATTAAGTTTGTATTCATACATGTTACAGTAAGTTCACTTAACTGTATGTTGTTATATAATTGTTGGCAATGCCAACTTGGCACTTAACTTTTGGAGCCAAACTTTTGGACTTGGAAATAAATACCTCTGTTGAGAAATAAAATCCAAATGCTTGATCATTTTACAGCCACATCATTTTTGTTATCCATAATTTGTTTTGGTTGTTCAAAAACACACACACAAAAAATTATCCGATTACTCGATAATCGATAAAGTGCTAGATTAATCGATTACAAAAAGAATCGATAGCTGCAGCCCTAGTTGGTAGGCTCTGGCTCTGAGGGTGTAGGCAGCTCTCGCACATGATTAACGGACAGGAAGATGGCTGCTGGAGATGATGGATATTTCAGGGAGTTGGAGTTGGTGACCCTGTCTTTGACAACTCCTGTGGTGAGGAAGGATCCGAACAGCCACAAGGTGTAATCCACAAACTTGGCGAAACAGCAGTGATCCTTCCCTATCAGCAGCATCTAGCCGAGGATATCATCAATCCTGCTTCAGAAAAGATGCTTGAACGTGTTATCTCAGCACACCTCATTGTAGATGTTTCTACAATGAGTTGCGCGTAAGGTCTCACATAATCCTCTAGTGTCTGACCGTTTTGTAGAAAACAGTCCTCTTTATCAGTTAAGATCAGTTTTTGTATCACGTCGACGCTGATGTTAATTGCATGACAGAAAATGTGTCTTGGTTTTTTTTTTTTTTTTTTTTTTTTTTTTTAAAGAAAAAAAAAAGAAGAAGAATCTACACAGTCTGTGAGTTATCCATTATTCCATTTAAGATGATAATTGTATAGTCTCTATATAATTTAATACTAAGGCCCATGTGGTTTGGAACTCTTGCAGTCTTGAATGCTGTTTACTTGTAATTTCTTCAATGGGCAACAAATCTATTATCTGATCCAGCCATTGACCCAATGTGGGTCCTGACTGGGAAATCCATGCAGTAAGTATGCATTTTTTTGCAAAATAAGAAAACATTGTAAACACACATTTTACAATTTTTTTTTTTTTTTACAAAAAAAAAAAAAAAAAAGAAAAAAAAAAAAAGAAAATGTGTCTTGGTGAACCTTGATTAAAATTAAATTCTGGCACACAAATAAAGCAAACTATTGAATCTAAAAACACAACTTGTGCATTGGGACAGATCTTGTTAGTAGAGGTCAGGCAATCTCTGAGTGCAATTGCTATGGATATTGCTAGAAATGGGCCCATTCATCTCATTGGAGAGCTCTTATAAGCTACCACAATAATCATGTCATGAACAAGCACCAAGCTACCACAATAATCATGTCATGAACAAGCACCAAGCAGGTCAAAGGTCATCACTAAGCAAGTTTACATGCACATGAAATCTATTTAAAATCAGCTTATTAATGTATTCCGTTTTACCGATTTACATGCAAACTAATGACCTAGATATGGAAGAAAATCACTTTTTGAAAACACATTTTTCATTCTTGGCTCAAGAAAAAGTCTTTCTTGAATTTTCCCTCCCCTACCACAAAACACTCACTCTGGCTTTAGGTGCTTAGATCTGCAGTGGGGATGCTTTCCTGTCACATATCAATGATATCATACATGTATATTTTAATAAACCGACAAACAACGGTTAAGCTGTTTACATGCCGGGCAAAATCAGGGTAATGGGCAAAAATCTGGCTGTGTCTGGGTTTATGCTTAAGGAAAATGGGCTAACATGTTTACATGACCACACACATTGTAGGCTTATTAATCATAATTGGGTAAAAAAAAAACATACATGTAAACAGGTCTTATCAGGAACAAGAAAGCAAGAACATGAAAACATTACATTCTGCCGTGACGTTCACACACTGTAATTGTGGTTGGATTCAGTACAGTCTGACTTCTGCAAGTAAGATTCAGAGGTCAAAGTCATCTTCACCCCGTGATATATCCATTTATACAAATGGGCACACTCACACATTCTTCTATGTGAAAAAGTAATGCATGGGATATAAAAAGATTACTTTTCTTTCTGTCAGTTGCTTAGGTCTCCATGATGGTGAAATTGGATCTTCCAGTAACCTTTATTACACAGAAAGCTCAAGATGATCATTTGTATCAAGTATCATTTGAATATATGAGTGTTTGAATATAATGAATAAAAGAGTATGGAGCCTAAAAAAGTAATACAATTATTTCTATCTATCTATCTATCTATCTATCTATCTATCTATCTATCTATCTATCTATCTATCTATCTATCTATCTATCTATCTATCTATAACATGTATATCTGTGATATTCTAAACGATGTTCTTGCTTCCACTAAAGCTCAAGATGCTCTTTGGATTATTCTCAAATCATGCTGGTGAACATGAACATCAGGTTTTCCACAAACTTAGGCCCTGTTTACACAAAGGGAAGATGCAGATATTTCTCTGCGGTTTGGCCTCTCATTTACACGAAACCCCAGTTTTATCACAGAAAACGATCATTTCTAAAAACTCCGGCCAAAGTGGAGATTTCAGATAACGCCGGTTATGTGTTGCCGTGTCAACTGGGAGAAATGGGGTTTTAGGTTCTCAAACGTCACATTATGCGCCAGAAAATGCTTAACGTCATGTGAGTGCCCAGTTTGGCATAGTTATGATGGCGCTCGACAGCGTATTTATGTGGGTTGATGTAAATGACAACTTTTTTGAAAACGATGGTGTGTGCACGATGTTATTGTTGAAAACAGAGGGAGGGAAATATTTGTTTCTCTAAATACCCGGCTATGTGTAAATGTGGCCTTAAAGGTATTGTAGGTAGGAATTTTATAAAAACTTTTTTCCAAATTTGTTTACACTTTCTGTATATATCAATGCATAATTAAAATGTAAGTACTCTGATAAAAAGAGTATAAAAATCGAGTGACTCTAGACCGTTTAATCTGCACTAAACACAGCTCATTATTTACATTCGGGACGAAACAAAGGATTGGCTTAGGCGACTGTCACTCTCTCGCAACCATGGCAACCACCCTTTTGCCACACAGGACCTGCCCACTTGCGCGCGCATCCGTTTGATTTGAGGAATTCAAGAGGCACGGCACCTAGGAATAGCAAAACAATGGCAGAAAAAGACCAATCAAAATTCACATATGCAGTTCGCGAAGGCAAACCAGGCAAAAAAAGGAAGACAGTAACGTTACTAGAAAAGGTAATGAACAAAAAGTCTTTGGATAAACAACAAAATAAAACGCATGCCAATATCGGCGTGGCTTTCCAGTGATGGCGAGAACTGAGAGACCTCAAGGGGCTGAAAAGTGACGCCTGGATGGCTATATTTCTGCTGGACAGGTAAATCTTTCTTTTTGTATTTTGATTATACATATTTTTTTCTTTATGTTTTCATGAAGCATGTGTCATTAGCACACGTAGCTGCCTAATATAGCTAACATAACATTACTTAGCGAGCCGTAGTAGAGATGATAAATAATATGCCTAGCTCAAGATGATAGCTTAAAGTGTTGAATTGTGCATAATTTTGCTTTAGATAACTAAATACATGTTTAACAGATAGTAGGCCGATCCGCATCCAGGAACTTTTCTTAGAATTATATTTTCCCTCTGTCTAACTCTTTTACCATGTTCACCTGGAAGTTTACCTGCACGGTTTTTCGCCTTTGTTTTGTTTTTAAACAAAAAATCCCTCGACCCCGGATCTGTCCTCGACCTGACGATGCGGTACTCGTCTCTGGAGTGTAGTCCTCATCAGAGTCAACAATGCTTTCATTATGGAAACTCTTACATGCAGAACACCATATATGTTATGAATGTTACACGAAATTCATCTTCATCACAGTGTAAATGATGGCAATGGAAAAACGTGTATCATGCAACCTGTTTTTAGCTTTGCCTTATAGATAACTAGCTCGTTAGCGAATCGATAAATATATATTTTAATCTTTACCAATTTCAATATGCTACTTGAGTGAGTTCTAAAATACATCTTATTTGTTTATCTTCATAATGATAAAGTTCGATTTTTTCATTACATGTGATTCTGACATGATGTCACTGCACTGCGCTCCTTCCTCTCCGCTCGTCTCAGGTAAATAATGCGTCTTCAGCTCAGCGGTCGGAGTCGCCCGTTCATGTGTTTTGGAGGCGTGGCTTTGGAAGGAGCCCAGAAGGGAGGGGGTGGAGTGAATGGAAATAATGAGCTGTCTTTAAAACAGTCGTGAGAGGTCTACAGACACTCGATTTTTATACTTTCTTTTTCAGAGTACTTACATTTTAATTATGCATTGATAAATACAGAAAGTTTAAACAAATTTGGAAAAAAGTTTTTTTTATACAATTCCTACCTACAATACCTTTAAGGAGTTCATGCAGCTTGGGTGCTGCTGTCATTAAACAACAAATAGGGGGAAAACCACAGGCTAAGACATTCTGAAATTCACATTAATTTGCCACTTAATATATTTTTAGTGAAATTAGGCTGACAATAATGTTTTAAATTAGAAAAAGGCAAAGTGCAAGCATTTTCACAACTGGTCTATGACTTTTTTTCGACCCCCACTATATAAATACACACACAAGAAGTGGAATAGTTCTCCTAAAGGTGAGAGCTCTCATGGCAATCACCTCTGCTTCTGATTGGTAGATGGTCTCTTGCTGATGATGTACATTCCTGTAGGCTGTTTGATGACAAAGCAGTCTGTGAATGAATCCACAGTGACCAGTTAACAGCCACCGCCAATAATTTCTGTTGGGTTTGAAACACCAGTAATGTTTAACTATAGCTTACATCTTTGCAATCTTTAAGTAGGAGTGCTATGAATTCATGAACAGTCCTATGCAAAAACCTTTTTAATATAGAGAAAGTGCAATTCCAGGAGATATATCTCAGTTAGACCATTTCTTACTGTAAATACATCTAGTGAAACGAAGGATAAAGAGCATATTCTCTACTTCCTGTCAGAAAAGCATGTTTTAGAAAAAAGAAATCAGCCTGGATAATAAGAAAGTTCATTCAGTTATTTCAGAAGCCATTCTCCCATTCCCCTTTTGAAATTATACACAAACTCCTGTGATCTGACAGAGCAACTGACATCATGCAGTACAGGAATATCTGAAGAAATCTGGCAGGGTGATAGAAAAGTTTTCACACATACACAGCACAGGAACATGATGTTTTGTTGAAAATCATATTAATTGCATGCATTCACTTCCACTGAAACAAATTTACAGCAGATGCAATTCAAACACGTTGTTGTCCATGGCGAATTTCATGGTGAGTGTGAATAATGGTTTTAAAATAAATGCCAAATAACACAGCATACCACAGTGACTAACACACTTTGTAAGATTAAATAAGTTTGAAACGGTTTAAATGCTTTGCTCATGGAGTGAGTTGCATAAGCCAGCAAGAGCATATCAGGAATAATGCTATTCATTAAGAATCCAAAGAATGCAGGAGAAAATATGAGTGAAATGTCAAACCACAATGTAGTTATTAAGAGTAAAATCATGCAAGGACATTATGCGGTTGCTAGGGTGTTCATGAAGGTTACTATATGTAAAGCTGAGAGCAAGGGAGTGAGGTTTACACACACAGCTATTACTGGCCTACGTCCGTTACATATATTTTAATGTTTACTGGCTCAAGTAAAAAGAGCCCAAGTTAAAGACTATGGCTGCATCTGAGTAAGTCTGGCTCTCGAGTAGGTGCTTATTTTGATTAACCCTCTGGGGCCTGGGGTGTTTTCGGGGTCCTGGAGGTGTTCTGACATTTGTTCTTATTTCAGTTACTTGTAATATTTCCATGGCTAAAGTCTGATTACACTGTATTCAGCACAAACTCTGCTACAATAATATGTCACTGTCAGCTGCATGTATGTAAAAGTTTGCAGTTTTGAGAAAATTAGGTTTATTCGTGGTTTGTGGAAAAAAAATTGTCACTGAAATAAGGTCATGAACCCCATACTGATTATTTCTTCACAAGTCTTTTGAAAATTGTATCATGTAGCCTAGAATATTTGCTTCAAAATATGTGAAAATCATCCTGCCTACTCATTCAGATAAAACAATATATTGATTTAAAATTTTTGTCCAAGAAAGCTCTATGCGGGGAATTGTGAATCATCATGAATATTGATGTTTCACACTTGGAAAGACAAAGACCCTCCCATAATGGTGGGACTGTGAGGGTACTTGAACAAAGAATGAGGAGATACTTAAAAAAGAATGGCTTTTCGATCGTTTCGATTTATTTACAACACAACATAATCCAAAGATACTGTATATACCCGAATATAAGACAAGGTTTTTGTCCTAAAAATAGGCTGAAAAATGGGGGAGTCGTCTTATATTTGCGATATAGACAAAATCACGAGGGGAAAGGGAGAACATTCTTGCCAAGCATTTCGGTGAGCTACTTTATTTTAAAAAAAAATTGAGAAAAGTTACAAAACCCACTTAGAATGGGCAGTTTAAACGTTTAGCATATTTGTATAAGATTATATTTAAAGAGTACCTCAGACAAACAGGTGAAGCTGGTCCATGCGAGGAAACATCACTGTAGCGCTCTCTATCTATCTATCTATCTATCTATCTATCTATCTATCTATCTATCTGTGTGTGTGTGTGTGTGTGTGTGTGTGTGTGTGTGTGTGTCTTTTTTCCCCAAAAATAAGTCTGGAAAATGGGGGGGTCGTCTTACATTCAGGGTCGTCTTATATTCGGGTATATACGGTACATAACAAAGGACAAAAAAGCACATTATTGAACACACTGATCTAAAGACAGAGACTTTAACCATCACACACCTTTGTGCCATTCCTGAAACATAGTCTAGAACTGTCATTCCCAAGATGTTTCATTTTTCATTTTACCATGTTCATGTACAGAGACTCATGTGAATGTTTAAGTCAGTAGGACTCATCAGTGGCATCTGGTTCCTGTAAAAAAAAAAAACTAAACAACTGTAAACATGCTGATATCAAGAGAAACTATAGGGCTGCGCGATTTTGGGAAGAAATTATAGATTTGTATGGTTAAAATTGCGATAAAAAAAAAAAAATTATGTACTGTGTATATATATATATATATATATATATATATATATATATATATATATAAAATAATCACCAGGTTTGTTGTGCCTTGTAGCCATATACTTGTAGGGCTGCATAAAATTAAAAAGGAACTGTTCCCATTCAAATGTTCCCATTCGTTATGAAATGAGATTGGAGTAAAAACATGAAGCCTAATGTTTGGCGCATTTTGCTTTTCAAACGCACACCACGAGTGACTCAAACTCATAGGGCGTGCAGAGAACATTTACTGAACTTGTAAGTATGTTTGTTTCGAAAAGCAAGCGCACACCTCTTCTCAATGATTCGCAGGATTTGAGGCATCATACATATCTGTAGCAGAAATGCTTTAGGAAGAGTTGTGTGCTAAATTATATTTAGACAAAACAGGATGCCTACATGAACCTCAATCAGTACATATAGGAGGGCATGCTAAACATGTTTTTCAGATGTGGTGATGAACAGGGACGTGCACAGACATTTTGAGGGGCAGGGGCTCAAGTGAAAAAAAGGGCATTTCTCATACTTGCGGTTTTTTTTTTCTTTCTTTCTTTTTTGAAACAAAAAAGTATATTAACACAATTCTGACTTTTAAAAAAAAAAAAATTAAAAAAGTTACTTAATTTTATCTCCGTCAAACTCACGCAATTGTTTAATTTTCAAAAGATGTCTACAAAATAATCAGTTCACACAAAACCATGGTCTCCTTAGTATTCATAGGTTTATAGAGCAGCAAAGGAAACCATGCCACAATGTGCACGTTTTCTAAGCTACTAGTTTCAATCAAGTATATATTTGATACACCTGATGGTGACTAGGACTAAGTTTCACATTTGAGGGAGGACTGTATCATCATCATCAAATAAAACCTTCAAAATCCACATTTAGATGGAGTTTGTTTTAAACCTAGCCTACTATCCTCCATCTGTTTGCATCTGTAGATTTCTTCTAAATTCACCAATTTAGATTTCTACATATCAGGGGGAAAGACTCTTGATGTATGTAAGTCATTAACTTTAATAATAAGAATTTTAGGCCATAAAAAGTCATAAAAACGTCCGGATTTTCAATACAAGGTCATAAATTACATTTAGCCACGTCTTAGTCTGAGTATGCGCGTGAGAAAAGCGCACTTTTTGATAAATGGTGTCAGGCCAGCAAAACGACAAATTTTAATGAGCTTCGTGAGCTCGTTTTGATTGAAGAGTTTAAAAATTCATTGCCCGATAGAATTGTGGTGTACTTGAATGAGCAGAAAGTTGTGACCCTTGCGGAGGCTGCTGTGTGTGCTGACGAATTTGTATTAACGCACAAAAACGTATTCGTGGCACCTGCTCGTCGAGAAAAGTCAAATTTTGTTAGTTCTGAGAGAACTTTTAAACCGTCGAAACTCTTGAATCCAGTAGTGCAACCTGACGATCGTGAGTGTTTTTATTGTCACGAAGCGGGTCATTTGATTGCTGTATGTCCTGTTTTGAAAAAGAAAAATAGGACTCAACAGCATAAAGGAGTTGGTTTTGTACGAACTATTACTAACCCGTCGAAGCCAGAAATTGATGCAATTTTTGAACCTTTTATTGCTCAGGGAATGATTTCTTTAAGTGATTTGGAAAATGATCAAGTGCCTGCTGCTATGTTGCGTGACACCGGGACAGCGCAGTCTTTCATTTTGAAAAGTTCGTTGCCATTTTCGGAGAAAACGTACTGTGGTTCGGATGTATTAGTGCAGGGAATTGCAATGCAGGTGGAAAAGGTTCCCTTGCATAAGATATATATTCGATCTGAGTGGGTAACTGGTTTCGTAAAGGTGGCTGTTCGTGCTCAATTACCTATAAATGGCGTAATTCTGATAATTGGAAATGACTTGGCAGGTGGAAAAGTTTTCCCTCTTCCTGAGGTCATTGAGAATCCGTTAGATGAAACATCCGTTGTGTGTAAGCAAGATGGGGTGGATTTGTCTGTGTTTCCTGCCTGTGTGATTACTCGGGCTCAATCACAAAAATTTCCCACTGTAGTTGATCTTTCTGACACTTTTCTTATTGATGAAACCGTGACTGATTTTGGTCCATTACTGTCTGAATCCGCGTCTAAACCGCTGTCCACTAGCAGTGGTGCTGAATTTGGTTCCGCGGATTTGTTGCTTTCAGTAGATCGTACATTATTAGTTGCCGAGCAAAAACAAGATCAGTCGCTCGAAGTTTGCAGAGATTCTGCTGTAAGCTCAAAAGAAATTGTGAAAAAGCAAATTGGTTATTACTTCATGGATGGAGCATTAATGCGGAAATGGACACCTTCTGTGTCTGATAATTCAGGGTGGGACACATTGTATCAGTTAGTAGTTCCCAAATGTTTTCGAGAACAAGTGTTAAGTGTAGCACATGATGGTGTGGCTGGACATTTAGGTGTGGCTAAAACGCTTTATCGAGTTTTGCGTCATTTCTTTTGGCCTAAAATTAAGTCGGATGTTACGAAATATTGTAGATCGTGCCATGTTTGTCAAATGGTTGGAAAGCCTAATCAGGTTATTTCCCCAGCACCTCTTAAGCCAATACCTGCTATCGGAGAACCATTTGAGCGCATAATCTTAGATTGTGTCGGGCCGCTGCCAAAAACTAAAGCAGGTCATACCTACTTGCTCACGCTTATGTGCACAGCAACTCGTTATCCTGAGGCCATACCACTCCGTTCATTGAGAGCTAAAGCCATTGTGAAAGCTTTGATTGTGTTCTTTTCTACCTTTGGACTTCCGAGAATTGTTCAGACGGACCAAGGAACAAATTTTATGTCCCGGTTGTTTAATCAAGTTTTGTCTCAGTTGAAGGTTAAACACATCGTTTCCAGCGCTTATCATCCTGAGTCTCAGGGAGCACTGGAACGATTCCACCAAACTTTGAAAACAATGCTACGCACTTATTGTGTTGAGTCAGAAAAGGAATGGGACGAAGGGTTACCGTTGCTGTTATTTTCTGTACGTGAGACTGTACAGGAATCTTTGGGGTTTAGTCCCGCAGAGCTAGTTTTTGGGCATACGGTGCGTGGTCCCCTTAAACTGCTTAAAGAAAACTGGTTGTCTGAAACAAAGCCATCTTGCAATCTTTTGGATTATGTAAGTTCGTTTCGAGAACGTCTGCATAGAGCTCGAGATGTGGCTCAGTCAGCTTTGCTAAAAACTCAGATAAAGATGAAGGAGTGTTTTGATAAGAAAGCAGTCGTTCGTTCCTTTGTGAAGGGAGACAAAGTTCTTGTTTTGTTACCACTCGCTGGCTCTTCATTGCAAGCAAAGTTTTCTGGACCTTATGTTGTGGAGCGAAAGCTCAGTGATACTGATTATATTATCTGTACCCACGATCGACAGAGAAAAACCCGTGTGTGCCACATTAACATGTTGAAGCGTTATGTTGTTCGTGGTGAATTAAGGGAGTTAGAGACCTCTCCTGTTCCAGTTGCTTCATTGTCTGTGGTACCACCTTCCTGTGGAGATGAGGATGGGTTAAATCTACGGAGTATACCAGTGTCTGGTGCCAGATTGAATAATTCTGAAATTTTGTCAGATCTTAACTCTCACTTATGTCATTTAACTGCAGATCGACGATCTGATATTGTGAATTTGATCCAGTCTTTTCAAGGACTGTTTTCCGATGTGCCTACTCAGACAGATGTCGTTCAACATGATATTGAAGTGAACGACCATGCACCCATTAAGCAACATGCATATCGAGTCAATCCAGTGAAAAGAAAAATCATCGAGTCTGAAGTGAAATATCTACTGGAAAATGATTTTGCTGTGCCGAGCACAAGTGCTTGGAGCTCACTGTGTCTACTAGTTCCGAAACCTGATGGTACCCACCGATTTTGTACGGATTACCGTAAGGTAAATGCGATCACAAAGCCTGATTCATTTCCACTACCGTTAATGGAAGACTGTGTGGATAATGTGGGATCGGCTCAGTTTGTTACAAAGCTCGACCTTTTAAAAGGGTATTGGCAAGTTCCCTTAACTAAACGTGCAGCCGAAATATCTGCTTTTGTCACTCCTGACAACTTTCTGAATTACACTGTGATGGCTTTCGGACTTCGGAACGCGCCGGCGACTTTCCAGAGATTAATGAACACCATCTTGGCTGATGTTAAGAACTGTAAAGCATATTTGGATGATATTGTGGTGTTTTCGGATAGTTGGAAAGAACATCTAGACACCTTAGTCACTGTTTTCACGCGTTTGCTAAATGCTTCCCTTACGTTGAATTTGTCCAAGTGTGAGTTTGCCAAGGCAACTATTATGTACTTGGGAAAACGGGTCGGACAGGGACAAGTACGTCCTGTAGTCCAAAAAGTACAGGCAATTGTTGGTTTTCCTGCGCCTGAAACCAAGCGTGATCTTCGCCGTTTTCTAGGAATGGCTGGCTATTATAGAGCATTTTGTCGAAATTTCTCTAATGTGGCTCTACCATTAACTAATCTGCTCCGTGCCTCACAAAAATTCTTATGGTCTGATGAATGTCAACATGCTTTTGACGCTGTAAAAAGTCTGTTGTGTAGTGACCCAGTGTTAGCTGCCCCGGATTATTCACGTCCTTTTAAGTTGGATGTTGATGCTAGTGCTGCTGGAGCTGGAGCAGTTCTCTTACAGGATGATATCCATGGAGTTGAACATCCAGTAGCTTACTTTTCGAAAAAGTTTTTGCTATATCAGTTACACTACAGTACTATTGAAAAAGAAGCCCTTGCTTTACTACTGGCGTTACAGCACTTTGAAGTGTACGTGGGATCAAGTCCTATTCCCGTGCTTGTTTTCACGGACCACAATCCACTTGTATTTCTGTCCCGAATGCGCAATGCTAATCAACGGATTATGCGATGGTCCTTGTTTATCCAAGATTTTAATCTTGAGATTCGCTATAAAAAGGGTAAGGATAATGTTTTAGCAGATACCTTATCTAGGTCTTTTGGTTTTGTTTAAAAAAAAAAAAAAATTTTTTTTTTTTTTTTTTTTTGTGTGTGGGGGTGTTATGATCCTTGGTATTTGTTATGTGCTTTGTGGGTCGTTTGGTATTCTGTGTATGTGTGCAGGTAATGACTTGCAGCTGGAGGACCCTGATTGGTGGATCCATTGATGCACCGCAGCTAAAAGGGCGTCGCTTACTGAAGACGGGGAGCTCATTCTGGCGTTGGCCCGGTGGTGCGGGTAGCTCCGGATTCCTCCTCCCGTCGACAGATCCCAAACCTTCCGTTTCTGTTATGATTGTTTATTGGTGATGATTTATTTCTACTTTGTTTGTATGATTTGAGAACGTAGGGGTGTCCTGCCATTTAATTTGACTTTGTTTGCGATTTGTTTACTTATAGGGAGTGAGGGAAGTTATTGTTGTATTTTGGTTTGCTCCCGTTTAGGTAATTTAGATATTATTTTGTTTATTAGTTTATTTTGTTTGTTATTTTGGCCTTGGGGCACCCTGAAGCCATTTTCTCTTTAATTATCATCTTTTCCACTATAACAATAAAATCATGTTTTGTGGAATTTAGATTTTGTGTCTTTGGTGATCTGTCGGCTGGGGCTGGTTTCCTTTTTGGTGTTTTTTTCAACATAAAAAAGAAAAACTCCACGTCCAACCGTCCTTGATATGGGACGTAACAATTGATTGATATGCTCATTCATTCATTATCGCGATATCATTTTTCTCGATAAAACGATACCAAGTTCGAGTCAACATCGTCAATACTCGATATCAATATCGAGTCAATACTCGGTATCAATATAGAGTTTGATTGATAAATGTTCGATAATGTTTATGTGCCAAAAGCTGAACGAAACTCATTTGAACCGCACGCGCCCCACGGACTGTTTATCCGCTCGGCTCAAAGTCCAAACGGCAGCGCGCGCGAGCTCACTAGAGCAGACGCGTTTAATCTGATCGGCGCTTCAGAACTCCTGACCTGATATTTAGATACACTATTCAATAAATATATTTGTTTGACAGGGAAGCTGTGCGCAAACAGGAATTTATATTATTTTTCAAAAATAAAAAAAAGCACCCCAGAAAAAAGGGCACTTTCTCACCAGGAATAAAAAGGGCAGGTGCTCAAGCCCCCTTTGATGTCTATGTGTGCACGTGCCTGGTGATGAACATAATGCCTTTCATTTGCTGTTGGCTTATACAGGATTGTTATTTTTAGCATTGGTCTGTTGTTTTGCACTCACATTGTTGTCAAACAGGAGAATGGTGATAGATTTGCATATCAAATGAAAGATCCACAATTTGGCATGAATAAGATTTGTGGGTGGCTAATACTGAGAGACAATAATGAATCTACTTTAGTCCTGTTTTCCATCTCAGTCTTTGAGCAATTGTGTTGTAAATCACTTTATTCAACACGTCCAATGCAGTTCCAGTAGGTGGGTGTGTTTTCTCATCACATTAGCCATAAAGTTGAAGCGAGACTCAAATGATTGGAATGATGGCGCCACTGTGTTTGGCCTGCCTCTTGCTCCTCTGTTTTGTTATGTTTGTTTTTGCTACCGTTTATGCTAAACATTTGTTATGTTTGTTTCGCCGTTTATTGTTTATGATCGCACCGCGCTGTTGGAATTGCGTATTACAACAAAACGCCTCCTAAATGCACAGTCCTTCAAACAACCACCGCCACTATTGACATCAATTCCTCCTTTCCTGAGACGCCCTGTCTGTTTACTACCAAGCGGTAAGCGCCGTAGAAGACGCGGTCGGAGAGGCGGATTATATGTAAGGCTGAGGACTCACCTGGATTCTCCGCCGGCGAGGAGTGGAGACCGTTCAGGGCTTGGCAGTGTTAGAAGATCGCGGGAATGCTATTGGTGGCTTCGGCCTGTTGGCTCCAACACTGGTGCTCCATTTTCGTGCCCCCGCCGCGTAAATACATCCACCCGGAGCTGCGTCCAAGGAAATCTCCGTCCAATTCCTTGTGTGACACCTCCGCCTGTCAACTCGACCACGCTCAGCATGGCACTTTGTAACACCAGATCGCTCAATAACAAAACATTTGTTCTCAATGATGTCATCTCCTCTTACAATCTGGATTTGTTTTTCCTCACTGAAACCTGGCTTCCCCCAGGTGACGTCAGTGCCCTCTCGGAACTCCTTCCCGCTGGCTATCTTTGCTTAAACACTCCGCGCAAACGGGTAGGGGCGGGGGGATAGCTACTGCACACAGACAGTCCTTGAAGTGCCGCCAGTTGCTCACTAGTGGATATCCATTCTTTGAGTTACAAGTATTTGTTTTCACACTGCCCTGTCCTATTTTATGTGCAGTAATCTATCGGCCACCTAAATTAAATAGGGATTTCTTAAATGAGTTCTCAGAGTTTCTGACGGAGTTTTTGGCAAAGTTCGACAACATTTTAATCTGTGGTGACTTTAACATTCATGTGTGCTGCCCCTCTGATAAACCTGCTAACGATTTTAATGCACTTTTAGACTCACTGGATCTGACTCAGTCCATATTCTGTCCCACTCATAGGTTAGGGCATACTCTTGACGTTATCATTACTCGCGGGGTGACTGTCAACTTGTGAGGTCCTGGATTTTCCCATCTCTGACCACTCTCTCATACGGTTTGACATCTGTGCTGTTCCTCCTACTCCCATGTCCACGCCCCCCCCCATCGTCGTTGCATCATTACTTCTTCTACAGTTGATGACTTTGTTGCTGCTTTCTCCGTTTCCGATTTCGCCTCTGCTGCTGGACTGGCATCGCCTCTATATCCTGACCTTTTCCTCTCCTCCTTCCACACCATCTGTTCCCAGATTATGGACTCTGTTGCGCCCTACAAAGTAAAGACGACTTACAACTTGGGTTTTCAGGCGTCAATGTAGACAGGCTGAACGAAAATGGAAGAAGGATAGGCTGCAGGTTTCACTGGAGATGTTTAGAGACAGTCTTGCCACCTATCAGAAAGCAGTAAAAGAAGCTAAAGGACAGTACCTTTCTAATCTCATCAATAGCAACAGCCACCATCCTGGAATCCTGTTCAGCACCATTAATTCTGTTATTAATCCGGAGTCTGCAGCTTTGAATGATGTATCTGAAAATACATGCAATGCATTCAAAGAATATTTTTTGGACAAGGTTTTGTCTGTCAGGCAAACCATCACACAAGCCCCTGCTGTTGCCTTGTCCACCCGAGCGGCGCAATGTGTGCTTGAGAACTTTGAGGCTGTTTCTCTTGAGGACCTTAAAAAAGCTGTCCATGAGTTGAAGTCTACCACCTGCACTCTAGATGCTGTTCCTGCTAAGATTTTGAAGGAGGCTAGTGACATCATAGGTCCCTTCCTTGTCCCCTTCATAAACACCTGTCTTAGTTTGGGCACTGTGCCCGCTTCTCTCAAACACGCCATTGTCAGACCGATGCTCAAGAAACCCAACCTTGATCCCACTATACTATCCAACTTCCCCCAACTACTTTTGTCTAAGTTGTTGGATAAGCTGGTTTTCTCCCAGCTTCAGTCTCATCTCCAACAGCACGACATTGGTGACAAATTTCAGTCTGGTTTCAGATCTAGACATAGCACCGAATCGGCACTACTGAGGGTCCATAATGACATTCTTGGAGCCCTGGACTGCAAAAGCTCTGAGGTTTTGGTGTTACTGGACCTGACCGCTGCATTTGACACCGTGTATCATGCCATTCTCATCTCCCGTCTTCAACATGTTGTCGGCCTGCAGGGCGCAGTGCTTAATTGGTTTACTTCATATCTCACTAATAGAACTTTTTCAGTAATGCTTAATGACTTTTCCTCCTCACCTGCTCCTCTGACCTCCGGTGTGCCTCAAGGATCCATTCTCGGTCTGATTCTGTTTTCTTTGTATATGTTGCCACTTGGTCAACTCATCTCCAATCACAATGTTAATTTCCATTTCTATGCTGACGACCTCCAGATCTACCTTCCTGTGATTCTGAGTAATCATTCTGCACTGGATCCTCTCCATAACTGTCTTCAGGACATCAAACAGTGGCTTTCCCAGAATTTCCTTCATTTGAATGAAGGAAAGACCGAGTACATCCTGTTCAACCCAGACTCACCCAATGGGTCTCTCAGCTTCGGTCCTCTAACACCTCAGTTTGCACCCAATGTGCGTAACTTGGGTGTTATTTTAGACAAGAGTATGCAGTACGATGTACAGATCAGTGCAGTCGTGAAGGCGAGCTTTTATCAGTTAAGGCTCCTGAGTAAGGTCAAACCATTTTTGTCCAGAGCTGATCTTGAAAAGGCCATTCATGCCTTCATCAGCTCGAGGATAGATTATTGCAATGCCCTTTACATTGGACTTAATCACTCCTCAATAGGCTTCAACTGGTTCAAAACGCAGCAGCACGACTCCTTTGCAATGCCTCCAAACGCTCACATATCACCCCAGTCCTCCGTTCGCAACCACAGAAACCGAAAATTCTCGGGCCAGCAGCATGTGTCCAAATTTCAATCTTAACCGTTCTATTTCAACAGAAAATATCTTAAAATAGGCCTTTAAGTGTAAAATACCGAACTTGTCCTTTAAATGGTGTTTCTCTAATTAAAAGCTACGCTCGATGCTCAGTTTCATAACGCTAATAACATTTACATACATGCTATGGTGGCTCAAAACAAGGGGTTCATTCCCTACTAAAATCCATGTTTATGGTAAAAAAGTGCTTTGTGCCCTTTCCAAATGGAGGAGCCCCGGTTTGTAACCTTGGGTCCCTCTCTAGGGGCGTTTTGCCATCCTCATTACGACTGACACCTCACTCACGAGCTGGGTCACTGTCATGGATGGTCACCCAGCTCAGGGTCTTTGGCAAGGCCCTCATCTCTCTTGGCACATCAACCCCCTAAAGATGAGGGCTGTGTTTTTAGCAAAACACTTCTTCCCAGATCTCAGGGGCTATTGCCTTGCGCCCCCTGTTCAGGCTGGTGCAGCAGATGCTACTCTGGGAGGATGCAAACTGCTCTCCCTGATCGCTCGCTTCATTCGTGGAGCAAGGCGGCTGAGGCCACCTGTCAGAGTAAAAGTCCTTTCGTGGAACTTAGCCTTAGTTCTTAAGGGGCTGGTCGGGATCCCTTTTAATCCACTAGAGGAAGCGCCTGTCAAGCTTCTGACTCTAAAGATGTTTTTTC
The DNA here is from genome assembly GCA_030578255.1 of Tiaroga cobitis. Taxonomy (NCBI): domain Eukaryota; kingdom Metazoa; phylum Chordata; class Actinopteri; order Cypriniformes; family Leuciscidae; genus Tiaroga; species Tiaroga cobitis. Next base: position 33,561,935 of record CM060608.1, on the reverse strand, counting down.
TCAGAGCTATTACTTCGCTAAAGAGAATTGGGGATTTGCAGGCTCTGTCAGTCTCACCATCCAGCTTAGACTTTACCCCTGGATTGGTCAAGGCTATTTTGCACCCTCACCCTGACTATCTTCCTAAAGTTCCATTCTAGACCATGTATCTGGTCATTCTTGAAGCCTTCTGTCCACTGCCATTCACTATGCTTACTGTGTCCAGTTTGTGCTCTTCGGGCTTACTTCCACCACACCAGCGGCATAAATTGCTATGGAGGGCCACCACCACCACCACACCACCAGCACCACACAAACGGTGTCACATTGGGTAAGGAATGCCATTGCTCTAGGCCAGGGGTGTCCAAACCTGGTCCTGGAGGGCCACTGTCCTGTAGAGTTTAGTTCCAACTTGCCTCAACACACCTGTTTGTTTGTTTGTTTGTTTGTTTATTCACAATACAATACCTCTTCAACACATTACAATAGTACAGTTTGAAGATACAAAGTAGGTTAAGTATCATGAAATGGGTCTCCCAAAGAAGCTAAAAAGCTTATAAATAGGGGCCCATGGTTCTTGTACAAGTAATTATAGACAAGGTACAGTGGGAACACAATAAGGGCACACAGAGAATACCACAACATACGTATTAACAACATACTCACTCATGCAATCATACACACATCCCAGTAATCCATGAAAGTCAGTTTTTAGAATTAGATATAAGTTAATAAGAACTTATGTTTTAATTGTCTTTTGAAGTTGGAGATAGTGGGCAACACCTTAAGACCATCATCAACCCCGTTCCAGATCTGCGGCCCCTTACAAACAACACTCATACTGGTGCGCACATGTCGGCGGTATTTTCCGAATATAAGTGGTTTGATTCTCGTTTGGTATGTATGCCGGGGGCTGTAGATGGGAACAAGACTACTCAACCTAGGGTTCAGGCTATTTACGATTTGAAACATTAGACAGGCATTATGATATTTATTTAGCTCAGCTAATCTTAATATCTTAAAGTGATAAAAAAAGGGGCGGGTCGGGGAATTTATCTCCGACCAGGACCGAGCCCGTATGGCTTTCTTTTGCAAAGTTTCGAGTTTTTTAAGATGACTTGTAAAGGTGTTGCACCATATCACATTACAATAGATAAGATGTGGTTCAAATATAGTTTTATACATCATCATAAGGGCAGACAGAGGAAGAAAGTGCCTGATCTTATAAAACAAGCCGACATACTTTGATAATTTATTTACTAGATGGTCAATATGACATTTAAAGCTAAGAGATTCATCAATGAGGACCCCCAAAAATTTTGTTGAGTATACTCTTTTTATTACCTGCCCATTGATTTTAATCAGGCATTGTGCAGTGTTTTTTAAAAAAGCTGATTTTTTGTTCGCATTAAATGAGATGAAATTTGTTTTGCTAATATTTAATGACAGTTTGTTACATTTAAACCAGGAGTCAACTTTAGTTAACTCTGAGTTTACTATATCTTGTAGTATATGTGGGTTTCTGTATGATGCAAATAGATTTGTGTCGTCAGCAAAAATTATTTTATGAAATATTTTAGAGGAATTTATAAAATCATTTATGTATATAATGAATAGAAGTGGACCCAAGATTGAACCTTGGGGGACCCCATAGATTATAGGTAAATAAGTAGAGTTTTGATCATCGACATGGACATACTGTTCCCTCTCATTTAGATAACTTCTGAACCATTCAAGTGCTAGACCTCTGATACCATAATGATGTAATTTGTATAATAAGATATCAAAGTCAATGGTGTCAAATGCTTTTGATAGGTCCAAGAAGACACCAACACCGCATTTTCCCTCTTCAATACAGTAATTAATTTGTTCTATTAAGTCGAGTATTGCCATGCAGGTTGTGCTCTTTTTTCTAAAACCATATTGTGCAGGGACAAGAATATCCAATTTGTCAAGATAACCACTAAGTCTATTGTGTACCACTTTCTCCATTACTTTAGAGAAAGTGGGTAGAATTGATATGGGCCGGTAATTGCTCATATCATTTCTGTCACCAGATTTAAAAATTGGGATTATCTTAGCAATTTTTGTCATTTTTGGTACAGTACCAGTAAATAAAGAAAGATTAATACAATGAGCCAATGGTTCTACAATAATGTTCGCTACTGCCTTCATGATCCTACTGCATATTCCATCCACACCAGCTGAGCATGAGCTCCTCAAGTCCAAGATGATCTTGAGGAGTTCAGTGCCGTCTGTTGGCATCATAAAAAATGAGTGAGTGTAACTACCAGAGAGAAAGTGCTTAAAGGTGACATCCTGGGGTTGGCTTATCTTCTTAGACAAATTTGCACCTATTGAAGCAAAATGATCATTAAAAGTCTGTGTTAGATCAGTTTTGGCATCACCAATGTCAGGTAGAACAGCCGGTTTATGCCTCCTATTAAGAACTTCATTTAGAACATTCCATGTCCTCCTGCAGTCCCCCTGCGAACCTTTTAACAGTTCGGTATAGTGAATTCGTTTTCTTATTCTTATGATCTGTGTTAGTTTATTTTTATATGAAATATATTTCTCTTTTTTTAAGACAGAAGGGCTTTTTATGTAAGATTTATAAAGCTTAGCTTTATATTTAATTGACTTCAGAATCCCCTTTGTGATCCAAGGGTTCTTGCTTGTACCTGGTACCTGCTTGTAAGTTTTTAGCATGCCTAATGACCTTCAACAGCTAATCAAGACCTTGATTAGCTGTTTCGGGCGCGTTTAATTAGGGGTTGGAGCTAAACTCTGCAGGACAGTGGCCCTCCAGGGCCAAGTTTGGACACCCCTGCTCTAGCCTATGAGGTGCACGGTCAAGCTTTGCCTCTAGATTCATCACTTGAATGTCCTTGAGTCAACATCCCAAGGTCATGTCTGAGACTACTCCAACATTTGTGCTCACACACTACACAACCTTGAGGGGTCCAGCAGGGAAAGTTTTATAAGTAACATCAAGGGTTACTTGACTGTAACCTTGTTCCCTGAAACAGCAGAACCAACTTTTTTGCCACACTTTTCAGACAAAGTTTTAACCTGAATGCGCGTCTGTTTTATGTTTATTTATAGCCTCTCACGAGCGAGCATCCCAATGACGTCATCGTCAGAAGTGATTTAGAAGCGTGTTTGCCACACATGCTTCACAACCAGTCGAACAAAGAACGCTCTCAGTAGCATAATGAAATGCAGCATCTCATTCCCGCTTTTTTAGGGAACAGGGTTACAGACAAGTAACCAGATACATTCACTCAAGTATGTAAAATGTTTATTTAAAAAGTAATTTGATTAGGTTTAGATAAAAAGTATTCAAACTTAAAACTAGCCTGTACTGAGATTACTTCTGTAAAATAAATCCACCAGACGCATACCCCTTTCAAAACGCTGACACATTGTTAGAGGAGATCACATAATTATGGAGCGTGATGCTTTAAGGAATTTTCTGGCATTAGGGAAGACTTATAGGAAATAATCTTATTCATTATTTAAGCTGGGTGTCATGGCAATAATAGAACGAAATCATGCAAAATTACTTAATTATAAATATGATCTGAGTTCACATCATCTGTGTAAATAACCATAACAAATAATTCATCTGGAATCTTTTGTGAAAACAAGTGTGAAAGTCATACAGTTGGAAGTATGAACTGACAGATCTTCAAATGGCTCAAGATAGCAGCAAATCTATTTTAATTGTTTTTTTTTAAAGAAAAAAGGTATGGTGGTGCACAGAGCTTCCCCCTCTATGTACTGCAGTATGCATGAAATTAGAGCTGTGTTGAAAAAATCGATTCACCAATTCTGAATCGATTTTCATATAAATTTCTAAAGATCGATCCGTAACTCAGAGGATCGATTTAATAATAGGCTTACATTTTCCCTGTGAACTTTAACTTACTGCGACTGGGAGATCCCTATGCGCATTGAACGGCTTTCACTCAGCGCGCACATTGTTACGACAGCGGACTTTGAGTGAGTCACTAAACCGTTCATTCAACGAACACGTTCAGAAAAGCTGATTCATTAAAAGAGATAATGAAACAAGGTGTTAATTATTTTTAACTTTGAGTTCCACTGTTCAAGGCTCAGCTAAGCAGCAATGCGTCGCATGGGTAACGCTGAAAATGCTTCATTTATTAAAGACCAATATAGCATTGATTCAATGGGTGACTTGCTGATTTTATTTCCCCGTGGCTTCCTCGCTCTGTTGCTGACGCGCATTTCCGTGACGTGAACGTTAAAAGGACTATACGACAAATATTTCGCTTTCCTTTTACACGGCAACCTTTCCACGAATATGACTTCAAAGACAGACGCAGGTAATCGCACGCGCTCTGCCGATCTCTCTCATTCACTGTCTGTGGGAAGCCGTAGGCTACAAATCACCATGATAAACAGTCTTGTTATCATTATGAACTTGTTCAACATTCAATACACATGCATGAAGTTCAAAACAAGAAGGGTATAGCCTTAAAAAACCGCGAATATTGCTGCGGTTACTTGCAATCCTCTGCGGTTGACTTGTCAGTGTGTGGTACTACAAGATAGCGGATATCGCGTCAGTCCTACTACTGCTGCTGATATACTGCATCCTCTGTCGTCTACACCAGTGCAAGTTTGTGAAAGCAGTTGTATCAACACTGTGGAAGGGGGATTGTTCTTTACAACCATCCATACTCAGTTGAATGTCTATAATAATAGTATCAATATGTTGCATACAGTCCTGTAATTCAGGTAACAGCTGAAAAAAAATGCTTTTTTCAAAAACACTGATCTAAATCTCGAAGATCAGATCGGATCGGATCGAATCGAATGATGATAATCGATTCAAGATCTTGAGAATCGGAATCGAATCGATTCTTGAAATTTGAATCGAAACCCAGCCCTACATGAAATCAATAGGATATAAGATCTTGGTTGCTGTTAAAGTCAACAGAAAATTATGAGAATAAAGTGAACATAAGAGCTGATTTTTTTTTTTTTTTGTGAATGAAATCATATTGCATTGTCAGCTGCTGACATAATCAAAAAGTCACACAAGAGCTTATAAACCACTGTGACTGTGAATCAACCTCTTGTGGGCTTTCAATATAATGGGCGGTTGATTCTGGCAATAAAGAATGGCCTCTTATGAAAGAATGACATTTTTGGCCATAAAGAAAAAGTTATGAATCATTCTCAGCGTGACAATCCGTTCTGTCTGTGTTGATCAGGAAGACATTTGGAGATGAGGGGGCATTTGTCATCAATGTTTCAAAGCAGCCATCAGCTACACCGCTCACGTGCAAAGTGCCTGTGCAAATAAATCAGAGGATGTATGTGCACAATTCAAAGCTGCTTCATCCCAGAATAACATTACTTAACTGTTACTTACAACCATGAGCAAGAACATGTCTTCTGCATTTTCAGTTCAGAAAGAACATTCTGAACATCCAAAAATCTGTGCTAAAATGTTTTATTTTAAACCTTCCACGTTATCTGTATTTTCATAACAGAAAGAACAGGAACAAGAAAAAAACAAACAAAACAAAACGTAATTATTGCACTTTTACAGTGTCCAGAGTTCTCAATCAGAGTGTCGCAATGCCAAATGAACCCAATTATACTTTCCCAGACAAATCCTTAGAAACAAGCAGTCACTGGATCAAAGAGACACTGTCCCTTCCGTATTCAAACCCAGCAGGAAGCAGTGACTCAATACCCACTAAACCAGACACAGTTTACTACACTCCATACTATATGCATTCAATCAGAAAAACAACAATGTGTTTGTGTGTATTATTGCTACAAAGTTTAATATGTGATACAATGGATACACAATGTATTTGAATTACAAGTAGTACGCGCACACTTTTCAAGCCAAACATTTCACACAAGTTTGCCGTTCAAAAGTTTGGGGTCAGTACGTTTTTTTTTTAAAATAAAATAATATTTTTATTCAGCAAGGACAAAATTCACAGTAGACATTTACATTGATACAACATATTTTATGTCAAATAAATGCTGTTCTTTAGAACTTTTTATTCATCAAAGAATCCTGAAAAAACAACAACAAAAAAAACGTCAAGATTGATAAACAGAAATGTTTCCTCAGCAGCAAATCAGCATATTACAATGATTTCTGAAGGATGATGATGTGACACTGAAGACTGGAGAAATGATGCTGAAAATTCAGATTTGTATCACAGGAATAAATTACATTTTAAAATATATTCAAATAGAAAAAGGTTATTTAAATTGTAAAAATATTTCACAATACAGGTTTTACTGTATTTGTGCTTATTTTTAAATGTTTAATCTTTTAAATGGTAGTGTGCAATTTAAAATTAGTATAAAATATGGATCATGTTGACAATTAATTAAACACACCTGCACATCGGTTACTTTAATAGGACATCGGTGTGAACTTAAGGAGAACTGATTTTTTATCTTACCCCTAAGAGTTCTCTTAAATAGCTGTATGGAGAGAAGTCTTAAGCTAAGAGAAATAGTGGGGTTGACCTTGTTGCTATGGTTAATGTCATCACGCTTACTATAACTAATATTGTAGAACAAGGTATATTGACATATTTAAATAAAGGTTTAAAAAAAAATGTTGCCATATTCAAATAAAGATATTAAAATATAGGCTAAGTGACAAATTAGGTTTTATAAACAAAGTTAGGGAAGATCACTAATAATGACTTACATATACATATATATGTGCTAATATATATATATATATATATATATATATATATATATATATATATATATATATATATATATATATATATATATATATACACTCACCTAAAGGATTATTAGGAACAACATACTAGTACTATGTTTGACCCCCTTTCACCTACAGAACTGCCTTAATTCTACGTGGCATTGATTCAACAAGGTGCTGAAAGCATTCTTTAGAAATGTTGGCCCATATTGATAGGATAGCTCCCGTTCCACCACATCCCAAAGATGCTCTATTGGGTTGAGATCTGCGGCCTCATTTATAAACGTTGCGTACGCACAAAAGAAGGCGTACGCCGCTCTCTACGCAATAATTGGTATTTATAAAAAGCAAACCTGACGGGAAAATGTGCGGTCCTTCACGCAAGCTCTGACCCAGGCGTACGCACAAAAACGGGTGAAATGAAAAATGGCGACACCGTCGGCAGATGGAAGAAACATGTGAAAGTGTGTGAAACTGTAGACCGTTGTGTAAAAGAAATGGCAATACTGGCTCTCATAAATAACATGAAGACTTCACAAAGCAAGTCTTAAAATTAACAGCCTACATGAACACCCGTTTGATCGATCTGCAGTGTAAAACGAACAAAATCAAACGAAGATAACAACAGAATTGCAAATTAACACATATTTTCAAAAATAAAAGTGAAATGTTCTGCAATAATAATTATTGCATGTTATGCAATTCATCCTCATAACACATCTGTAGCTTGTCAGATGCAGTCAAATGGATGGTAATAAAATGCCATGATGCCATCACAATGAATACGTAATGACGTAATGCGTAATGCAACCTTTTGCCACTCAAGTGCCTTTTTTAGCATTAATGCCCACACTGTGCCCGCCAAACAACATTTTACTCCTCTTGTCTACCTCGCCAATGATAATTTCTACTTCACATTGAGTGAAGTTACTTTTCTTGGTTTTCCTCTCTGTGTTTGCCATGATTTCGCAATCGATGAATATTAACTTGTGGGCGTTTCACGGTCTATTTATGGGCAACTATGGGCGTGACATGAAGCCGCAAAAGCTGCGCTACATTTAGACTTGATTGTGATTTATTAAGGGAAAACTGCGTAGGATGTGCGTTCGCACAGTTGTATAAATCTGAATATTTCTGTGCGTACGCACATCCTATGTTTCATCCGTACGCCACTTCTGACGCAAATCCTACGCAAAGTTTTATAAATGAGGCCCCTGGTGACTGTGGGGGTCATTTTAGTACAGTGAACTCATTGTCATGTTCAAGAAACCAATTTGAAATGATTCGAGCTTTGTGACATGGTGCATTATCCTGCTGGAAGTAGCCATCAGAGGATGGGTACATGGTGGCAATAAAGGGATGGACATGGTCAGAAACAATGCTCAGGTAGGCCGTGGCATTTAAACGATGCCCAATTGGCACTAAGGGGCCTAAAGTGTGCCAAGAAAACATCCCCCACACCATTACACCACCACCACCAGCCTGCACAGTGGTAACAAGGCATGATGGATCCATGTTCTCATTCTGTTTACGCCAAATTCTGACTCTACCATCTGAATGTCTCAACAGAAATCGAGACTCATCAGACCAGGCAACATTTTTCCAGTCTTCAACTGTCCAATTTTGGTGAGTTCTTGCAAATTGTAGCCTCTTTTTCCTATTTGTAGTGGAGATGAGTGGTACCCGGTGGGGTCTTCTGCTGTTGTAGCCCATCCGCCTCAAGGTTGTGCGTGTTGTGGCTTCACAAATGCTTTGCTGCATACCTCGGTTGTAACGAGTGGTTATTTCAGGCAAAGTTGCTCTTCTATCAGCTTGAATCAGTCGGCCTATTCTCCTCTGACCTCTAGCATCAACAAGGCATTTTCGCCCACAGGACTGCCGCATACTGGATGTTTTTCCCTTTTTACACCATTCTTTGTAAACCCTAGAAATGGTTGTGCGTGCAAATCCCAGTAACTGAGCAGATTGTGAAATACTCAGACCGGCCCGTCTGGCACCAACAACCATGCCACGCTCAAAATTGCTTAAATCACCTTTCTTTCCCATTCTGACATTCAGTTTGGAGTTCAGGAGATTGTCTTGACCAGGACCACACCCCTAAATGCATTGAAGCAACTGCCATCTGATTGGTTGATTAGATAATTGCATTAATGAGAAATTGAACAGGTGTTCCTAATAATCCTTTAGGTGAGTGTATGTATGTGTAAGCCTCCTCTCGAGCTGATTAGATAGTGATCTTCTTTATATACACACACAGCCGACTCACCTTGTTAACTCGACAGTTTTCTGCATCCCTCCGCCAAGTACGCTTATTTTACTTAATTACTGTATTCAAACATTTGTAAGTGTGAAGTTGAACTCTTGAAAACAACAGCCACAGGTAATCCAACATTATTTTATTTATTTATTTATTTTAAAAGATTTATTTTTGGCTTTTTTATTATATGACATGACAGCGAGTAGACCGAAAGCGAAATGAAAGAGAGAAAGGGGGGACGGGATCGGGAGAGGTCCATGAGCAGCCCACAAGGCTATCGGCGACGGCATATAGGACATTATTTTCAACTTGCATGACTGCAATGTTTTATTCTCCATCAGTCAATGCATTTTGCCTGTACATAAATTAACCTTTATGTTATGTCATCGCAGATTAAAATCTATAAATCTAAATATGTATTGCATTTATGAAGAAAAGGCTTAATCGCCTGTTGCCTCAATGGTCTACAGTGTCTTTGCGCGGATTGCCAGAAACAGCCATTTTAGGATTGTTTGGTCTTAGTGATTTAGAAGTCCTTTTAGTAACTTTTCACAGATTTAGGAGCTGGCTTTAGTGCTAAAATGCTTTGTGAAATAATCTAATTTTTATTTGTGAATAAAAAAAAAGAGCAAAAATTTAGGAGTCCTAAAATTAGGACTGACATGCCCATTATTTTTAAGAATTTCTCCTTAATTGGCCAGATGTTTTGTGAATACGGCCCCAGATGTTTAAAAGTCATTCCCTCACCAAAAGTTACTGTTTAAAAAAAGGCTCAGAAAAATTATGTTAGTTCTGAGAAAAGCTGTTTTGTTTGCAGATGCTGCTTTGTTAAGTTGGTTTGATTTTTGAATGCCATGAACATGTTTACTAGCCCTGTACCATTTTTCTGCATTTCTTCTTTGTGCAAGTATGACACCAAGTGGCTAAAAGGCTTTGTTGCAGAACGGCCAAGTGCACTTTTTTGTACCACCAACCACAATGCTTCTCCTGCTGTTGCTGCTTCACTTATTAGTCATAAAAGCCATTAAAGTGACAGTAGAGAGAAACAGATGATAGATACATATAAACAGAGGCAAACTAAAAGAATGAGACTAAGGGCACCAAATATTTTTTTTTTTTCATTTAATCTCTTTCTGTCCAATAAATCATTGAATGCTGTGAACCCCATATAACCATTTGCTCCAGCCCACGGAGACCTCACTGTCAGAGTGCATGCTGGGAGTTTGTGAGTGTGAGCGTGAGTGGTGACTCGTGCTTGTTTTTCTTTTTTCTCTTTCTTTTTTTTTCCTTTTCTTTTTGTGTATGGTTTAGAAGTTTTAGTTTTGTAGGGGGGTGGGGTTTTTTTTTGGTGTGTGAGGAACATGGCGGTTCCAGGTGGACAGGGGTTGAGTTCACTCATGTGTCGTCACGGGGTAAAAGTGGCGTCTACCGTGAGTGTGGAGACCTGTTGTTTGGCTGTGGGGGAAATTGTGGGGCATGAAAACATAATGTCTGCCTCGAGAATGAATAGCGCTATTGTTCTTTTTTTCAATACAGTAGAAAAGGCAAATGAGGTAGTTCAGAGGGGAATTATTCTCGATGGTGTTCTCACTCCCGTCTTGCCCCTTTCATTGCCATCTAAAAGAGTCACCCCTTCGAATGATCTAGATCTTGCGTTGAATTTTCGAGTGGATGAGTTTGTTTATGTGGTTTACATCACCACTGATAAAATCAAATGCTTCGGCTGTGGTAAAGTCGGTCACTTGGTTCAAACTTGTCCTAGCAAACAAGAAGACGACAATCGTTTGGCTGACACTGAAGGTGTAGCTAACATCACTGTCCAGCCGGCCGGTGAGCCCGGTGAGGCCGATGAAGCCTCAGCCGAGGCAGAATCAGCGGTGGCGCGGGCGAGTGAGTCTGGTGGAGATCAACGCGCTTTGACTTCGAAGGATGATGTTGTTTCAGTGGAGGAGGAAACCGAAATTGAAAAACTTGTTGTAATCGAGGAAGACAGAGGTGAGTCAAGCGATAAAATGGAATCAGACATTGTTATGCGGGATGTTCGGGAGGTTGACGGTAGGCCTAATGCATTTTTTTTTCAGAAAAAACAGTATTTAAAGTGCCATTAAAAAGGAAGTCAGATACAGCTCATAGACAACAAAAGAAATTAGATCTTGAAGATGTTGCTGATCAGGTTGATTCAGAGAGTGACAGTGAATTATCTACGAAGAATAAGAGGGGGGTGTTCGTCAGTGAGTACTTTCCAGATGTAGCACAGTTTGTAAAAAAAACAAACAAAGAATTTTATGACTGAAAGCTGTTTTTCAAACAGAGGTGTACCGTTTAAAGAAAATATTGCGAAACCTCAACATGAATTTAAATGATGGCAGTGAAAAAGTTTGAATCTATGATTATGAATCATAGTTTGATCTTATTCTTATTTTTAAGCATGATTGAAGTGTGTATTGCATCATTGAATGTGAATGGTGCAAGAAATTGCAAAAAAAGAGCTGAATTGTTTGAAGTTATCAAACAGAAAAAAATAGATGTTATTTTTATTCAAGAGACACACAGTGATGTTAAAAATGCTGCTGATTGGATGCAGGAGTGGGATGGCATTTCTGTTCTCAGTCATAATACCACACTTAGTGGTGGTGTGGGTATTTTATTTACTAAGAGTTTTAGTCCAGTCTCTTATCAAGTTGATGAGATTGTGAAAGTTAGACTTTTAAAAAATAAGAGCTACCGTTGAAAAATATGTCTTTGTTTGTGTTTATGCGCCAACGTCAGCAATAGAAAGATTGGTGTTGCACTGCATGTTACAAAGATGCAGTACTGAAGAATATTTATTTTTAGGAGGAGATTTTAATTGTACTGAGAATAATATTGACAGAAATCACATTGAGGCCCATATGCCTTCACGTGAACTTCTCACAAGGATGGTAATTGTGAATGATCTATGTGACATTTGGAGGCATTTTCATGACAGTCAGAAACAGTACACATGGGCTAATGCTCGTGACAATGTTTTATCTCTTGCAAGATTAGATAGTTTTTATGTTTTTCAAACATCAGTTGGGTATTTTTAAAAGTTGTGTCATTACTCCGGTCAGTTTTTCTGATCATCATATGGTATTGGGGCTTTTCTTTTTAAATCAAATTAAACCCCACAGTGCATATTGGCACTTCAATATGCTTCAATATACTTCCTTTTCTTCCTTGTAGGCCTGAAACGAGACTTCAAGAGATTTCCACGACGCATGCGCGAGAATTGCGATCTCCTTCAACTACTTCAGTTCAGTTCTCGCGCGTGCGCGTCGTGGAAATCTCTTGAAGTCTCGTTTCAGGCCTACAAGGAAGAAAAGGAATAGTCGAATAAAGTCGTTATTTTTGTTTGTTTTTTCGCACAAAAAGTATTCTCGTCGCTTGATAAACTTATAGTTGAGCCACTGTTGCGACATAGAATATTTAAACATTTTCTTTAATGACTCTCTGGGCCGTCAAGTGTCATTCCCTTAGGGAGCCTATGTAGCAGGCATGAACCTCTCAGATTTAATCATAAATATCTTCATTTGTGTTCCGAAGACGAACGAAGGTCTTACGGGGTTGGTACAGCATGGGGGTGAGTAATTAATGACTTAATTTTCATTTTTGGGTGAACTAACCCTTTAATCCTGAAGTTATTGCTGATTGCCCTTTCTGTTCAAAAAGAGAGACGGTCTTTCATGCTTTTATGGAATGTGACAGACTGAAACCTTTATTTTTAATATTGGAAAGTGTGTTTTTTTCTTTTAACGAATTGTTTTCCATGAGGATTTTTGTTTTTGTTTTTAAATATGTTTGAAGTAAAAGGTTTACTTGTCAGCTTTTGAATTTTGTGCTAGGGCTGGCAAAACTGGCCATTTACATGAGCAGGAAAAATATGGTGGATAGACTGTCGGGTGAAGATGTGGTTATACTGTTTTCAAATCTAATCAAATCACGAATATTTATAGATTTTTGTTTTTATAAGTCGACAAAAGATCTACTAACATTTGAAATAAAGTGGTGCTGTAATGGAGCGCTGTGCTCTGTTGTTGAGGATAACTTATTTTTTTCTTTTTTGGTGTAATTTATGTGTACTTATCTGATATAATACAATTGTGTGATTTGTTTGGAACAAGTGTTTAATTTAGAGTGATTTATAGGAATAAAAGGCATTTTAAAATTCATTCTCTCTCTCTCTCTCTCTCTCTCTCTCTCTCTCTCTCTCTCTCTCTCTCTCTCTCTCTCTCTCTCTCTCTCTCTCTCTCTCTCTCTCTCTCTCTCTCTCTCTCTCTCTCTCTCTCGAGTGCATGCTGGGAGTGAGTGGGCGGAGCGTGGTGAGTGTGGAAGTGAGTGGTAGCCGACTGTGGCTGGTAAGAGTGCTTTTTTCAAACTTTTTTTTTTTTTCTTGTAAGTGTTTTCTGTTTGTGTTTTGTTTGTTTGTTGTTGAGGTATTTTGTTTTGTTTTTGTGAGGATAGTCTGCTTCCAGCATTTGCTGGGAAGCATGGCGAATCCAAACACAATGGCTTTTGAAAATTTAACTCGCGTCATGGAGTGAAGATTGATTCAAACGCTAACGTGGAAGATGTTTGTTTGGCTGTAGGAGATGTTGTGGGTCACGAAAACATTGTGTCCGCTTCGCGAATGAATAATGCGTTTGTGCTTTTTTTTAGCACTACTGAGAAAGCGAACGAAATAGTGCAAAAAGGAGTCGTAATCAAAGGTTCACTCACGCCGGTGTTTCCTCTGAGTACTCCCGCCAAGAAAATATTGATTTCAAACGTCCCTCCTTTTGTGAAAGATGAGATAATTGTGCAGGAATTGTCCCGTTATGGAAAGATAGTTTCCCCCATCAAAAAAATTCCGCTCGGATGTAAATCGCCTTTAGTAAAACATCTCGTGTCTTTTAGGAGACAGGTGTTTATGATTCTGAAGAATGGCGAAGATGAACTTGACCTGGTTTTTAAATTTAAAATAGAAGGCTTTGATTATGCTGTCTTCGCAACATCTGATACGACGATCAAATGTTTTGGTTGTTCGAAAATCGGGCATCTCAGTCGTAATTGCCCAGATAAAGTGAACAAAAACACAGAGCTGATTGATGCAGTTAAAGCAGGGAGCGCTGTCGATGAAAGTAGCGCGTCTGGGACTAGTGCAGCGGCGACTCCCGCGGTTACACCGATCGAGCCGATCGAGGGAGCGAACAGCGCGGAGGCGCGGGCGTCCTGTTCTCCAGCTGATGATGGAGGTGTTGTGGCGGAGTCTCTGGCGGCCGAGTACGCGGTAGGGTTGAGTACATTATCGTCGGTGTTTGTAGAACAAAACAGAGAAATTGTACAGGAAAATCTGAGATTGAATGACTGTGAATTGGATATGGAAGTTGAATCTACTTTCAAAACTCCAATTAAAAGAAGAATGAGTCGCAACGATAAAATCAGTAAACAAGTAAAAAAAAGTGACGCAGCTGAAGATGAAGCTTCGTATGATGATGATTCTGATTCTAGCGTTTCTGTGTGTTCAGAGATTTCTGTTTGTTCCCAAAATGAAGCGGTAAATGTTTTGTACAAAGCTGAAGACATTAGTGTTTTTCTTCAGGAAACAAAAGGGCTAAAAGGCGTGCAGATTGAGGAGTATTTTCCTAATCGTGCACAATTTGTGAAAGACACCAGATATTTGATAAAGGACGGGGCTTTCTCAGATCTCGAAGTGTACCGTTTACGGAAGTTTGTAAACAAGTTAAAAAAACAAATTCCTAGAGATGAGAAGAATGCCATGGTTTAATCCCCTAAGCTTGGTTTTTTTGACCGTATGCACACTCTCTGTTTTTTCTCATCTTAGTTTCTTGTTGAACATAAATAAAACCATGAGTCAGCTAAAAATTGGAACTCTCAATTTAAACGGAGCTAGAGAAGTTCGTAAGAGGATGATGTTGTATGAATTTATAAATCAGAAGTCTGTTGATGTCATGTTTGTACAAGAAACGCACAGTGATCAAAGAAATGAGGTGGATTGGAAAAGAGAGTGGGGAGGACAACTTTTTCTTAGTCATAAATCCTCTGTTAGTGGAGGTGTTGCAATTTTATTTAGTAAAAATATGACTCCAGTATCTTATGAATTTGTTGAAATTGAAAAAGGTCGTTTTTTTAAAATTATCGTTAAATTTGAAAAAATTGTTATGGTTTTTTTAAATATTTATGCTCCTAATAGTGGAGTGGAAAGAGTTTTGTTTTTAAATTTAGTCAACACTACTCTGAAAGGCCTAAATACAGATGAGTTTTTAGTTTTAGGTGGAGATTTTAATTGTACCGAGAGAGATAAAATAGATCGAAACCATTTAGAACCACATGTTGCATCTCAAAGAGTTATCAAGCAACTCATTCAAACTTTTGATCTTTGTGATATTTGGAGATGTATGCATAACAAATTAAGACAATACACATGGGTTCATTGTAAAGATAATTCATTGTCTTTGGCACGTCTTGATCGGTTTTATAGTTTTAAGCACCAGTTCAATATTTTTAAATCTTGTCAAATTAATCCTGTAGGTTTTTCGGACCACAGTGCAGTTCTTTGTTCTGTCCTAGTTAGCCATGTGAAGTCAAGCAGTGCCTATTGGCATTTTAATGCATCTTTGCTTGATGACAAGCATTTTAAAGATTCTTTTATTTTTTTCTGGGATGTTTTTAAACAACAAAAGCACTTATATAGCTCTTTACAGCAATGGTGGGATTGCGGTAAAATACAAATTAAAATTTTTTGCCAGCAATACACTCTTAATGTAACAAGAGAAATAACTAGATCATTGAATATTTTAGAGACTGAGATAGTTGATTTGTACAGTTTGTCTGAATCTACAGGCAAAAAAGAACACATTGTAGCTCTGAAATCAAAGAAAACTTTATTTGCAAACCTGTTGGACATTAAGGCACAGGGAGCGCTGGTTCGCTCACGTTTCCAGAAAGTCACACAAATGGATGCACCTTCCAAATTTTTCTTCAGTATGGAGAAAAAAAACAGTCAAAGCAGAATAATTCATTCCTTGGTCTCTGATACAGGACAGGAGCTAATTAAAACTTCTGAGATAAGAGAAGTTGCTGTACAGTTTTATAAAAAATTATATACAGCTGATTTGATAAATGAAAAGATGACACTTAGTAGTTTTTTTGAAGGACTGCCAAAACTTGATGAAGAGAGCAATGAAAGTTTGCAACAACCTTTGACAGAGCAAGAGCTTTATACAGCAATGATGAGTATGGAGAATGGGAAATCCCCCGGGATCGATGGGTTACCCATTGAATTCTATAAAACTTTCTGGCCCATTTTAAGAGAAGATCTCTTATTAGTGTTTGATGAAAGCCTTATTAATGGGTTTCTTCCGCTCAGTTGCAGAAGGGCAGTTATCACTCTATTGCCCAAAAAAGGTGATCTTCAAAATATAAAAAATTGGAGGCCTGTTTCTCTCTTGTGCTCAGAGTACAAAATCTTGTCCAAAACTTTGGCTACAAGATTGAGTAAAATAATAGGGAAGGTGATACACTAGGATCAAACATATTGTGTACCAAATAGATCAATTTCTGATAATATAACTCTAGTAAGAGATGTTTTAGAAGTTTCAAAGTTGTTTGGTATAAATATTGGCCTTATTTCTTTAGACCAAGAGAAGGCATTTGATCGGGTTGAACACCATTATTTGTGGCATACTTTACAAGCTTTTGGGTTTAATTCAAGTTTTATTGGTATGATCAGAACAATGTATTGTGAAATTGAGAGTGTGATCAAAATGAATGGTAGTTTGTGTGCCCCCTTTACAGTACAGAGAGGGGTTAGACAAGGCTGTGCCATGTCTGGGCTATTATATGTGCTGGCTATAGAACCACTGCTTTCTATGTTACGAAACAAGTTGAAGGGTATAACATTGCCACAGTGTAATAATGCTTTTTATTTATCTGCATATGCTGATGACGTTATTGCTTTTGTAAATGATAGTAATGATGTTGAAATGTTACAAGAAGTTGTTAATGCTTTTAAAGATATTTCTTCAGCAACTGTAAATTGGGGGAAAAGTGATGCTTTATTGATTGGAAAATGGGAAGGAGGAAATCCCATTCTACCAGGAGGCTTAGTATGGCAAAAAGATGGGTTAAAATATCTTGGTGTTTTCTTGGGCAATGAAGTTTTCATGCAGAAGAACTGGGAAGGAATGGCAGATAAAGTAACAGGACGTTTGAAAAAATGGAAATGGCTGCTTCCTCAGTTGTCTTTTAAAGGACGCACTCTCATTATCAACAATCTTGCGGCTTCTTCCCTCTGGCATAGACTTGCATGCGTTGACCCTCCTGTTGGTCTCCTACCAAAGATTCAAGCAGAAACTGTGAACTTTTTTTGGGACAATTTGCATTGGATTCCCCAAAGCGTTTTGTTTCTGGCTAAAGAGGATGGAGGCCAAGGTCTAGTGCACTTGGCGAGTAGATGCGCTGCTTATCGTCTTCAGTTTGTGCAGAAATGTATGCTGGGATCTGAAAGACTGGTATGGAGACCAGTGGCTCAATGCATTTTACGCAGAATAAGTGGATTCGGCCTGGACAATGTTTTGTTTTTAATGGATTCTAAAAAATTGGATTTTAGAGGAGTTCCTGCTTTCTATCGAAGTCTCTTTAAAATATGGAGTCTGTTTAAGCCTCAATGGATGGAACCATTAATGTCCCTGTACTGGCTCCTGGAAGAGCCCATTGTGTGTGGAGCACGTCTCGATGTATCTGGGGACGAAATACCAGGTCTAAAATATTTGTTGTACAGAAGTGGATCTCTACAGTTGAAACACATTATAAATAATGCAGGTCCTGATTTTAAAGATGTAGAAGCAGTTTCAGCCTTTTTAAAGGTAAAATCTGCACGATACATTAAACGGTTTTTAGATAAACTGCAGGGGGTTTTGAATGTACAAGAAATAACTTTACTTGAAGAGTATAATAAGAAATGTATATTTCCAGACTGCGAAGATTTCTTTCCAGATATAAGTATTGTACCTGATCTTATTTCATTTAACGATATTAATCCCTGGTTGAAAAAGGAAATTGATGTGCAAATTGATTTTTTTGAAGCTAAAGGGAAAGCATTGTACAGAAGTATTGTGAAAGTGATGAATATAAAATGGTTAAAGAATAGAAGTGATACTGTATGGAGAGACACTTTAGAGATTACTGAAACAACAAAACCAGTGTGGAGGATTCTGTACAAACCTCCCTTACCTAAGAGAGTTGGAGATCTTCAGTGGAGGATACTCCATGGGGCTATAGCAGTAAATTCTTTTGTGGCAATGTTGAACCCAAATGTAAGTGAGAACTGTCCTTTTTGCAATGAAAGGGAGACTGTGTTTCATTGTTTTATGTTTTGTAACAGACTTTCTTTTTTGTTTAGCCTTCTAGAGCTTCTTTTTGAATCTTTTGAGGTGTGTTTTACAAAGCAGGATTTTATTCTTGGTTGTATGTATATTATTAAGAAAAAATACAAATGTCAATTGCTTAATTTTATTGTTGGTATTGCAAAATTAGCCATTTATATAACTAGGAGAAATAAAATTGAACAGAAAGGACTACAAGAACTTATATCAGCTTTTAAAAAAATGGTAAAATCACGACTTGTAATCGAGTTTAATTTTTATAAACTAATGAGTACATTGAATATTTTTGAAATTGAGTGGTGCTGTGATAATGTGCTGTGTTCATTAGTTGATAATGAACTGGTTATTTCAGAAGTGTTGATGTGAGGTTTTTTTTTTTTTTTTTTTTTTTTTTTTTTTGTATTAGATTGAAAAATATGTGACCTTTTTTTTGTGAATGTTTTGTATAGTCATATTTGTGTAATAAAAAGGATTGTCAAAATTCAAAAAAAAAATTCTCTCTCTCTCTCTCTCTCTCTCTCTCTCTCTCTCTCTCTCTCTCTGAAAAAGGGAATCCTGTAGTTCACAGAGCTCGGTGCACCGAGAGGACCTCAGAGAAAGAGAGTTGAAACTTTTAAATTCACAGTTGTGTTGCTTTGAAGTCGGCACAGCCAAAAGCTAATCAGAGAAAGCTGGCATGCTAGATTTGGCAGGATAAAGGTTTGTGATTATGTTTACTGAAACCCAGCGCTGGGTCTCGTACCTCTAGGGCTTTAATTGAGTTCTCACAGCAGGCTGCCAACAGCAGAAGATATGAAACACAGAAAAATGAGGCCTACAGTAGAGATCTGTTTTGGTAGAATATGCCTCCTGAGGTAATCGGCATATCAGCGCCTCGTGACTCTTCTCTTGTTACCACATCCACACCTTCTTGTTCGACTGCTCAAAGACTTTGTATATAACTCCCGATGAGCATTACACAAATCTGTTTGTACAGTTCTGTTATTTTTCTAAAATGAAGTAACTTATTTTTAAAATGGAATTTGTATTGTAATTGTAACCTAATAAACCAGTCTGAGGGCCTGTGTTTTCATTTTAACACGCCATTTTAAAATGAAAACGACCCTCATCAATACTGGCGTTTCAGAAACGATCTCCGTCCACACTACATGTGAACAGATTGAATTTAGGCTTTTATGCACATATAAACATTCATCAACCCACACATCAGATCTGGTAAACGGATTAAATAATGTATGTAATTTAATAATATATAATAAAGTTTTGTTTTAAATGGAAACAAAGAGGAAAATATAGTGCCTTGAAAATCTCTGCAGCTCGTCAAAATGGGACATGTCAAAAGAAGGAAGGCTGTTGGAGTTTCCAAAGCAGACACAAATAAAGGTAAAATACACAACATATGTACTACAGAAGCCTTGAACCTCAACGTAAAAAAAATAAAAAAAAAATAAATCTAGCATTTCGAGATTAAAGTCGAAATATTTCGAGATTAAAGGCGAAAAATTTCGAGATTAAAGTCGAAACATTATAATACTACAGTCTTCCATAAGTGTGTGCAACAGTGCGCGTCCACTGGCTCAGAGGCTAAATGATGAGTGAACGGCATAGGCGCGCGCGCTTTGTTTACTACAGTTATACAGCGCGTGTCTGTGCCTTGTTCATTCACTCTCGCACCTACATTAGTAAACGTTATGTTTACATGAACATATACAAACTATATTGCTATAGCCTACTAAGATGAGTAAAAATAGACTGAAATATGTTGAAATAAAATGTCTGTATAAGCAACAAGCTGCAAATTCACATGTATATACTAATATATCATACACAATATATTACAGACTAAATATGAATGTTTAGACAAGATTTTGTGATTAGTTTTGGATAGATTATAAAGTTTTGACTGTAAAAAAAAAGACTACTGTCACATTAAATAGGTACGCTTTTGTTCACCAATTTCTGCTCATAGTTAAATATACTATAGTATGATGTTTTGTCAAAAAAAAAAGTAGGTATATTGAATTATCAACTAAGATGTTATTATAGTGTTTGTTCCAATATTCAAACTAATGAATCCTTAACCTTTTTTTAATACGTATGATAAAATGTATACTTTTTACAAAGAAATACACTTGAAATATTGTTAAAATTGTAATTGTTGTTGTAATTGTAACCTATTTGTAATTGGTTACAATTTCTAATTGTAAAATATGTATAGGCTATATAGATAATTTCTTTTGTCCTTGCATTCTTTGGGATCCTGTGACACACCTGTGTGAAAGGGCTAATTAATATGCAGCTCATTATGCAGCACATTATCCGGCCTTTGTCTTCTCAGGTGTGAACACGCCTCCACACATATTGCCTTTCCAAACAAAAGGTGTCTAATAAAATGTAAATCAGTGTATGTATTTGTGTAAATGATTAGGCAGGATGATTTTCAGATCACAACACTCATTAGTCAAAAGTCTTGTGGACACATATTGAGTATGTATTTTGTGGCCTTATTTCAGACACTTTAAGTTTTAGTTTTTTCAATAACCATGCATAAGCAATATTCTCTCAAAAATACAAACATGTACATAATTGTTGCTGAGAAATTACGGTAGCCCAGTTTGTGCTATATTGAGTGAATTTACACCTTTGCCATTAACATGTTTATAAATAACTGAAAAAAGCACAAATGTCAGAGCATGTCAGAACACCTCAAGGACCCCAAAAACCCTTAGACCTCAGAGGGTTAATACTGTATAAATTATTAGAGTTTTGACTGGCTTGAGCAGGCTTGTAAAATGATTGATTCCACAAAGAACAGGGATTTTTTCCTTCTTCCATAATCTGTTTTTTTCTTCTTCTTCCTTATTTGCCTTTGGAACTGAATGAAATTTTAATAAGCCACTTGATTGGTCAATTTAAACAACCAGCTTTAAAAAGATAAAAAGAAGAACTTTAGACTCAATGATTGTGTAGCAAGAGGGAAAGAAGATTAAAAGATAACCAAAATCCACCCACTGAATATTATCTCTCCCTCAAGTATCAAATCAAATCAATCAAAGCATATATCAATGAGAGCAGAGCTAGCGTTATTTTACCCTGGCGCTGGCTGGAGGAGAGCAGTTCTCTATCATAAGCTCATTTATTCAGGAGGGAAGACAGCTTGCGCTGTTACAGGCTTTCCAGAGTGACTGATGAGTTCAGCAGAAAACAACCATAAATCTGCTTGTATAGAAATGTGTAGTTATGGCTTCATGAGAGCCAGATGTGTGTTTGGAAAACTGTGCTGTTCTTGTGATCATTATGCATTCAAGCTGAACTTTCAAGGCAAATTTAGTTTGCAAAAGCAGCCTAATATGAGCATTTTTTATTTATATGCATATAGGGAGTCATTTATTCAAGAATCAGACTAAGGCTCAATCCCAATTCACCCCTTGGCCCTACCCCTCCGTTTTGCGCGTTCACGTCTAGGGGTAGGGAGTCCCGATTCTTGTTGAGATCGAGGGGTAGGGCGAAGGGGTAGGGCTACATAGCCCTCGAAACAGAGATTTTTCAGAGGGACACTCCAAACGGAGGGCTACGAGAAAGTTCACAGAATGCATCGCAAATCACCGGCGAGATGGCTTCGCAAATGGATAAACATTTAAATTTAGCGCCAGATGACACCACCATGCACTTTATTTACTTTTATAATAATACTATAGTCATTTAAATTAAGAAATTGTATAATAAATTACCTTTCCGAATCAGAAAAGACACATTTCGAGGAAGGAATGTTATAATCATCATGTTTCCTCAAAGTTAAGAGCAGCTGCGCTGATTGTCAGTCGTTGTCATGGAGAAATCCTGTAAAAATTCCGTAATGGCAGAGCCATCGCCGACGACTGATGACGTATCGGGTTCATGGGAATATTTCAAACCCTTGGCCCTTGTAACTCTGTTTTAAAGGGTTAGTTCACCCAAAAATGAAAATTAAGTCATTAATTACTCACCCCCCATGCTGTACCAACCCCGTAAGGCCTTCGTTCGTCTTCGGAACACAAATGAAGATATTTATGATTAAATCTGAGAGGTTGATCACTCCTCCATAGGCTGCCTAAGGGAATGAAACTTAACGGCCCAGAAAGTCATTAAAGAAAATGTTTAAATATTCCATGTCGCAACAGTGGCTCAACTATACGAGACTTCAAGAGATTTCCACGACGCATGCGCGAGAACTGAACTGAAGTAGTTGAAGGAGATCGCAATTCTCGCGCATGCGTCGTGGAAATCTCTTGAAGTCTCGTTTCAGGCCTACAAGGAAGAAAAGGAATAGTCGAATAAAGTCGTTATTTTTGTTTGTTTTTTAGCACAAAAAGTATTCTCGTCGCTTGATAAACTTATAGTTGAGCCACTGTTGCGACATGGAATATTTAAACATTTTCTTTAATGACTTTCTGGGCCATCAAGTTTCATTCCCTTAGGGAGCCTATGGAGGAGTGATCAACCTCTCAGATTTAATCATAAATATCTTCATTTGTGTTCCGAAGACGAACGAAGGCCTTACGGGGTTGGTACAGCATGGGGGAGAGTAATTAATGACTTAATTTTCATTTTTGGGTGAACTAACCCTTTAAGGGCCAAGGGGTACACTCGAAAACAAGGGGTAGGGCCAAGGGGTGAATTGGGATTGAGCCTAAATGTCATATAGTACATTGTACAATATGTTTTTGGTATTGTACAGCTCATAAAAGTCATTTGTTTGGGGATTGAACCTCACTGGTTAAGCTGTATGATTTTGACTCAAACTCATCGTCTAATTGTTCACTGGTCTGGAAAAGTTGGCAAATCCAGTTACTACTTCATACTCAAGTGTTCATTATGCCAAATCAATACCTCAAAACCATGCTTTATTTCCAGGCCAGCCAATCAGATTGGAATTGGTCATTTCTGCTAGCGCAAGACATTTGTATGGTATGTGCAAAATGCATCAGTTAAACAAGAATAGACAGTGGGCAAGCCATCTGAGACTTGCATATCAGTAACCCAGTAATGAACGCTCTCTTCAGAAGGTTCTCCTAGAGCTTTTTCTTTAGAATTAAAACCAATTACCATGAGGCAGAACAAATCAAATGCAAAATGTCCCAATAAAGCAAAACAACTTAGTATGAGTGAGGAGTAGAGGAGGCGTTTCAGGCTCAGAAGGATCTGGAATAGAAATGAGAATAAACTAAGGGTACTGATGAGCTAAAGTGTCTCTGAAGGATTCTCTTCTCTATTACGGGAATCGCGATGGCAAAGAGGCTTAACAATATTGGTTACGGGATTTGAAATGATCTAGGGACAGGCTTCTTTTATTAAGCATGAGGAGGGAGTTATTAGTCTCTTATCTCTCTTCTCTGTGCTTGAAGAAAGGTGCCTTTCAAAATCCTCAGCCCTCAGCTAAGAAATCTATTTCTGTACAAGTCTAGCTATACTTGTTCACCTGGAATTTACATCCTGATATAAATTAAGAAGTGCCTGTGCAATCTCTGTACTATCTTTAGCGGAAAGTCACACTCATCTTGGTTCCTCTCAGCTGGCCGCCAGCATTTTATTCAAGGCCCTGATGCTATACAGGACCACCTAAACACTCTCCTTCAACTCCCAAATTTCACAAAAACACATTAATTCGGCACTGTAATCTCGAACTGAGACTTAAAGTAGATAATTATAGAGCCCTGCAGCAGATGACTGGAATTATGTATCATTATTAGGGATTCAGAAAGTATGATGCACCCAACAAATCATACAACATAATTATAGCAGCACTGATTTTGGAATAACTGAATCTGATATTTTATAACACTAACAACAATTTCCATTAAGGAGGGAATAGTCAAGATGGACATATGAAAACACACAGAGTGCTGCCCGAAAATTTTTTTAATTGTCCTAATTTACCTAAAAATCATTCATATATTGAAATATGCTATGTGAGGAAGACAAATCCCACTGGTTATTGTGTCACATGATATACTGTATGAAAGCAACGCCATTATTATGCATTTATTAAATAATGACTTAAAATGGCCTTTAGAGAAAATTAAATAACCTGCAAAACTTTATCTAACAAAATATTTTGATCAAAGTATTTCACCTTTTCAAGAGACTGTTCCTCACACAAAGCTACGGTATGGCTTCAGAACACAATATTTATGGCGTTATTTTTCTATTTTGAGCTTGACAGCCTCTCTGTTGTATGGAAAAGAGCTGCATAAACATTCTGCTAGACATCTAAAAGTGTGAAATTTCACAGGCAAAGAAGATCTATTGTCAAAACAGCGTAGCGATGTGTGAAGCACAGCTCACACAGATGTCACTTTCAAACAACAAGCAGCTTTCTGTTGGTCAACATGGTAAATAAATACGCGTCCAACTTGAACCAGATGCGAAATCTGAGCTGGGAAATATTCCGCTCTCACACGTAATTGGATTCCTATTAAAATGGCTGGATTTCACCCGCAAATTCACTGTAAACATGAACAACTCATAAAAGAAGGTCAAACAGAGATTGACGTCATGAGGATGAGTACATGATAACAGAATGTTCATTTTTGGCTACAATCCAAGCGGCAACATTCTAATCTGAAAAATGAAGCCTACCCGGAAGTGCGAAAAACTGCAATACATCGTAAATCCGCTAGGGGCAGGTCCCAAAAGGGAGCAAATGTCCATTGACCCCATGTTAAAATGTCCGTTTTCACAGCATAAATTCATGTTTTTACAGGTTGGTCCAGTGGACTTTTATTGTATTTTTCGATAGGTTCCGAGTGCCTGACAACTGTGAGGGGGGTGATTTTTTTTCTAACTTGTTAGTTTAGATCGTATTTAGATATAAAATGTATGACAAATAAGGGCGTGGTTAACTTTGATTGACAGCTGATAACGGGCTACGCCGAGTGGAATTCCTGAAATTTAACGTCTCGGCCATGATCTGACACAACACATCCTACCACCTCTGTATCCTTTCTGAACATTTGTTTTGAAATATCGTACATAACATGGGTTGCTCTGCTATAAACTGCACTAACCGACACTGTAGGAGTACTTCGCTCCATTTTTTCCGGTAAGTGACATTCCACTACTATTTCACGTAGTTAGCACTATTTAGCATCAATGTTTGTGGGCAGTGGCACTGCAACAGTTAGCATTAAATCGCCTCAGATAAGTTAGCGTCCGAGGTACTTTACCTATGGTTATAACCAACGTTTGAAACAATGTAAATGCATCTGCCAAATTAATAATTGTAACATAAGAATAGACTGATATGTCCCACATTGGAGTGTTAATATATTTTGATGGGTGTGTACTCTTCAGCAGCTTCGCAGTGAATGTAGTAGCCATAGATAGACTGTAAAAGTAGCCTAGTCTGCCAGTCGATCTTGTAACGGTACAGATAGCTGAGGCTGCTTGGCTGAAGAGGTGCCGCGTCCACCGGCCGGCTCAGTCTCACACAAAGCCCGCCCTTTTACCCATATATGGACTGGCCAGAAGGTGGGCGGGGTTAGGATTTCCCAAGATTTTCAAAAGATGGCGCCGCCCATACGGCCTCAAACCGTTATTCAGAAAGTCTATAGGTGACGTCACAGACACTTTCTCAATTTTTTTTACAGTCTATGCTACAATCCCTCTAATGTATGAAATGCATGGTTATGGATATATGTAGTAGAATCTAGCTTTTTAATGCTATGTCAGCATCTGAGGCAATCTTCATGGCAAAAACAAAAAAATACAAGAGTTGCATTAATACAATAAAAATGAAAACTAAAGAAAAAGATTCTGGATATGACTCTACAATGCTACTTCATTATAACCCATCAAAGACCTGCAAGTGTCTGCCCTTCAGCTAAGCCTTTTATTTTCTTTTATTTTTGGAACCTCAAAAGCAAGAAATCCCATTGGGAGTCTTGTGCGGGTGGAAAAAAACAAAGTCCAAGAGAGACAGACAGCGGTCCAGCATGATGGACTGGAACAGCAGGTGTGCAAAGTGGAACATACAACGAGCCACAGCTCTCATGCCACAGAGCGAAGACAAATGGCAGGACATCAAGGGCAGAGAAGAAATACATAACAGCCACACTGCCGTAAAAGACTTTCGTTCAAGACCAAGCTACGGGAAGAGCTAGCGGCAGACAGGTCCCGGTGCAATGCACTATAAACATTTATAGTGTCTGAATCCAAAAATTGACATTTTATGGATATGTATAATATGAGACACATGTAGAACCAAACAAATCAAAAAAAAAAAAAAAAACAGTTAGGCTACTAAACATCATGGATTTACACAAATAGGTGCCAGTATGAAGTCTAAACCACTAAAATGAAGAAGAGCAAGGAAAATACACAAGAACTGACAATTGACAATTCTTATTTTTTTATAGAATATTGCAGTATTTGTAATAAATTATTTATCTGTGCCTCGTAATCTTGAATCAAAATAACGTCCCCCTCCCTCTTGCAGTATCTTTCTTAACTCTTGACAAAAAAACACTAATGCTGTTTCTGGGTAAATCCGTCGTCGTAAAAGTAAGTGTATGAAGAAAAAAATCTTGTTTTCTGCATGCAAAAAGTTTTTTTTTTTTTTTTTTTTAATAGCCTATTTTACGTAATCGAAATATATGAGGTGAAATAAGGCCTGGAAATTTGCTGGAATGATAAGAGACTTTAATTTATTGGAAAATTAATGAAACAAAGACGCTTCTTTTTTCATTATTTCAAACTCTTCTCTGATGATGTGTTTACCAGCATGAGGGCAGGACAACCTGTCACTCACATGAGATCCACCAATAGCAAACCACAACCATCCAATCAATTCCCCACAGACAAAATCAGGTCCCTCCCTACATGTATTCTAGTTCGAGAAGCCGTTTCACTCGGATATACGTCAGGAGAAAATATTATGGCAACTTCCATTTCATGCTGACTTTAAATTTCAATGATAAACATACAAAAGAATATTTCTTCAAATCTTTCTTGTTTTACTATTGGCTACCTGCTGTGGAAAAAATGTGAGATGTTTTGTGTTTTATTTTTTTTTTTAATGAGTACAGTTGGTGATAAGTACGACCACCATATTACTGCAAAAGATTAAAGAAAGGCCTGAAGCAGAGAGTGAGTGAGTGAGTGAGTGAGTGAGTGAGAGAGAGAGAGAGAGAGAGAGAGAGAGAGAGAGAGAGAGAGAGAGAGAGAGAGAGAGAGAGAGAGAGAGAGAGAGAGAGAGAGAGGGGGATTGCATGGGCAGCGAACTAAACTTACAAATGGAAGCACTTTGGCCTTAAGTAATTAGATAGTTAAATCAAAAACAGCAAAGGACTGGTCTGTGTTTGTTAACCCCAAAACTGCATTAATCCACAAAGTGCTGTGCCTGTAAAGGTTGGCATGAAACCTGGCAGGCCGGCACTAAAGATCAGTCAATAATAAAGTAATGTATATAACAAATTACAAATAAAATCATTGTGTAGCTTATTAATGTCAGTCCCTCCAGTTTTTCGCGATTCTGCGATCGCTGAATACAACGCAAAATCAACAAAATGTCGCATTTTTTTGCGATCCTGCATAATTCCTAATTTAACCGCAAAATAATCACAAAATGTAAAAAAAAAATACCTCACAAAACATTACATTATAATCACCCAATTGAAATACATCTATAATTTCAATGCATTTTTACGTGGATACAGATGTTGCGCACGCATGATGTCTGTGAGCGGTCTGTCAGAAACATGGCGAAAGAAAATGCGTCTCTCCTGCCCTCTCACATAAGCGCCCAGGTTTTCATTGGGCAGTACGGCAAACTTATTAACGCGTTTAACATGATTGAATGACATAACAAAAAGTATGATATGCTCGATGGTACTAAAAAGAATTATTAAAAGCGCAGTATACCGTGATAAAGAGAACTAATTTCAGCCAGTCGAGTGACAGTCTGTCTCTGACTGCAAGTGTGTGTGTGTGTGTGTGTGTGCGTGTGACTGACTGACTGACTGACTGACTGCGTGTTAGTCACCGCCTGTCGGCCTAGTTAGAATATTGAATTCTCTTTATAGCGCTTGAACAAATACACATAGCTACAATTACTTCAAAATATTCATCTTGGCAAGTATTTACGTAAAACAATCAGTAATAACTGATTGGGACGTTTGTCATTACTGTAGTGGGTCTTAAAGTGACAGTAACCTAATTTACCTGCTGTTGTCAGTGTTGTTAATGTTAATCAAGCAACAACAATAGGCTACAGCACAATTTAAAAAAAAGAATTTGATTAGACCAAATAAACAAGCTTTATGCATTTTGTTTGTGATTTGTGTCATGTATGACTATTGTGCATCTGACATAATACTATTATGGTAAATGTGATGTCCTATAAAATATAAAAATCGCAAATTTTTTCACATATTTCTGGAAATTACCACCACAAAATCAGTCATTTTGATCGCAAAAATCACACAAAAAAATCGTGAAATCCTGGAGGGACTGTAATGTGCAAGGATGTATTACTGTAGACTCTTCTAGGGCTGTGGGATATGTAACTTCTACGCTAATACCGTAGTTGTTGTTTTAAAGATGTGGAAGACGACATTATCGAGTATGTCACTTTAGACAAAAAACGCTTCAAACATACTTAAATATATTTTTTGTGTTCCACAGAAGAAATAAAGTCATATAGGTTTGGATTGACATGAGGATGAGAAAATTATGAAAGAATTGTCATGTTTGCGTGAACTATACCTTAAAGTCCAGTTGTATGAGTCTCTGGGTTTTGCTGTCACAATGGCTTTGTTAGGCAGTATAAAAATCTATGAGGTGACCTTTGCTTTTACAGACCATAATATACTGTATTTTGAAGCACAAGACCCATGGAAAAACTTTAGATAAACAGAAAAGCCAGGTATAAAATTGCCATTGGTCCCTGAAAGAGCAGATTTGGTCCTAGTTATTGCTTTTCTGTGGGCAAACATATAAAATGTCCTAAAGAGGCCTAAAAGCTGTGCTCTATTAAACTGGAATGGATGATCGCATCTAACGTTACAGTCTCTAGAAGCGTCGATACCACAGAGTAAGTCTCTAAAAGGCCTTTTTAAGCGTGTCTCACGTGAGTGCTGCTCTTCAGGATCAATGGCACGGCTCAAAGTGTAATTTGTGATCCCCAAGACGGACACGATGAGATTATCAGGGCAAATTGATTTTCTTGTTGGACATGTCTCTGCTGGGAAAAGTTTCATGAAATGTGATGAAATTTTCAAACAGCTTTCCCTAATCTGCGCACATTCTCGAGGTGCACACGAAACAAGAATATTGACTTTTCTCCAGCATAGTGGTTTATTGACTACCATTTTCCGGCCTGAGTAGGGGAGTAATAAAGCTTATATTATTATCATCATCACTTACAATAACGTTATTTGATGTTATTTGGAATTAGCTAATATTACGTTACTATTCGCTGAGGTGATGTAAAACATGTTTTTCTGGGTATTTTCTGGGTCCTGCAGCAGTGCAAGCGTAACTTGTGTCTTACCTGTGCTGTTTTCTGCTCTTCCCAGGTGAGCTGCCGTGTTTCTGAACATGTGTGAAGGGGCTCAGTGTGTTCTTCAGCAAACTGTCCTCCTCCAGCCTCAGCTGCGGAATAAGGTGTCCAAACGCCATCTATCCCAAACTCCAGTCGTTCCGTGCCAGTCTCTCGTTAAAGTCCTTAGTTCAGGGATGAAGTGGGCAGAAAACAGGGTTAGTTTCGGGTAGTGCAGCTGTCATTCAGACCTGTAGAGTAGAGCTCGCGCTGCACAGAGGAAACAACATTTTCCGCGCATGGCGGGACAGTAAGTGATGAAACTGAGGTGTGATGCTGACTCCTTCATCAGGTTTTCCTCGATGTTAATAGGAGAGCACTCTATCCATCTGCCACTCTCGGGATTATCGGGGAAATTAAAGGAGAGTGTCATGCGCTGCGCTCACCGACGCGCATGCGCGTCAGCATCAGGTGCAGCGAACTTCAAGGCTGTGAAATCAAAGGCCATTTGCCTAGAAACCGTATTGTATTAGTTGGAATGTTGTTGGATGACACAAAAACACTAATGCTGTTTCTGGGTAAATCCGTTGCCGTAAAAGTAAGTGTATGAATGAAGAAAAAAAAATTGTTTTCTGCATGTAAAAAGAAAATATATATATTTTAAAAATAGGCTAGCCTTTACGTAATCAAAATGAGGTGAAATCAGGCCTGGAAATTTGCTGGGATGATAAGAGACTTTAATTTAGGCCTATTGGAAAATTAATGAAACAAAGACGCTTCTTTTTTCATTATATTTTATTTCCTAATTTTGTGCCTTGCTTTTTTTTTTTTATTTACACTTTTCCATTATACATGTATATTTTTTTATACAAAACAATAAGAAGAAAAAGAAAAGAAATCAAAGGCCATGAAATCAAATCTTGCAAAATTAATAAAACAATTCTAAACAAATTTGAACTTTAAGGTATGCATATATCCTAGTGTACAACTAAAACAATGACAACATGATCCTTTTAAAGTTTACAGGCTTTCTTTTTCACAAAAATAGATACAAATATTCAGTAGTCTTCCTGCATATGCAGATATTTGTCAAATATTTTCTAGAATCCTAATTAAAGTGTTTAAGTAATTTCTACATTAGGCATTGCATTTATTCCCATGCACCAACAATTAAGAAAAGCCTAATTTGTGCAAATGTAAATTGTTTTTTAAACATTAGGAGCATGAGTTGTCATTTGACACGAAAAGCATGCAAAAGGAAGTCATAGCCCGTAAATCTTTTTTATGACACGTTTTGCACATTTTCTGTGTAAGACAGGGAACCTATACCAAAAAGCAAGATTGGAAGTCTTTTAACCTTTATTATTGCAGGTTGTCAAATGACAAAACAAACCCCATGAACTTGATGATATTTGATTCCTGATACTTTTTTCAAAAAAAAAAAAAAAATACTTGAAATATACTTAAATAAATATAAGGTGTGTAAACTCAGATCATGTATTCAAGGTTTCAGGAATTATTATTATTTTTACTTATAAAAAAATACTTTTTATATGATGGTTGTGCCGCTCGACACATCTAATATAGTAATCAAGATATTGTAGAAACTTTATTTTTGCAAAGTTTTCTTCAATGCAGATTTCCTTCCACATCCTTTCCTCTCCCATCAGTCGCTAACCTCAAAAAGTATAATTAGGGTGACAATTTCAATGTACTTTCCACAAATGGGCCACAGGTCTCTAGTGACAGCTCACTCTAACTGAGCCATTAATCTGTAGAAACATAAGACTTAAAAGAAGCCGACCCAATGAGCAACTGTATTTCCCTCACCTGACAGAGTTGCATTCATTTACACTCGAGAAGCCACAAATGCACGCAGAACGCAGTCTCAGAGCTTTGTTAGTGTGTGGGTTTAAAAGGAAGATCATGCAGAAAGGCTGTTAAATATAACATCCCATTAACTTCTCCATTTGACTTTATAGCTGTTGCATAATTAGGCGGCTCTACAGACGGTGAAATGTGTTTTAATTTGGGTCACAAAATGTGATCTTCATCATCCGAAGTGTCACAAGAGACCAGAGAAATGAGATTGGAAGAAGAAAGTGTGCAAAAATACATACAGGCTTTGTGAATATGAATGACAAACAGAAAGGAGAAAAATACAGTGTATATAGTGGTTTCAGTGTAATGTTTCATAAATCTTATGGTTTACATGAGAATTTCTTAGTCGGTTTGTTTTTTCGTTGTGCTAGAACAGATGAACTGAACGGAGCTTTGCTGTTTCTTTACTTGTGTGTGTATATATATATATATATATATATATGTTTTTTAAGAATATATCTGTTTGTCATTCATATTCACAGTTTGTGTGTATTTCTGTGTGTATTATACATTATTTGAGATGCAGTTATGCATGTCAGCCTCCACAATAGATACACAATGGTCTATTAATTATCTTAAATATCTGTTGGTTGGTTTATTGTTTGGCATTTTGGTTAAAAAAATAAGATTTTTGTCAAAATGGGCATTAGACTCTATGTAAATTTGGACACACTTTGACATTTCAAACACTAGAGAGCAGAGTTTTACAACAAATGTACCAACTGAGCTAACTGTAGGCTATCTAGTGACCAAAGGTCATTTTAATATCTTATACATGAGAAGGATATATATCCATAAAACAGTAAGGGTGAAAAGTACCTAGATGAACTACTTCATCTGATGGACACTTTACTATCCCATGAGGCCACAGGAGAATTGTGAATCCCAGTCAAGCGACTCTACTGATGCCATAAATCACATGACAACATGACCAGATTTCATTACACATATTCATACTATATAGAATGTACTTTATCACATACAGTGGCCAGAAGTGATGTCAGAAGAGGATATTTGACCCTCAGATTTGATTGAACCATCAAAATATGAGGAAAACATTTGATAGTTTTTAAATATGTTAAATATGAGGAAAGAACAAAACTAAACTTGGATAAGGTATTTATCTGACAAAATTATTTAGCAAAAAAAAGGCATTTTGTTGGTTCTCTCATGTTTTTGCATGCGTTCATAATTTCTTTGTGTGATTGCATGGTCAAAAATGATACCCGCACAATTTGGCATTTGGCATTATGAAAAACGAAGTATACGCTTACAAAAATATTTAACAAATCCTTAATAATATTTCAATAAAGGGTGAAGATTTGCATAGGCTGGACATCACTTTTGGCCACTACTGTATACATTAACAAGCAAATCAAGGGCTTTGACTGATGGTTTAAAAAGTTCCACATCAAAAAATGGTGTGGAGGAAAAGTCACAACAACAATGCAAATGTCATCTTCATTTAAATGATAATTTGCTGAATCAAGGATGCATGAAAATGGAGTGTGGGAACATTATCAGTCTAATGACATCAACTGTTTCACTCATTTCACTATGTCTACATAATAGCTCACATCAAATTATAATATTTTTGAATAATATTTGAATTATGCCTCTTTTGTTTCCAGCATCATTTCCACACGATTGCTCATGATAAAGGTCAATTCCATCACACATATTCTCTCTCTCTCTTCATACTTGTTTACACAAATGCATGTTGTTTGGACTAATCAAATAACGGGCTGCCAAATAGCTTGTCATTGAATATTTTATTTGCAAATGAAGTATTAATAACTCAGAGTCCGTAAAAATATACATTTTTTTACTTGTAGAGGGACATATTTACAAGAATGGATCTTCTTCAAAATGAACAAACTGGTTTACAAAACTCAAAAGGTGTGCAACCACAAAGAGAAAGAAAGATCATGAGCATTTTCCCTTCATTCTCAGCAGACAAGGACTCTCGGGCAAATACAGGCCCAAGCTCCCACATTTACAACGATAAAATTATAACAAAAAACACTCAAGATAACAAAGGAAAGGACGGTAGGTGTTAAAAAAAGCAATGTTAACAAAAAAGAAAGGAAGAAAGGAAGGAAGAAAGGAAGGAAGGAGACAAACTCACAGAGAAGATGTTGGTCATATTTACACTTACATATTCAGCCGAATACAGGTATGAACACAGAAGCAAAGCATTCCCAATATCTGACCTGTAGGCCATAACATGCAATCCCTTCGCTTTTCCAATGGAAAAGAATTCCCTTTTTACACCCCTCATAGTAACACATACTGCTACAGTTTCTAAGAGGAGTCGAAGGAGCCTTTTTTAGACATCCAACATTATTTTAATAACAACCATGTTGGGTAACAATGATCAGGCTACATAGATAGTCAAGTACGTCTTTTAAATAAGAGTGTTATGTCAAAAAACACCTCACAGGTGGACCTCAACAGTTTTCCTGGCCTGAGCTCCCGTTCAAAACTGAATGCCCTCATGCAATGTGAGCAACACTTTAGAATGCATTGGCGGCTCTGAGATGGTTTCTAAATACCACATTTAGCATTGTTGAAATAAAAGCCACTAAAGATTAATTGTCTGAGGAAATAGACCGGTTCTTCTTGTTGAGAGGAGGCCCTCGGGATGGCCCATAAAGGAATAAAAATAACCTTAAGTGCCAAAACATAGGAACGGAACTGCTGGAAGGCAGCTCTCCATCAGGTTTCCCGGTAATATAGTGGTCTGATCTTGGCTAGTTTTGGTGCTGTTAAAAAAAAGGACCGAAAGGAACATAAAACAATGGCTCTGTTCCAAAATCTAGAGAGCTGCCCATGTAGGCAGCATTTTAAGGCTGTTCCAAAGGTTCTGAGATACCCTTTTTTGGACCATTTCTAAGGCAACATCACCTGAATCCTTATAATGCATTTCAATAAGAAATATATTGATTAATAACCGAAACCTAACTTCTAACCGAGCTTCAGTTTCAGGATGCTGCTCTAAAGGCCCGTTACCTATGTAGGCAGTTGACAGTAAGGCAGCATTTCATGTATACTTATATTGCAATCACCTTGATGCATTGCAAGAACCAGAGTGAAAAATGCCATCCAAGATGGCAGATAAAGAGTGAAAAATGACTATAAGTAATTAATTTAATACCATGTCTTTAGCTAAGCAAAATGCTAACGCCAAACTCTATTGAAATCAAAACATTGTAAATGACTTGTTTCCTCTCTAGACTGTTCCACATGAGTCTTGTGAGTCTTGCATTTAAATAAAGTGCAACAGTTGGGTTCTGGAAGTAAAAATCCCATTCATTTTCTCCAAAGGGAAATTAAAATGTAATGATAATTCTTTTTTTTTCTTTTTTTGAAATAACCAAGGGATAGTATACAAAAAAAATTCAAATTCTGTCATCATTTACTCACTTTCATGTTGTTCCAAACCTGTTTGACTTTCTGTTTTTTATTTTATCAATACAATTGAAGTCAACGGGAACCAAGGCATTTGGTTTCCGACATGAATCAAAATATGTTCCTTTATGTCCCACACAAGAAAGAAAGTCATACAGTTTGGAACGATGTGACGATAAGTAAATGATGACAGATTTTTCTTTTTTGGGTGATCTATACCTTTAACAAGGGAATTTGTGTTGAAAAACTACATTACCCATGATTCTGTAAAGAAAGCTCGGCCAGTCAGAGAATCGCTACAAGCAAATTCC
The DNA here is from genome assembly GCA_030578255.1 of Tiaroga cobitis. Taxonomy (NCBI): domain Eukaryota; kingdom Metazoa; phylum Chordata; class Actinopteri; order Cypriniformes; family Leuciscidae; genus Tiaroga; species Tiaroga cobitis. The sequence goes on along the minus strand of CM060608.1, from coordinate 33,526,429 downwards.
ACCAGATAAAAGGTGTGTTCGACTTGAAGCGGCCGATTATACAGACCGATTGGCGAGCAGGACGAGGCCGAGGGCCTTGAGAGAACGGCGCGAGCCCGGTGGCGTGATTGATAATGAGCGACACCTGCGGGACGAACCGGTCTCGTATCTCTGGAGGAGCGAAAGCATAAAGGAGGATCGTCGACAGTGAAGATCGAGAGAGGCCAGGCCTGGATTTATGTTGTGTTTTGTTATATGTGACAGCAGTCGTCCATGAGGGGCTGCTGTCTTTTACTTTCGTTTTGTATTTGTTTATTTTATTATTAAATTGTGTGTTGAACGTTCGCCGGTTCCCGCCTCCTCCTTCCCGTAACATCTAACTGCGTTACAAACATCAATGTACAGCAAAAGCAATTCGAAAGCATACAGATAATTTCATTTTATCTTCATGCATTTTTATATCAACACTTGAATGTAAAAAAAAAAACTTTTTGAACAAAAAGCTAAGAATATCGTGGTTTTTCAAAGACTACAACGTGCATAAGCAATGCTTTTATTGCTTGTTTCAGCTCCTTTTTTGCCTGTGTTTTGATCCGAAGGTTCTGTAGTTTTTCAGTATGCGTAATAGCGCCCCTACCGTATAACAGTGAAAACACGGAAAGCCATAAAATTCCGTCAATGGCAGGGAAGCGTTGTTTCCCATGGGAAAAATACTTCCAGAGCCAAGGCCGCTGAAAGTGTACGGGCACTGTTGCACTCTATTAAGATGATAACGTTTGAGCCAGCTACCTATATAGGCAGTAGATAGCAAGCCAGCTCACTAGGTTTTGGAACAGAGCAAATATTTTAGACAAGGAGAGTTACTGCCTACAAAAACCTCTATATTGAGCAGGCCCAAATTGGATGGGTTTCGTCTTGGCCTCTGTTTGAAGGTAAGGGTACTGGATAGCCTCTGTAGGGTTCGGACCCACAGAACTCTGCATGTGTTTTCCTTCCGATTCCCATTATTCACTCCTCACACTGCATGACAGCCCATCCATCACACTTACTGACAACAGTTCATCCAGCAACACCGCCTACACCGCCTTGTGGAGAATGTGGCTCTGGAGAGCACGTCTCGAGTGTGTCTCTATTTATGAGGTCGGGTTAGACTGTGTACACTTGGGAAGAAGTGTTTAGTTGTGTATCAAACACAATTGTTTGGGGAAGGTAACACGAAGGCGGTGAATTGGCATAGGCAGCACTCGGCTACATTACAGACTCAAATGCAACTGCAACCCAATAAGAATGACGTAGGTTATTCTGCTTGGCACATACACTTGTGAAAATTAAAGTGGCCCAGGAACATTGACAAGGGCGTATGAGGACGGAGTGTTGGGTAATTGTGTTGTATGCTCGCTCACGTCTTATGGCTTTACCTGTCTTAGATATATTCTTAAAGTCCATCAATGGCAGATATACAAGTAGCCATTAAGAAGGAAATGATTTTACTTATTAAAGGGAGCTTAGCGGGTCAGGGGCTACAATGACCAATTATTACTCTCTGAAAATGCATAATACCTCATCTACATCTTTATTATGACCTATAACCCCAATCTTCAACCGATAACAAAGAATATTGTGTGCGTATATTTATCTGTATGTACAATATAAAACAGCATCATGACTACAGAGTGTACATTATTCGTGTGGCTGCGTTTGGACTGCCTCTTTGTGTCAGAATGCTCTTCCTCCACTGACTGGAGCCGTTTTACACATGGCTTCCTTTTTTTTGTCTGGCACATTGCGAAGGACAAAAGCAATCTCAGGGGAAGAATTCTCTGTGAAGGCACACAAAACAGGCAACTTGTCCATTTCAAATTTCACAAATGCACCAAGCAAGGTCTTCCCAGGGGCTTAGACAACACCGCTAATGGAGAGGGGTTTGACAGCGCTCGGCGGAGGAAGCCGTGGGATGGCTGGCACAAAAAGGCAGCCATCTCGAGACAGCCTGTTGTTAGAGGGTCCTAGGAGATTCCTCGGACGGTACCGTGGTGCATACACGAACTAGAAGGAGAGTGCCGCAAATGTGCACACACCATCACACGCATGAATTTCACACACACTCTGTACATATCCCCCTGTTCTGGCATTCCCTTTCATTTACTTGAAGTCCAAAGTACTGTGAGATTATAGTAAAAAGTTACTTGTGCCTCATATGCTATTAAATAGTCCAACTGGGTATTCTAGAAAAAAAGGAAAAAATAAATAAAACCCAACCCTATCTTTGATTTATACACATTCATAGTATTCGTGACAGATTTTGGTTTCAGTATCATTGGAAATACAGCTGTATCGAATATACAGCGGTTGGTATGTAATACAAACTGAAATTGTCCTTGAAGCGGTGAGGATGAAATCTGAAACCAGACTGCAGACTTTCTGTCAAGTACGTACACTCCCTGTATATACACAGATGCAAAAATTCATATCAGTGTGTAACAGTGCAGTCAAGACATTGTCACCATGATTTTGCCAAGTAAGACATGTTCCTGGATCAACAGGAACCTAACCTAACCCTTACAATAATCCTGGAACAACTTTTCTGTCCAAAATGTTTGTCCTAACCATATCTCTACCCCTAAACCTAACCCTACCCATAACTTATCTGTAAAATCAAATGGAAATGATAGGTGAATAACACTGATGAAGAAGCACCTAACCCTGGTTGTTAGCCTCAACTTGACAGACTATAAAATGGTCCCTTAAATCTGATTGATTGATTGATTGATTGATTGATTGATTGATTGATTGATTGGAATGTTGGCCCAGGATCAACATCATGATTTTGCCAAGTAAATCAAGTCAAATCAAGTGTTGCTGGATCAACATTTTTGTTGATCCTGGAACAACATTCCTGTCCAAAAACATAATCCTAACCCTACCCCTTAACCTAACCCTAACCCTACCCATAACTTGTTCACCTATCATTTCGCTCTGATTTTAGGGATAAGAATGGTGTAGAAGCCTCTAACCCTTGTTGTAAGCCTAAACTTGACATAAACTGTAAACTTCCCCCAAATCTGATTGGCTGATTGGAATGTTGTTCCAGCATCAACAAGGATGTTGATCCAGGAACATGGTCTACTTGGTGAAATCGCGTACACCTAGTTGACACACAGAATCAATTGCACCCACGTTGTTTTAACACCCAATTCACAAAATCAAGTTATGCAATCAAAGTTGCAACAATTTGCATGCTGTAATTACGCAGATCAGTTCTGAGTGGTAGGTTGGGAAGGATACAGCAGACTACTGTAATCTGGCGTACCTAAGTGGGAATGTACATACAGCAACTCTAGGCACCTGAAATGGTGATTAAAGTTCGCTCGACTGCATGACACTTTGGGTTAAAATGCTCTTTTCCGACATTTAATCATCATTTGATGTCATTTGCAATAAAATTTGCTTAGACAAAATCTCCTATACATTTCTTTTACCGTCTACTTGCTGTAGGCAGTAATAGCAAAACTTTGTGGCAGGCAAACACAGTAGCATAGATTTTTGGTGAAAAGGTACAATAATCAGCCTAATTTACTTTTGTTTATGGGTTTGCGGGGGGAAAAAACGAATGACAACGACCATTTAAATACAGTTAAACTGGGCAACGGGTGGTTTTTGTGAAATATAGCACATTAAGGTATAGCGCACTCATTTAGGGAATTGACCCCAGAGTGTGTTCTGCATTTACTGAACCATTGAAGTCTCTCTATGCCACTACATCAATGACATGCTGTCATCCACCGGAATTTCCATCGAGGGGTCATGTTTTCCAATCACTTCAAGTTTTCTTCTTGTTAGATTGTTAAGGTAATAATGAAATTGCCTTTGAATTTGAAGTCTGGGCCACAGTCAATGTGTGCATTGCATTCTGGAAATAAAATGAATGAGAACTTTGCAAATGAGATGGACAGTTCGCATTCCCATCACTATCAACAGGAACTACAGGTTCTCGGGTAATATCCTCCATTTCTCTTCAAAGGGGCAGTCGCTGGACCTTCCCCTCCCCATCGTGTTTCATCATCCCAGCCTGCCCTTGGTCCTTTGACCTCTCTGATTCAATAAATAAATAAACTGCACTTGGGGAAATCTTTCCACCCCACTGCCTTCAAGAGTTCAAAAAGGGAAACAAATAAAGTGAAAAAAGGGTCAGACTGCACCATGAGATCAAAAGAAGTAGAGAGAACCAAAGAATGAGAATAAAAAAATTCTTGTTCTTCAGTTCCTGTCTTGTTTTCTTTTAATACTTCAGTAGGGGGCAAGCACTTTGTATTTTCCCTTGTAAATATGCATTCAACTTTTTAGATTTGTGATATATGATTGAGTTTATTTTTACGTACATCCTTTAATTATGTTTTTATTTTATAGGTTTTTTTTCCAATCGTAGATGCAACTTTTGGAAGAGTCACTGTGTGTGTCTTGTACAGAGGCCTGCATCAGGCTGCGTTTCCTTTACTCTCTACACTGTCTGAAAGGCCTTGCTTTGAGCAGGGACCATGACTCCCGCCGGGATGGCCATGCCCACCGGAGGATTTGGGGGTCTGAACTTTGGGGTGGCAGGGGGTTCTGGGGTTTTGGGTACGACCTGCGTGTAGGCCGGGGGAGACTGGGGGAAGCCGTGGGGCTGTCCGTTCTCCTTGAGAGCGGCGACAGCGGGTGGCCGTGGACGTTGGCTTCGGAGTGCGCTGTTGTGCACCATGGACTGTGTAGAGGAAGCACCGGAGCGGGAGCTTCCAGAGCGGGACGAGGACAGGGAGTTGGGCTTCACCAGCTTGGCTTTTGGAGCTTCTGCATCCTCTCTACAAAAGTAATGAAAAAATAGACATTGTTGGAGAAGTCAATATTAAAATAGAAAATAAGAAAATAAAGCTCAAGTATAAGCATTGTAGTCTGAACCTGGAGCAGCGGCTGTGCCTAAACGTGCTGCCATTTTAAATACATTCTTAATAATTATAAATAAATGTAAAATAATTATAAAAATAATATATTCATAAACAAATAAACAAACAAATAAATAAAAGCTGGTCTTTGTATAGGATCATTATTAGTGTTTTACATTGACATTTTATTTAACATTTTTGAATATTCATTATAGACATCAGCAGTTAATGTTTGTACTTGTACAATGTTTGTAATGTACTTGCTACAAGGTAACCTCCAGTATTACAAAACTTAGGCCTGGTTTCACAGACAGGGCTTAAATTAAGACAGGATTAGGCCTTAGTTCAATTAGGACATTTAAGTAGCTTTTATAAACGTACCTTTAAAAAAACCGGTGTGCGTCTTGAGACATAAAATGGCAGTGACATTTTTTTAAGATACTATATGTCAATGCAAGTTTCTTTCAGTTAAAACAGCTCAAACATGCATTTTAGTCTGGGACTATCTTAAAGGTGCAGTGTGTGATTTTTAGCGGCATCTAGTGGTGAGGTTGCAAATTACAACCAACAGAAGTTACGGTGGCCGACAAGAAAAGATGTAGCCAGTTAAGCAATGAGGTTTCTTTACACAGATAAATTAAGAAATTATGTTTACTTTATTTTTCAGTAAAACAATATGTTATTGCGAATATTATTGTTACTTGTTCATCATTGTGCCAGTGTTTTATTCGCTGGCTTTAGCTACAGTAGCTTCTTTGCACAAAGAACAACATAGTGACGAAAGGCACTCTGTAGTAGTTTGTCCGTTTAGGGCCACTGTAGAAAAATCTTGGCGCAAAATGACTATTTCAACGTAAGGGGACCCGCGCTGTATGTAGATAGAAATGGCTCATTCTAAGGTAATAAAAACATAACGGTTCATTATGTAAGGTCTTTATACATCACTGAAAACATAGTTATGTATATGATATTGCATTTCTGTTTACAGATCCCCCTAAATATTACACAATGCACCTTTAAGCATTGTCTGTGAAATCAGGGGTAAATGTGCTAAACTTGCTAAACTGGCATACTACTCCAAAACTGAACATAGCGAGAGATCATGACAGTGAATGTGCACGAGAACGGTCCCCATGTTTGTGTGTGCATAATTCAGGGATACAGCCATGGTTTAAGGATGCATTATTCATGTGAGCAGAAAGAGTAAAGTTCTGTCACTATAGGCCTAAATACAGTAACAGCTGTCTATTGTATTATAAAGATTGACCTGAAGACAATATGAAGTGTATGTTCCATCCTAAACATACTCAAATAGGTAATATTAAGAGTGAAAGTGGAACTATAAAAACACAGTCAATACTGAGATCTCACCTGATCTCATTAGGTGTCTCCTCCTCCTCATATTTCTTCTTCTCCTTCTTGCGGAAGACCAGCCAGATGATGAGAATGAGGAGCAGAACGCCGAATGAAACGCCAACCACAGCGCCAGCCACCACACCAATGCCTCGCACATCTAAACACACAGAAGGACATTTCTGTCATATTGTCACACGTCATTACATCATATCGCATTTGCCCTTATTCGTATGATGACAAGAATTCAAGAATCCTGAGGACACCAGTGAAAATGTTTCAAATTAGTAGAACAAAAAAAAATCATTACAAATTATACTATCAGGAAAACAATTTGAGTGGAAAATTATTATTTTTCTTTTTCAAATATGTTACATTTACATGGACATAAATCTAATTACACCCTGGTAAATGGGTGTTTATAGGCATGCTGCAAATCAGAAAATCATTTGACTTGTGGTAAAATGAAGTGTCTCAGTTTAAATTTATAATAAAATGAAAAAAAAAAAATAGAAAAATAAATCCATACAGCACTCAACATGTACATCAATAATAAAATGATTTGCTACAACATAAAATGAGTAATCATTATATTCTAAACCTAATTTCAGCTGAATGTCTACAAGCCATTTTACATGTTATCACATATTACATTTACATTGTTACACCATTGCACATGGATATAAATTTTTTTTGTACACCAACTTGGCTTTCAAAATCTGTTTCTGAAAGTAAGGAACAAATAATATCTGTTTGACATGCAATGCTGTACAAACAAATATTGCAATTAACCAAGAAAATTACATAAGTTACTTAAAGGTGCATAAAGTCATTTTTCCCTCATTAAAACCCACAGTCATATTAATACTTTAATAACAGCATTTTAGGTAACACTTTACAATACACTTTCCATTTGTTTCCACTTTCCATTTGTATTAATGCATTAATAAAATCAAAGTCTAGAGAATACCCATAATGCACTGTGAGAGTCACGCACCAAATTAATTCCCATGTCAGACCAGAAGATGGCGCCGACAGCTGAATCATCCATCCATCCATTTTCCACACCGCTGATCCAATGTGGCTACAGCATAATATCGCAGGTAAGAATTCCGTTTTAATTAATTATCTTAATTATATTAAGTTATTTAATTAAAAAGTTTATACATTCTAGTTTCCACAACAGAGTTCAAGATACATCTTTTCATCAGTACTGGAGCTGCCAGTTTGCCAAGTTTCGGATTTCGGCGATTTCGGACCCAGCCTTTGAGTTCGTTTTTTTGTTCATGCCCTTCTGTTGCCATCATTTTTGATTTGCCCTCATGTGTCTCACCTGTGTCTTGTTAACTAGTCCCAAGTGTTTTTTTTTTTTTTTTTGTATTTACAGCCCTCAGTTTGTGTTTCCAGTAGTCTGTTATTATCTACATTTTTTGGCTGTTCTGCTCCTGCTTTTTGTTCTCTGATATTTAAGGGAATCCTGAGTTTTTGTGTTATATTTTAATTTTATAATTTTTAATTGGGTTATAATTGGATTAATAAAAGACTGCTGCAACAACCGCTGTGACATTGACCAGCCAAATATTAGTACCTTTAACTCAGCAACCCTCCTATTGAGAGTGAGGAGTCACGTGCCGATTTGGGCGGGGTCTGAGCCGGTCGGCCATGATGGCAGGAGACGCTATCGGTTGCCAGGGGCAACGCCTTCAGAACTTCACAGAGGCGCGACTAAAACATTCCAGAAATAGCGAAAGAGAGACAGCGCAGCTTAGTATTTGTTTACATTTTACCGATACGCCGCAGTTTCTTTGGAAGATATGGAGAAGGAAGAGAAATGAAAGGGGTTCTATCGGGAGAGACTAAATAACAATGCTAGCCAGGTTAGAGAAACTGCTTGTCAATAAACTGACAGCAGCAACAGCGAGCAAAGTCTGCTTTCAAAAGCAACACATTTCAGCACAGTTCGCCTTTTATTTAACACAAACGAACGAAATTAATACTCTGTTATTCATCGAGAGTTGTTTCATTTGTTATAGATATATCTGTACCGCGAAATGTTTTAAAAAGACACATTTTTTAATGACGTACGATTCGCATTGACAGGGGAATGTCCGAACTGTTCGCTTAACGTTGCACGGCAGGTGCAAATGCACGTATCTGATTCATATCAGATTTATTTCCACATATGAATGAGGCCTGAAACATCAAGTATGACTGAACTCTCGCAGTTTAACGTTACAGGTTTGGGGGTTTCTAAGTCTTGCACCCAGCCGCAGCAGACTTGTTCAGCTTCTAATGTTCAGCTTCTAATGACTTAACAGTTAACGTTAAAGCTTCTGAACTCTTGCATTGTGTAGGCAGTAACGTTAGTCACTGATACCATTAACAAACCAGGTAATTAACTATGTCAGCGTACGTGAAAGGTGGTAGTGCTTTGGGTCTTTCGTCCATTCTGTAGCAGGTCGTACGGGTCCATGTTGATGTCAAGTAGTTTCTCTAAATAACGCTGCTTGGTGTTGTTATTTAGTCTCTCCCGATAGAGCCCCTTTCCTTTTGCTTCCCCCTTCTTCATTTATTCCCAAGAAACTGTGCCTTATCGCAAAAATGCAAACAAATATCAAGCTGCTCTCTCTCTCTGTCGCTATTTCTCTCGGGCTCACGGTCGAAGTAACCATGACAACGGATAGCGTATCCTTCCAAGATGGCGAAACCTTCCCACAATGCAACGCGGAGTGATACGCGTGACGTCACCTTCTCATTCTCAATAATTGGTTATTTTGCTCAGTTAATAAATGAATCATGTCTGACTACTAATAGCACATTTCTACAATGCCAATGGTCCCTGAAAACTTTCTCTTTTGCATGATTCTACATTCATGCCACTGGGTGTCAGTATTTCAGTCTAAGGTGACTGCCATATTGGCCAGCACAACATAAATAAATACTAAGGGCACCACGTATTTTTGTTTGACAAATGGCTTTTGATTTGTTCATTGTTTAAACATTAAATTATCAGGGGAGCCCATATGGTAGTTACACTTTATTAGTGTTCTCATGAGATATCTTGCGAGTAAAACTGAATAAGTCAGACCCAAATTAAACTTTGCCAGCCACCACTGTAAAACGACTCTTTCACATATTATTTCCTGTGTTGTGAAAGACTTGCACAAGGCCTAAGTGCATGACAGTTGTCAAGAGTTTATATAACTCCCTCCATCTTCTCCTCTGGTGAACATTAAATTCTTCTGCTTTTTCCAAAACCATTACACACAAACACTGAAGGATGGCTATTTGAGCAAGAGCAATGACAAATGGCCACACTCTGGCTTTCTGTAGTTCCCAGTGCTCAGTAAAAGAGAGAGAGTGTGAGAGAGAGAGAGAGAGAGAGAGAGAGAGAGAGAGAGAGAGAGAGAGAGAGAGAGAGAGAGAGAGAGAGAGAGAGAGAGAGAGAGAGAGAGAGAGAGAGAGAGAGGGCAGGTTTGGCTATAGAGAGGGCAGGTTTGGCTATACCTGTGAGGGCCAAATGCCCTTACTTATAGTGAAATATTATGACAACCAACTAGTGAGGACTTTTCACTGATCCTCATTAATAAAAGAGGCTTATAAATTGGTCCAAACATGCGTTTTTAATTAAAATCTAGTGTTTTGCACATTTTTGAGATGGGTATGTTTAGGGGTAGGGGATGGGTTAGGAAAGAGGAAATATCATTAATCTGATGAAATCAATGGAAGCATATCCAATGCCTTTACTAATATATTGAAACAAACATATAAGTTTGTGTGTGTATGTGTGTGTGTGTGGTGCTGGTAAACCCTACAAAGATGGTATTATCCTTATCCTTATCCTTGTGGGGTAATTGTTTTGGTACCCATGAGGAAAACAACTTAGGCCTATAAATTATACTAAGTGATGTTTTTTGAAAATGTGAAAATGCAGAAAGTTTTCTGTGATAAGTAGGTTTAGGGGTATGGCGGGTAGTGTAAGGGGAGAGAATATACAGATACAAATCACTATGTCTATGGAAACTCCCCATACAACATTAAAACACAATGTGTGTGTGTGTGTGTGTGTGTGTGTGTCTGTGTGTGTGTGTGAATGCGTGCAAAGAGAATATGGAAAACAGCAAAGCAGGAAAATATTGTATTTTTAAGATAGTAATACTAACTAACTAACTCTACCCGATATTTAATCTGTCAAAACAATGGAAACAATGGTGTCATACCAATGATAATAGTATTTTATTTGACAGTATATTGTTAAAAAATATTATATTATAAATATTAAAGGGTTAATGACTTTAAAAAGTTCAAATCAACTTTGCCTCAATCTTTTGACATATAAGAGGTCTTTGTACCATTAAAACATTCAGCATGTTTCATAGAATGAAATGTCCTCCTCATAACAAATCATTTATCTAATCAAGCTTGAAGAAAGGCTTGTTTTGATATTGGGTGACCTGTGACATCACACAGGCAAACAGATTTACATAAGACTGCCTCCAGAGCAAGACGTCGACGAATAGTTGCACACCATCGCACCATAGGCCCCGCCCACTGACATTCAGCCGCTGTCTTCACTGGATGTGTGTTGCATCAAAAGCTAATGTAACCCATTATAATCACTGACTCTGTCTACACTGGATACAGTATACAGATGCACGTTCAGTTTCTGACATATCCACACACTTGAGTCTGTCGACAACACGACAAATGGAAGAGTGAAAGAACGTTTGCTTTGACACATCCAGTTTAAACAGCTTGTTTGCGTCTTCGTACAGACTTTAGAAGGATCCCAGCATCAGAAACAAGTTTGTGGCTTATTTTAAAGCATAATTAATTAAGGCTTAATTAAGCTTTCACATGAGAACTACTTTTAAAATAGCCTGATATCTAAATTTAAATGCCATTTGAAGCAATCCATGTTTGTGAAATTTCATTATATTTTTATATAGTGGTGTGCCGTGGAATTTTTTACTTATCAAAATTGTGCCGTGGCAAAAAAAAAAAAAGGTTGGGAAACACTGATTTAAACTGCGTGAATCAAAACAATAAAAACAATGGTGTCATAACCATGATGCCCATAGGCGTCATTTACGGGGGGGACGGGGGGGGACATGTCCCCACCACTTTTTGCCAGGGTCGATATTGTCCCCACCACTTTTGAAACATCTCGCGCCACGGATGTACCAATACAAATAAAACATCTCCAGTTAACTAGCAGCATTCGTTTCATTCATTTGTTAAATAAGAGGCGATCTAGCGCTGAAATGTGTTGCCTTCACTCGGACGCGCGCTTCAATCCGTTGCGGAGATTCTATTCGTTCCGGTGAAATCACAAATCAAAATGCACACAAACGTGTCCCTGCTTCTCTGGGTTCTAATCCGCACTCGTATAGTTTTTTTCCCTCATCAAAACCGATAATGTTTAACAGTGATAAAGTATATCAAGATTCTTGATATACAACCACTGATAAACATTATCGTTTTTTATGAGGGAAAAAACTATACGAGTGCGGATTAGAACCCAGAACCTCCGACACGCTTGGCAAAAATTCTGCCACTGGACCATTACAGTACATATGCAATACAGGCGGATCTATGTATTTATTCACGTAAAAGTTCACGATACTAACAACATATATTAGATCTCATTGTACGACCAATTAAACCCAAAGTACCATCACATTTTTGGTCGGACATCATCACATCTTTGTATACATTTTTATTTATTTACATCAGTAAGAATGAATGCGATTGTACCCTGCACTTTTGAAAATGCCCTTCCGAATGCGTCTCTGTCCCCAGCACATTTCAAACCAAACTGACGCCCATGAGATGCCCATAATAAACAAATGCAAGCTCTCTGCAGTGTGGAAACAGCCTCCATCCTTCACACTGAGGCTGTAGCTCCAGCTAAAAGCGCCACCACCGACTGATCCGGGATCAGAGTATCATAACATCCACACTTATTACACCCAGGGCACAGGCTGACCTCAGAGCAGAACTCACATTGCATTGTGACCTCGATGATACAGTTCTCCTCTCCTACATCGTTGCTGGCGGTGCACTTGTAGACCCCGGAGCTGTCCTGCGTCAAGTTCCTCAAGGTCACGATCTCTGGGTTCTTCAGGTCTGAAAACAGGAAAACATACTTATATACTGTACATATATAAGCTGAGGTACAACTACAGTCTATCAGATAAATAGGTAGACATGTTGGCAATTGTACGTTGTAAATTTCTTCAGTTACACAGCCAGAATAAAGTCCTCTTTCTGTTTAGAAAAAGGAATGTGAACATTTGGAATATAATATAATATAATATACAGGTGAAACTCGAAAAATTATAATATCGTGCAAAAGTTCATTTATTTCAGTAATTCAACTTAAAATGTGATACTAATATATTATATAGACTCATTACAGGCAAAGTGAGATATTTAAAGCCTTTATTTGTTATAATTTTGATGATTATGGCTTACAGCTTATGAAAACCCCAAATTCAAAATTAGAATATTGTGAAAGGGTTTTCATATCTAAATCATAATCATTAATAATCATAGCCATAATAATCAAAATTATAACAAATAAAGGCTTGAAATATCTCACTTTGCCTGTAATGAGTCTATATAATATATTAGTATCACATTTTAAGCTGAATTACTGACATAAATGAACTTTTGCACGACATTCTAATTTTTCGAGTTTCACCTGTATAATATAATTAAATGTTTAAAAAAATTCTATTTAGACACTATTTCGTATTTTATCTATATATTAAGTAAAAAACACAAACAACTGTAAGGCTGAATTATTTAACTTTATTACTAGATTTTACTTGACTTAATTATAATGTACACCATGTCCACTAAAACAAAAAACGGACAATTGTAACAGACTTATTGTTTTAAATTCAGTATTATCATCTTTTTTTTTAATTATAAGTCTATTAATTGTAACATTTATTTTTGCCACTTACAGTATAACAGATGCATCAAAAGATTAGATCAATAAAAGAAAATGTTATAAAAGAAAAAATATATAGTGAATGATTCATCCATGCATATGTTTGATTTCTATCAAAATCTTCCAGTGAAAAATTCTTATGCTGGACTTCTCCAATAATTTAGCATTGACCGCACATTCAGATCTGCCTCCATCCAATCTACAACTGATGCTCAAGTTCACATATTTTCTTTTTTAATCCATTTCATTCAGATGAGCGTCACTATACAAAAGAAACAATCTGCCGCTACTTCTGTTACATCGTGACTTAAAAGGGATAAAATCGCCACCAGTCTCCCCAACTTCCCAAGTAGAATTATATATGGGTGTTTTTGTCATATTTAGCAAGTTTTCTTGTGTATTGTGTTATGTGCATTGCTCAAGAACACAATGCTGATGAAGCGGGATATTGGTATGAGCAACTCTCCAAACTCATCCTGGACCAACAAAACAGTGCTAGCAGTGTTGCCCGTCTTTTACGACTTTCTTTTACTACACTACTTTACAGGTTTCAATCAAACAGAGTGTTTCAATCAGAGAAGGAAATGAGAGCAAACCCAGTAAAGTGTGTGCGTTTATGTGAATGAATTAGTGTTTGTGTGTGTCAGGGTGATTCATGGTTCTGCTGGAACTCCAGTAGATGTGATGAACAGTAAATGTTTCCCTGTGAGGAAGCGCTCGTGTCTTGAGACCCGAGAACCGCGTTTGCATCTTCAACCGGGGAGCGTTTGTCAGCCAGAGTGATTTGAGTCGCCTGGATCATTTACACATCCAGGATGCAATGCCTCCTGTTTCATCCCCCCATTCCTGTCCCATCATCCCTCTTCTGATCCACTATCTGCAGTGAATTCAGGAGTGGTGGAATGTTTATCGGCCAAGGAAAGCTTATTAGAGTGAGCAGGTGGTCATTGATGAGGGTGGGTAATCGTTGAGCTCGGGCGAAGGCACGGTTCATCTCTCCTGCAGCACTGACTGCATACGGCTAAATAGATTGTAAAACAATATGGGGCTCTGATGATCTGGTGTCAGCAGGAGAAACCGTTCTGAAAAAGTGCATTATTCTGTCCCATCTGCAAAGCCATATTACACTCGAATGCGTGTGGTTCTTGCACTTTCGCTTAGTTGTTTTGTTTTCCCAAGCAGAACCCAATGAGATCGAATTACTCTATTTTGTAATGTAGTCTGACTATGTTTAGCATATAGGCATGTTTAGCATAAACATAGCAATAAGTAAAATCAATAGTACTTTTGAACACAAGTAAATCTATTTTGAAGGCATGTGTGACTGCAAATCAGTTGAATTCAGTTTGCAGTGTAGGCTATAGTCTTCTGCTTGTGTTAAAAAACTATAGGTATGCTATAGCTAAATCTCTACCGGATGACACATTTCACATTGTATACTGCACAACCCTATTATGCATATTGTGGGCTAATTTCACTAGAGCTGTTGAAATCACAGGTTTAATCTGCTTTAATCAGCACTTCTGTGGAAGAACTAAGCAATACATTTGTCAAAGTGTGTGAGGTTCATAGCATCAGATCTTTGAAAGACATTCAAGGCTATTATTTGGACAGTTAGCAGCAAGTAACTGTAAAAAACCCTTTCTGTCCAGAGTAAGGTACGATATGCTGCTTTGCGAGATGTTTGGGTGTTTGACTCACCGATGAGAGCGAGGGGAGGCAGTTTTCCCACACTCTTGCCTTTATCCAGCACTCTCTCCCATTTGTACTGAATGGGGTCAGATCCGTCTGAAGACTTACAGCTCAGTTTCACATCGCTGGCCTCCAGAAGCCGGCCCTCCATCCAGCAGCGGGGTTTAGAGGGCTTCACTGTATAAGAGGAAACACAAATGTTTATTAATGTTGACTAATCAGTCTTTTAATATTGTTATCCAAAGCAGCTTACTATAGAAACAAGCCCCAGAATCACTTATCAACCCTTGTGGGGTTTCAACCAACTACCTTTCAGTTACCAGCCCAGATGTTTGGTGACTGGGTCACACCACCTACTGGTTGAATGACAGGCATCCAGAAAAATGGTTGCTTGTAATAATCAATCAATCAATCAATCAATCAATCAATCAATCAATCAAATCCATCCATCCATCCATCCATCCATCCATCCATCCATCCATCCATCCAGCCATCCATCCAGCCATCCATCCATCCATCCATCCATCTGTATGTTTGTCTGTATATATATAAATCTGTATAGATGTGTTCTAACTATCTATATCGATATTGTTTGACACTTTGAAGCAGTATTTTGAATTCATATATGAAACTAAAACTCAGCACACAGGCTTTTTTTTTTTGCAGGAAAATCAATATCAAAGAGGCAATCCATCTCAACTGTGACATTTGGGGAGGCAAGGGTCAGGATTTGGGCAAAGATCAGGATTTGTTGTCCTGTGCACTGACTGGTTTGAACTCCCCTATGACCTTACGCAGCAGATCTGAGTGGACACTGAAGCCAAATCAAACACCACACTGCCTCACAACAGTTACCAAGTGACCCCAGACCAGTCCCACTGGCATCCTGCTTACCACAGCACTGCTCTAAACTGTTCTGGGGTCAGTTAGATGAGCCTGTCCAGAGGGATCTGTCTGGAGGCTGAATGACAGTTAGGAGACAGCCTGTAGACCTCTGTGGCCCTTACTGGCCCTATTCTGACCCAGTCTATAAACACACAAACACATCAGAAGGATGCAGGAACCAATCCAGATATCAAACACTCTATACATGTGTGCATTTTCTACAATGGCAATCTTTTAAAAATTTAAACATTATCTATTTTAGATTTTTTTTTACTTAAACAGAGAAAAACAAAAAATAAACAAAGGAAAGTTATGACAAAAACAACACATACATAATATATGAAATTCACGTTCATTCGTTACTCAAGTTGTTATGCTGATAATATAATTTGTCATTAATAACGTTGTATTAAATTAGAAAAATGCAAAAAAATTGGTCTTGTTTTGTGTCTCACTGTACAGTATATGTAAATGTTTTTACAGAATCAGGATTAGTTAACTAAAATTACAAACATAAAAAAACGTTTGTTATTGGAAATAAAATAAACCTTAACTGAAAAAAAAAAAAAAGTAAACATTTATTGCAGTGAGTTGCCACTGCAGAACTTCTCATTTTTATGTAGAACTACATATAGACATATTAAAAAAAAACATCAATAAAAATGACAAAAACAACAAATTTGCTGAAACGTCAACTAACATTTTAATGAAAACAGAAAATATATATAAAAAAAACTAATTTAAAATATTATATATATAGCCTTGTTCTGTTGAGATCACAAGAAGTTCACAAGAAGACAAGACAGTAAAATAACATTTCATGGATTGTGTGGACTGTATGATTGGAAACAAGGTTATTATTTTTTGCAATTCCAATTGGTGCCTGAAATAACTGTACTGTTCCAGGATGCGGGCCTCATCTCATAAAATAATCAGCAAACAAGATTTTTCACAGCTTATGCTCCATACTGAAAATCAATGAACATGCGGATGGATGGACTCCAATTGAAACAATGCCCATTCGTTTAGCTCTGATTCAAGAAATCTCAGGAAACAAGCAGAGCTTAGAGGGCCCATCATTCACAGTAGCTGCAAGCAATTAATACAAATTATGAGTAATGCGTGTGCATCATTTCCTGTCCACTCTCAACTGCACATTTCAATAAAGCCAAAATAAAGGCTGAAAATAACATCCTCATGTGAACACTAACTCGCTGTAATGTGTTTATAGAGTGACGGAGAGGAAAGAAAAAAGAAGAGTAGGGAGAGAAACCGGGTGGAGAATGAGGATTATGGGAAGGCAGAGTTGAGCTAATCTTCTGTGATATGCTAATACATGAGAGAAACTCTAGGGTGGAAGCCGGATTTACATCAATTCATCCTCCCATTTATCTCTCTTTTCTCTTTCTTTTTCTCTGTCTTTCAACTTTACACCAATATCCTGTCCCTCTGTGGCTAGCGTACTAATCTTGTAATAAAATGTTTTAAAAAATAAAATTAGGACGTGATATACAACTTCAAACTGCTCGGCATAAGACTGCGAGTCCTTGAAAATAGGAACTACGCAGCTAAAGCATATGATAGAGATGAGCCTAACGTCTTTCTTTTCAGTTCTTCTCTTGGCTTAGAGATACTGCGTTTGAATGACGGCTTGGAAACCTTACGGTCTAATAATGGATACATTTTACATAGCAAAATATCAAATCATGAGAAGCTCATCTGAACCTCATTTGGGATGACAGTAAACTGTTTTGCTAGAAGAAGAGAAATCACATAAGCTCCTAATTCTGCCTCTTCTGTTTTTAAGAGATAGAGCTCAATCAATGTTCTCTCATCCCACCATTTCAAATTAACATCCTCTCGATTTACCATCCAAAGTGAAGCAAACATAACCAGCCACCAGAGCTGAGAGTGACTGGCCAGCAAATGCAACCAATCATATTTCTAGATTACGTCAATGATGGCCAAATTTTGTAATCTGAATGATGATCAAATTGAATCAGTGTGAGGCTGGCTGATGGAGGAAATGGTTGGGAGCTGATTCCAGGAAGACGAGCCTTACCCAGCACAATGAGGTTGACTTGGCTCCAGTGGTATTTGCCGCCAGTCTTGACCTTACAGTGGTATTCTCCAGAGTCCGTCAGCTGCAGATCACTGATGAGGAGAGAGGCGTCTCCTTTCAGGTAGTCGCCCGCGAAGGACAGACGACTGGCATGGTTGTCGTTGGTGTAGACCTCATTGTTGAAGAATGTGATGATCTGAAATGTAACAGCGAGAGAGACAGAAAGAGCTTTCATATAAATGAAAGAAATCAGTGGAATCAGACATCCATTTAAGTTGAAGCCAAAGGGACGATAAAACAGGCCAAAAAAAAACTTTTGGGTTAACACTTTAGAATAATGGTCCATCATTAATTAGTAACTATGCAGGATTAATGAGTAGTACTACATTAACACTTCAGCTACTACTATTAACTAACAACTAATTAGTAAGTAATTTCAGATTAAGGAGATGGTTCCTTATTAGTTAATCAATAGTTACTTAATGAGATTAGCCTCATTAATAACTATTAACTAACTGACAAATTATAAAGAACATTATCATGTGTCTGAGACGTGATCAGTCATCATTTTTACTCTGAATATAGTCTGCATCACTAATTACTCAAGTGTTACCTAGTCACTATGCAGGAAGAGATCTGGACCATTATTTTAAAGTGAAAAACATATTTTTCACTTTAAAATAATGGTCCAGATCACTAGTATTCCTTGAGAGTAAAGAGTAAAAGAGTAAAAAAGGACTATTGCTAACGTCTCAGACAGGTTAATGTTGAGATTAGTAATTAATTAGTAATTCTTTAGAATTTGTCATAATTACCTATTAGTTCTTAATGATGCCAATCTCATTAAGTAATTATTGATTACCTAATAATGAACTCTCTTAGTGATATTATTGATTAGTTAAGCTTGTTTCCATATTAGTTAATAGTAGTAGCTGAAGTGTTAATGTTGTACAACTCATTAGTCCTGCATTACTTCCTGCTTAGTTACTCATTAATGACGGACCATTATTCTAAAGTGTTACCACTTTTTGAGTTGAGCTCTTTTAATTTGGGCCAGTAAGAAACCACATATAAACCAACCAGATACATTGGCAGCCACCTAAATCAACCTAGCAATGACCTAGCAAATCTAGTAGCTACATGCTAAAAGCAAACAGAAATGTCCTCGCAACTAACCAAAACAAGCAAATGATCTAGCAACCGTCCAGAATACACTAATAGCCACATAGCAAAGCATTGAAAACATTCAGAACACCTCAGAAATGCATTGCAATGCCTTGCCAGCCACCTAAAACAATAGATATGTATGCGTAGATGCCATATTCAACCGCTCAAAACACGTTGGCGCACCCGCTATCTAGGAACTGTCAGCGCGTTGTCACTCAAAATGATGCCACGACATTGAGCAGCATTGAGCAGAGATTTAAGTTCCCAAAGGAATAGGATAACCTTTCACATGGGGAGAATATGTTGGTTTGTGTTATATTAACTCAATATTACATGTTTGTATCATGGTACTTTTAATGTTTTTACTTTTACTATGGTAACTTTTTAATGTCGTGTTAGCTGACACCTTTGTCTTGTTGTATTGTGTTAGTTTCGAAAAAATTTCTCTGCTGAAGTCTATTTCAAATATAGATATACAGTACATGCATCTAAATGCAGTTGCACACACTCAGTCAACTTGCTCTCGAATGTTCACGGGCCAGCTTTGACCTTTCCAATATGGTGGATGGCTTACGTATAGCGGCCCATTGAACGGCCGCTAATGAGGCGTCATATATATGGTTGATAAGACCATATATATATATATGGTCTTATCAACCACTGCTAGCAACCCTGTAGCCACATAGTAAAATGCTAAAAACACTAAGAACATCTCAGAAACAGATAGAAATGCAAACTAGTGCCCTTACAACTCTAGTAGCCACATAGCAACATCCTCAAAAACCTTATAAAAATACAGCCACACCTCAGAATAACACATAAATGGTTGCAACTATACCCAAAAAAACAACCAAACCACCCAGAATACATTAACAGTGAAAGAGTGAAATTCTGAAAACACAGACCCATCAGAAACTCATAGCAACGTCCTGACCACTGCCTGCAACACTCTAGCATTGTAGCGCGGAGGAACTTTGCATTAGAAAGCACTTTCATTTTCTTCAGAAAATTTACAAATCTGATGTTTTCTTTATTTTTCTTCTGATGGTTACTTCGCGACAACTGTACTACTGTGCAAAAGACAAAAGGTTTTTTTTTTTTATTTAAAGAACCTCTACCTGTGCTGACTGCCCTTGGAAAAGATGCTAAATGGCTGTCACACACAAACACAGCTGCCAACACACACATTCACACACAGTCTGACTGTGACAGCGCCTGAATGCCTGGGGTTAAGAACTAAACGCTGATGCCACGACACATCAGCAGACCTGCAGTTGGGTTCACCTGCCAAAGCTGTCTGCGATGACTGCTCGTTTCACACACACACACACACACACACTGAAAGTTAGTCTGGCAAAGAGCTCATTCAAGCCCATTTCCAATCCGTCGAAATCGAGGCACCAATCAGAAACGTTGGGACGGGCTTTACACGATGACGACAGCGCTGGGATTTTGAAGCAGATTATTCTGTAGCCTACATTACAAAGATGGATGCCGCCGTCGAACATCACTCGTTCGAATCAGCTATCGCGTCTGTTTTAAGCGATTTGAGCGTTTCCTTTTTGTTAAAAACCGAGCAAAGAACAACACTAGATGTTTCTCCGCCGCTCTGCATACGTCATCTCCGTCATCGCTCTGATTGGTTTTAGGTCTATCTGCGACGTCCGTTGGTGACGCCCCTCTGGAAATGATTTGTCCATGACGCTTTGCCAGTCCATAACTCAGTTACAACTGAGAATGGTCTGGTTTTAACCAGGCTACTTTGTCATACTTATTTATTTAGATTACAATTGACGCCAGAATAATCTTCTCTAACAAGAGTAACATCTGAGTCACAGGTTATGGCTTCACTTCAAAGAAAGAGGTTGTTTTCATTAGCCAAGTATAGGTGTAGTATGGCTGGAGAGAGCTTTGTTAGTATTTCCGTTCATCTCAGTAACAGCTGATGGATGTTGTATGGATGTGCAACATACATTACACATGAACATGCAAATTGCAGGTTTGCTGGTCAAAACGTTCACTCTGTCTGGTCTGTTAGCAGGTTTTAAAGGGTTTTTGCATACTTTTCAGTTGGTCAAGCTGGGAGACAGGCTTAAACCACCAAAGACTAGCAAATGAGATTAGGCTCTTTTAAGCAGATCTTCTTCTTTTTTTCAGCAGCAAGGACAATTCTGGCTGTTTCAGAATTTCAAGAGCCCTCTAAAACAATCAGCTACAACAGCAACCTCTAGCATAATATAACAACATATCTGCGGTTCACACACAACCATACAAAAGTTTGGTGTCAGTAAATTTTTTTCTTGACCAAATGTGAGTGTAAAGACTTTTATATTGCTGCAATAAATCAAATAAATGCTGTACTTTTGAACTTTCTAATCATCAAAGAATCCTGAAAAAAAAGTGTCACTGATGGTTTCCACAAAAAATCAGCATATTAGAGTGATTTCTGAAGGATCATGTGACACTGAAAATTCGGCTTTGATCACAGGAATAAATTACATTTTAAAATATATTCATGTAGAAAACAGTTATTTTAGATTGTAAAAATATCTCACAATTAATCTTTTTTCCCACTTTATTTTTGATAAAATAAATGCAGACTTAGTGAGCATAGAAATCTTGCAGAAATTGTATTCAGTTAGAATACTTTCCAAAAAATATGGTGCAATTACAGTATTTACTAGTAGTGGGAAGTTCGGATCATTTCATCTTTGAATCTCGTTCATCAAAATGAATCTTTTTTTTGAGTCAATTCGTTCATTTCAGCAGAATGTATTTAAAATGTTACATGTTAGCCAAATTCCCCAAACACATCAAATGTTGATCGCATTTAGAATAAGAAAAAACTGCAATGCAAGGAAATGGCCAAATTATGAGAAACAGAAACGATTAATTAAATTATCAGGGTCTTCAGGCTATGCAGTCTGTTAGTTTACCTCACCTCCCGATCTAAGCCGTTCGGTTCGTTCATCCCGTGACATCCTCATAAACTGAGCTATGCAGTCTGTAGTACCAGATACACAATTGATTAGTTCACGTTTCGAGTCTATCGACTTCGGGTTCGAGTCATTCCTTCATCACGTGACAGCCCCATATATGCTGAACTATGCAGTCGGTACCGGATACAGAATTGATTAGATCATCTTTTGAGTCTTCGGGTTTGAGTCGTTCGTTCATCACGTGACAAAAGAATGAAAGAATCAGACAAGAAGACTCAAGAGATGAACTAATCATTTCTCTTTCCGGTACAGAACCCATTGGATGTTGCGCATGCGCGGTCAACACAAAATGAACGAATCACTCTCTGAGACAACTCGGTAGTCCAGAGTCATGGTAGTCACTGGGCCATGCTAAACATGGAAAACTACTGGCTATATCAGTATTCTTGTGTGTGAACACATCTCCTTAGAGCCTACAACACATTGCTAAACAAGCTGTGGCTAAATGTCGACAAGCTGAACGCTTCTAGTAACACAAGCCTTTCAGTGAAACAAAAGAATGACTTATGTATTATGCCAGAGGCTCAGTTTTATTCCTAATCACATTTTCAGACATTTGATTTTAATTAATGACGTCTCAACTGTTGTCTTTCCATTAAATATTACATGCGATGAGCCAGCCGTCCCAGAGGTTTCAAAGACCGTGATGCGAGTTTCTTTATAGGCCTTTCTTTCTTCAGAAATGAAATCTCAACTGATTATTTGAAAAGATCTGTGCTGACTTTGAAACAAAGGCAGATCACCGTCTGTCATGTGCATGGGGGAATAAAAAGCCTTATCACAATCAGATAATTCAATTTATCTGAAAGTATATCGCCTTTTGACTTCCCCCTGATGCATTATTGTGCGCTGCTACATGAAGGATATCTAAACTTGAAGCTGTGTTCAAACAATGTTAGTTTCACAGTGAAAGATTCCCACTTCAGGCAGATAAGACGAAGCTCTTATCTGAATGTGTTTATGCGAGAGCGAGGGAGAAAGAGAGATGGGTGAAGCGTCTGTTAGGTGTACTGATACATGCGGACCAGACGGGTGTGCATTTCAAAGAGAGATGTGTACAAAAAGCTGATCTAAACCTGTGACAGACTCGGACTCTGAAACTGTGACGGCTGTGACGAAACTGTGAGAGAGATGACAGTCAGGTGCTTAGGTTATTTGTGTGGTTGCTATGGTGATCAGAGATTGCTTGACGGCATATTTTACGAGGTTGAGATTATATGTCTGTCCCCTACTGACAAACACAAAATATAAAATTAAGGGGAGACTTTCACTTGTCCCAAAATAATTAAGACATCATTATGAAAACTTTTTTTTATTATTTATGGTATTTATGGTTTACTTTAAAATGAAATATGATGGTAACTGAAATAACACACAAATTATTAACTATTATTAATAAAACAATTATTATTTGGATTATATATACAAACACACACACACAGTAGTGGCCAATATATATATATATATATATATATATATATATATATATATATATATATATATATATATATATATATATATATACATAGTAATATATACATAGTAATATATACATAGTCATATACAGTATACATAGTCATATATATATAATATAATATTAAATGTGTAATATTTTTTCAAATATTTTAAATATGAGGGCAAAAAAGGCAAGCTACAACAAAAAATCCATAGAATAACCAAAAGCTCACAATAAAAAGCATACATTAACTTAAATACATTGCCTTCAGAAAACAATAGGACTGTATACACTCTTTATGTGTGTATTTTGCTAATACAGCAAAAAGACATTATCAACACAGGAGTGAAGACAGGTCTGAAAAACAAAGCATTAAAATAAGGTTTGTAAAATATTAGCCCTACAACTTGTTGTAAAAAAAGTTTATGAAAACAATGTTTGGACCATTTGAGCATTACAACTCCCTGACCAAACTACATAGCAGGTAACTCGCCTGGGATTTGTGTAGGGACATAAGCACTGACCTTTCTGAATACAAAATTATTTTTCTGGCTAGTATCTGTAAGGCTAAAATCACCTCAGGTTTTTTAAACAGTTAGCATCCAAATATAACATGATTAGACCAAGTGACTGGACACCCGGACGACAGGGATGAGAAGTATAATTTGAAAACAAAACTTTCAGAGAGAGAGAGCGAGAGAGAGAGAGAGAGAGAGAGAGCGAGAGAGAGAGAGAGAGAGAGAGAGAGAGAGAGAGAGAGAGAGAGAGAGAGAGAGAGAGAGAGAGAGAGAGAGAGAGAGAGAGAGAGAGAGAAGACAAATGGTGAGAGAGGGTAAAAAGCAAAATATCTTTTACCACACGCTGTTTGACGTTAGGTTTCTGCAGGAGCCACTCGATGTCCAGTGTTTGTCCATTCGACTGCCAGAACTGGTGATGGCAAGGCAATGTGGCGTTGTCCCCGACAACCCTCTTCATCTCGGTCTGAGCCCTAGTCGAGAGCAAACTCAACAGCACTGTAGAGAAAGATACAAACACGGCATGTCTGTGAAATCATGCAATGGACTGGTGGACAATTTCACATTTTATTTTTTCCTTTAAAAAAGTTCCAGGTTTTATTGCAACTCAGTCTCAATGAAAAACGTGCCTGCAAAACAATATTATGTTCCTCCTTGCATGTTTTGTGTGACACTTGTTTTTTGTCCAGTGAGTGGCACTTAAAAGCCCGGTATTATCCGAAACAGATGAATGTGAATCTGGCAATGGTTTATTGTTGTCCGTACGTGTCCCAGCAGTTCAGAAGTGAAATGTCTGGCGAGTGGTGCTAAAAGGTTAATGATCTTTCATGTTCAAAAATAATGCACCACCTACACTAAACCTTACCCTAATCCTAATTGGTAGTGTTAAAAAGCCAATGTGAGATAAAAACACATGTGCTCAAGCAAACATTCAATTTTAGTTTGTTTCTACAAGTCTTTGAGCTCTTTTATTGTGACTTATATTTCACAGGACATCACAAGTGCAGTGTTGTACCAGGTGAGCTACAGAGCAAGTTCACTACATTAGAAAAAGCCACACATATGGAGATGTGAATGTGATGAAAATGTTCAAATGTATTAGTTTACAAATCATGCATTATGGTAAAAGTGTTTGAGGTCGTAACATATTGTGCCAGTAACAACTTGAAATTAAGTTAAATTAAATGATTCCCCTGTAATTATAATTTGTTTAAAAAGAAATACAAATTGTTGGCGTTTTACTGGTGGTGCCACTGGTGGTCATTTCAGCTGGAAAAGTGATGGATAAAATTCCACACTTTCACTATTTATCACTAAATGTTTCACTTCGGAATAGATTACATTTCAGGAGCAACATGTGTTGTGAATGCCATTTTATGTTATTTTTAAGTTAAGGGGAGACACCCCAGGTGAATAGGAAAAAAACAACAACTAATAGATAGCATGCAACTTTCCCAGTTGATTACTGACGTTAAGACAAATATATTTTGTATTACAAGTTTTTAGAATATTTATGTGTAAATATGCAAATTAGGTATTATCTCGTTAAATATGCGCTAATTTGCATATATTTCCAGAAGAGAAATCTGAACATTAGATAAAGCCATTTTCAAAATTCTTGTTTAATTTTGTTGACATATTAGAGTCAAAGGTTTTTACAGAGGGGATTTTAGATATCTCTTTTATCACTCCATTAATCAGAAAAAACTGTCAGCAGCCATAAAAAAAATCTATTTTCACCCCATTTTTAGGTATAAAATGTTGCATAAATCAGAATCTGAAACCTTAAGAATATAGATAGGAATACAACTGGAGAGTTTGGTGTATGTAAGTGGTGCTGAAGTGGAGATTTCTGGCTCAGAGTATGAGAAAAAAACCATTTTGAGAAAACAGCCTTTAAATAATTGACATCAGCCAATGAGATTTCGCTTTTAGAATGAAATGCCCCATTGTACTTTCACGATTGGTTACTGATCAGGCTCCTCCCCTTTTGGGCATCATTATATTTCATAATTTATGATCAAAACCTTTCTAATCATCTAATCTTGACAAAACACATATTGTCAGAAAGGTCTGTGTCTCAAGGTTCCAAATTTGGTGAAAGAATTGATATTTGGACAGAAATTTATTAATTTGTTAAGGCAGAATGTATACAACTAAATTCAATGGCACCCGGTAGCTATTTTTGGCACTACGCCTAAACAAAATCTCATGGGAACTTCAATTTTTGTGATATCAACTTCAAATTTGGAACATAACTTGGTTAGATTTATGGCTTTGATTTTATAGTAATTTTAGAGTAAAAAATATTTTGTAAAATATATATATTATATAAAATAAAAAATGTATTGGACAGTATATTTGATTTACTGTAAATTTAAACTTCCATAACTTTTTCATACTTTCATTTTTTGAAGTGTTCTCACTTCAGCACTAATCTGCTGTTTTCTTTAAAACAAGACCAAACTTGGGTATATATTCCAAAGCATTCTTGAATTACAACCATTTAAGTTTGAATAGTGCATTTTAACCCCCATTCTCAAAAAGGTGGGTGACAGCTAAGGGGTTTAAAGTACTAAATAGTGTTTAACAAAATCCAGTTCCACTACAAGACTGGCATGGGCTTCAGCATTTATTATGCAGTCTAGACACACTGTAGCAACACAAAAAATACTTTAGTACAACTTTGGAAGGTTAGTAAGTCCCAAAACCCCAGATAGGTCATTTTCACACTCTTCCGATTTATACATTTACACCAAAAAATGGCAAGTCCACGTCAAGTACCGTATACTATTTCAGACTCTATGAACCTATAGCTTTTTCCGCCACAGGGATCCTGGCTAATTTACTTGAGGCTGTTGGACATTGCCGGAGGCTTGAGTAGAATTACAGACAGGCGTCGTAGGGATTTGCAGACTAGTTAGGTCCCATGAGGCAGGAATAGGACGAGATGCGCAATTCCTTCCACCTGGTGAGAGGAGCTTGCAATACAAACAATGCAGCATAACTCACAGCTTCACCGCTCTTATACCAACAGATATTTATGGAGTTCCGGCATTAGCATAACATTACACTTAATCTGCTGTCGAATATCACAAATAGCTGCAGACTCTTCACCTATGCAACAGTTGCTAAAATGATGCCAGCATACAGATTCATCCTGCTTCTGTAAATATTATGACATTTCCTCATTTAAGCTCTTCAACCCAAGGGAATAGGGAAGGGAATGAGTTGTATTGTTAAACACAGACTTGGGATTGATGGACGTACGGTTTTAAGTGTGTTTTGTCTGGCTCTGCTCATTTGGCAATCACCACGTCATGGTAAGAATGCATGCGCCACGGGTCGCTAACAAAGCACTCGTGATTAGTTGACTGACATGCATGAGTGACTGTCTGCAACCCATGGGACACCACCTGTGCCAAAACACTGTTCCTACTGCGTCATAATACAGAATCAGCGGGATGTATGCATAATGCGATTTATGGTTTGATCTTCCTGGAGATCAGCAGGGCATGCGGCCAGGAGACCTCCATAACGTCATTACAATATGTTAAAATAAAAATATATTTTAAAAGTACCTAATCAAAATATTTAAAAATGTTTAAAGATTCTGAAAGCATTGAATGAGATCCCATAATAATTTCATTTAGATTTAGTAAGATTAAATCATATTTTATTAAATTATATGATTAATATCATATTTTTAAATATGATGGTTTCATTATAAATATGGTAATTATCTCTAAGGTGGACACCCATCTTAATATATGATATATACCATCTGAATCTAACCATGTCATGTCAACAAATGGAAAAGTTAGCCAGACATTGATTATCAAATTAATTATTGTGCCTTTAGCCCTGACAGCAGATGTGCCTTTTACCCCAAATACCATACCTTTCCTTTACATATTCTTCTGTTATTGAAAAACTGTTGGTTTAATTAACTTGAACAAAACTGGAAATCATTAACAAGACCTTTTGTCTCAGAATATATTCAAGAATTTTAGCGATTCTCATTTGCTACTTACATCTACAACATAAAAAAACCACAACATATTAGATCAAATGAACGCTGCTGCCCGTGGTCGCATCAAGGATCAGGCAAAAATCCACGTGTATCTTGAAAAACGGATGTTTTGGAAAGTGCTGCGGCAAGTTTTTGTGCCATCTAGTGGTTTATAGGATAATAAAATCAAAGGAGCCTTTTACCCGTTGGAGCCTTTAGCACTGTTGTAGGCGACATTGTTTACCAGACCTGTGGCCTAACGGTTAAAACATGAGATTCAATACATTGAGCTCTAATGCTAATGCTAACTAGCTAGACTGAAAACTTGAGTCTGACACTTTTTTCAGATTCAAACAAACATAGTTTTATGAAAATGGGCAATTTTTTTCACAAAAGTATGTTGTTTGTCGGACCTGAGGCCTCATTGTTAACACACATGCTTCGACATTTTTTAGCCTTGATGCTAACATGAGTTGCTTGGGTTTGAGTCAGGCAAATTATGTTTCCCCATCATCTCCTGTAGGCTCTCTCTGTTTCTATAAATAAGTGTATGGTTAATCTATTCTACAGCATATTGTACCTGCATGTTATTCTTCAAACAGAAAGAACTGAATTAGCATAAAGTGGAGATGTTGACATATATGTATACCTGCACCGAGTCAGCCATTGTGGAGAGGTTTAATGAGAAAACCCAGAGGAGATCTGCATGGGTCTCTTCAGGGTACGTACTCAAGTCATTCTCATTAAAGCTGTGTTTCTGATTCAGCACTATGATCTCAATAGGCTGTAGGCAGTGAGAAGAATAATAGAAATTGCTACTCTGCCATGGCTCTTTGTCTCTTCCTGTGAAATGCCAAACTAAAACGATGAGTCAGCAAAAAAGCAGCATGAAGCCCCCCTGCAGTCAGCCCTGCTCATGATTTTTTAATGCGTTGCTCGCATACTCCATCATCGGGTGTGATCTCCACAGTTAGGCGTGTGTGAGAAACACTGAAGTCAATTGATTTCAGTGGGGAATGAGGATGGTAGGGCTCAAGATGGCAAAAGAGAAAAGCAAGTGTTTGTGAAGGTAAGGTTGAAAAGTTAGGAAATTTTAAACTTACTAGCTATTTGCATCCATTTCTATCCATCAAACGCTCCATCAGAGCTTTCTTTAGGTGCTCAGTGGGACTTACAGAAACTTGGGACTTGTTGGTTGATATTTTTTTCCTCAGCTGTGTGGCTGTTCATAAATATTTAAAACGTATTTCTTTTTTACTAATATTTAAAATATTTTGATTTGAGATTATAGGCCAGCTAGACTGATTAACAAAAGATTCAAAATATAGTGACAGTCAACTCAATTGGTGATGCATTTTATATTTTGTGAGTGATTTTGAATACTTGTTCATTAGACTTCAACCATTTTGTGTCTTTTGCTAACATAAAACAATATAATTATTTTAGCCAGCAAATTGGCATCAGTTTTTGAAAAAACTAATTTAGTTGACCACTTTTGATGAATTGTCCGTGCTGAGAAGAAGCAGACACAAGAGTGGTTCATTCTGTCGGGCCAGACTGGGTCTCCTGAGACTTTCTCACTGGTTTAGCTCTGTGCTGATAAATGCTAAATGCCCTTATTCTCTCTCACACACATATCTGAACTCAGAAATATGTGATTAAACTATGCAATAACTATCTTTCCTGTCCTCTCCCCACATCCAGGCCCAGAGGTGAGAGGTGTATCTCTATTCTCAGACCTTTGACAGCATATTTCTTTAGGCACATTGGAGCTCAGCTTGCTGAGTCATTCCTCGCCTGTTACCGTTACGGATGGACATAATAATGTGTTGGAACAAGCTGGCAAGATATCAAAGAACAGAATGAAAGCTGTTTTAATTTCATCCTCCTTCAAGGAAGGTAAAGCTCAGCAGCAAAAATATCCAGCACACTGCCAGCCAGGTGGTTTAATAGCACTGCTTCACATGTTGGTCTGCTTTATACTTCAATTCAGGCTGAAATGAAGAGCTACGTGATGTTGAAATTGGAAACTTTATCCTTTCCATGACGCAACAAAGCAATCGAATGTCAAATGAGATATCTTTGAAATAGAAATAAACCAACGAACGGATCAACATCAAGAACATTCAACATTTTCAAAGGTTATAAGCATTTTGGTAAAAAGCCTAATTTCTTTGGAATGCTAGGTGGCGCTGTCTTTAAACTTTTCAGGCAGCTTCAGGACATGGTGATGATGATGTCTACCAAATGTTATGCCAATATGTCAAAGAGTTTTTACAGTTTATGACTAAATTCAAAATGGTGGAAAGGCGATTGGTCCGATTCTGCAAAATATGCATTGATGGATTCATCATGACCCAAGAAATCTGATTGTTTTTCTGTTTTAGTATCAACATGAAATCAGAATGGACCCTTTGAGTTTTCTTAATATATGTTTCTAGGAAAAAGATAGTTTGTCTTTAAAATCATTTCAGAATTGGAGCAAGTGTTTGCATTTTGATGAAAGATTTTAATCACAAATCCCTCCCCTCAACACCCTGGCTCTGGTAAGTAAAAAACACTTTTAAATTGAATCAAATTCCTTTGTATAAGATACAGTCCTACACTTTTCCTTCTTAAAAATCCAATTTCATACTGAGATACATCACACTATGGAAGTAAAGTTGATTGAGATGAGGGTTTCATGTCAACTTTAACTGTAAATAGCTACATTCTCACTGTTACTGTATATTTTCTGTGTACACTATCTCGCTACCTAACAGCTTAGCAAAAATCCACAACACTTTTTATGTGTGAAGCCCTGACATGAGCGAAGGAGTCTTAAAGGCAAGTATGGTTAGCGTAGCAAGCTTCTGGTTTCTTTGGCTTGTGTTTCCACTTCTGCTGCAGATTGTCAATTTACATTTTGCATTCAATTGCCCCTTAGACTAAACTAGGAAATGTAACAAAGGAAAATGGAAATGAAATGGATTTTAAGAGAGAGAGAGAGAGAGAGAGAGAGAGAGAGAGAGAGAGAGAGAGAGAGAGAGAGAGAGAGAGAGAGAGAGAGAGAGAGAGAGAGAGAGAGAGTTCTATGAAAATGCCCTAGGGGGAGTTGTGCTCCATTAGATTCACCCCTCTCACACACTCAATGAAAAGCATCTCCTTTGCTAGTCACCACACCGTCAACAACCGATACCTCAAAATCTCGTCCTTAGACTCCTTAACCCCTCAACTCTGCAAAAAAAGCCTGCAAACCTAATTTACGACCACATCCATCCCTGGATTACATTCAGAGCACAAAAGCAGTAAAGGAGATTCCGTGCTGACCAAAACAATGACTGCTAATAAGCAATAATCTCATAATTCAATCTGAAGCACTAGCCAACACACAAACTTGCAGTCTAGCCGAGTCAGAATTTAAATTCGATTCAGTACTACAATGCAATCCCTCTTTAACCCACATGCGATAAGAAATCCACTGTCCCAGTGAACCGGAACAAAGGCAAACCAAACTATGTCCAAACATAAGTCTATCTGCATTAGCAATATGGTCTAAACGTGCAACCTTTGACCTCTAAGAGTCTTACTTTAAGAACAGATCAAGCAGAGCTTACACATCTTAATGCTGCTCGTCCTGCTATCCGCGATCCCTCGTGAGCTCTCTGTCTGCTGGGAGGCTCAGGGACAGTTGCTGGCATGTAAAGTAACACGTAATGAAACGGACTTCCTGATGAATTTGACAGAATAATCAATACGTGCTGTTAACTAACAGGCTGTTAAGCAAGTCATTGTCTAAGCATGTTGTACCTTTACAGCATGTACTAAATATCTCATATATAAAAAAAGAAAAAATGGTTTGAGAATCTATGTTATATACCTGTGGTTACTTTTATTCACTAAATCCATTACCATTTAAAAGTTATTACAATTTAAAATAACTCTTCTCTATTTTAATATACTTTCAACCAAATTTATTCCTGTGATGGCAAAGCTGATTTTGGAGCATATTTTTTTAAATATTTTTGTGCAAACCATGATGGTTTTTTTTAGGATACTTGAATAATTGAATAGAAATAAACCACATTTATTTAAAATATAAATAATTTGTAACCTTTTTAAATGTAGGCCTATTTACTGTCACTTTTTGTCTTTACTGTTACTAATACATATTAGTTACTAAATAATAAGGTTACACCTTATTTTAAGATGATGTAGTTACATTGTACTTAAATTATTACTGAATAAATATTAATTAACATCATGTACTTACTGTAAAGTTACGGTTAGGGTTGGGTTTTGGGGTTACACTTTATTTTAAGGAACTTTATTTTCATTGTTACAGTGTAATTATATATTAAATTACTAAGTAATATTAAGCAAATACATGTACTTACTATTGGGTTAGGGTTAGATTAGGATTTGGTTGAGGGTTAGTTGCATGTAATTATGCCTAATTTACTGTTATTACTATGGTAATAAGTACATATAGCATATATGCAACAAGGACACTGTAAAATAAAGTGCTACCGGTTTTGGTTTAGGGTTAGTTGTACAGTTGTACATGTACAGTAACTACATCACCTTAAAATAAAGTGTTTTCAATAATAATAATAATCCTTAAAGTTCACTTATAATGTTAGACAGGAAAGTTACATCAAAATGTTGTTTTTAACAGCACACCAACACAAGAAAAGTCAAGCATTTACTTGACTTTAACAGGGTGTTTTATGTGCTATACTTTAGACTTTGTGTAAGACTTTATAAGTAAATGACATCTGTTGTGATTGGCTAACCGCATGCACTGTTGTAGTTTACACTGGCAGGCCATGTTTCTAAACACTGAATAGGCAATGATATGCAAAGATGCTCAGTCACCCGATCTAATGTCAAGACCAAACTGTTTTGACTCGAGGTGCAGTTTTCATGAACGATCTCTGACTGGGGAGGGAGGTTTGCGTTGTTTAGTACATCTAAAGAGCACATGCAACTCTTTATTTCAAAAGAGCAAGGACAATCCTGTTTTCCATGGTCCCTTTAACAGTTAAAGACCTAGAACATTTTTGGAGAACCTACTCACCTGTTCTTTTCTTTGTTTTTCTAACCCATTATAGCAGTCAGCATCAAGTGCCATATATCATTTTAAACAGGAGAACTTGACGTTTCAATCTAGCTCATTTAAATTCCAAATTTTACATTTATTATATACATTTTGGCTTAGAATTGATGAATTTACCAGATTTAAGAAAAACGGCAGCAAATTATTATTTTTTTTTTTACTCAACTCAAACAAAACCTCCTGAAGTTTGGATTTTTTCCTTTAGAAAGTTTAACTTGGATATTCTAGATTTCCACATGAAATTTTGTCTACATTTAACAATCCCAAAGCAAGTTATAGCCATTTATTACAACATTATTATAGGCGATTTTCAGTGAAAGGCTGGTGTTTTTTATTTACTGACAATGTAGATGTGTCCAAAAAAGTTCAAGAAGTAAAATAAATAGAAACATTGTTATATAATCATAGAGCACTGAAGCAAAAGTGACATATATATATATATATATATATATATATATATATATATATATATATATATATATATATATATATATATATATATGTTTGTGTGTGTGTGTGTATTCAATCTGAACATGGACAACAAACACACACAGTGCACCAAGTAGTGTAAACAAGCTGTTGAACTCTCTGTTTAAACATCCTCAGACCCCTGATGCTCCTTTGCCCTGTCTTACATCTCAACTGAACTCAAATCAATTAATTTATGAAAATAAATTCATGGGCGCTGCTGACATATAGCACACATCATCTGATTCTCTCTGACACATGATAATGTGCCGTTGCAGATGAGAAAACACGGAAATATTCATGCCTCCGGGGCAGTAGAGCACTACAGCACTACAGCACTTCCAGACAGGTGGCAGAATTAATAGGCAAAACTAATTTTTACATTCCCCCTTTGGAAGCTTGGCTGGATGTGTTTTAGAGGTTATGACAAAACCAGGTGAGCAAAATAGTACATCAACAACAGGACTCGCATGTCTGTGTGAGGAGAAACCAATGCTATATATACAGTATAAATATATAATATACAGTATATATATATATATATATATATATATATATATATATATATATATATATATATATATATATATAAATTATAATTATTTCTGAAGGACCATGTGACACTGAAGACTGGAGTAAAGGGAATGCATTTTAATTATATATTTATAATTTAAAGAGATTATATATATATATATATATATATATATATATATATATATATATATATATATATATATATATATATATATATATATAATCTCTTTAAATGGAAAACAGTTCTTTTAAATTGTAATGCTAATTCATTATCTTTGATTTAATAAATGCACACTTCCTTCAAAAACATTACAAAACAGTAATGTGCTGTATATAAATGGATTTAAAAAACAAATCAATAATCCATAATTTATTATGGTTCAGATGATTTTAATTGTTGCATGAAAGTTAGGTCACATTTGAATGTGGTGCATGAACAGATATGATAAGTTGTGCAAAAAAAGAAAAAGCATAGAGTCACACAAACAGACTTTCCATCTGCTGTTTTAAAGACTTGTTCTTCAGTGAGATCATCTGTAGCCTTCATCTGTTCGGAAGTTTATTAGCTTCCAACATCGTCCTTCACAATTTTTTAAATACACATCTCAAGTTCTCTTCAATCTATACCAGCAGGCACACCCCTCAATCAAAAACATTTCATCAGCCAAACATCTGCTACGGGTTACACATGGGGACTTACATTATGGGGACTTTCCATAGACATAATGCTTTTTACAAACTGTATATTCTACCTCCTAACCCTACACCTAAACCTACTCAGACATCACAGAAAACTTTCTGCATTTTAACATTTTCAAAAAACAACATTCTGTATGATTTATAAGCTGTTTTCCTCAAACCAAAAAAACAGTCCCCAACAGAAAAAAAAATTGAGGGTATTAAGGTAGCGAATACCTGAACAACACCCCTGCACACACACACACATGCTAGCTACTTCTGACTGGACAACAATTCCTTCAGACTAAAGACAGTCCTTTGATGAGATAATATCCCATAATCCTCTTCATGTCATGGGTGGTCACTGTAACCTCAGCTGGGTCCTCTCATTTACACTGCATTAATACCAGCAGAGCTCGTCCTTGAGAAACGACCGTGGGGATTGTGATCGCTGTAGTGCTAATAGTGAAGGATGGGAATAACGGACGACAGGATGACCGGACGTTTACACTGGTTTCACAGGGTATGTTGCGGCGTTCTGACAATTCACTGAAACAAATTTTAGCTGTTTGGGGCACAATTTCTCATTTAGTTGTACATTTGTAATGTTCTTCAAATCTTAATGGTATATTTAAAAAATACATATACATAATATTAATTCAATAAAACGCCACTTAAGTGCACTTAAAGAGAGTCCACTTTCATGAAGGTTTCTTTACATACTTAAGTACGCTTTTAAAAAGTGCACTTTGTAATTGTTACGAACTGCTCCGAGACTTGGGTTGAAGATCCAAATGTAGCTTTATTGGGACAATCCAGAATTGTGATTCATATAACATGCAACAGATCAAACACACGAGCAACAGGGCAGAAAACAGGTTTTTTAAATATATTTTATAATGTAATAATTTCACATTTAATCTTCAAATTAATGGAAAACAATTGTTTAATGGAATCTTTTTATGAATGATACTAACAGCTAACTGAGGTCTCGATGAAAATGATTACAATTACAGTGTAATTGAATGAAAGCTATACATTGTTTTTAAAACATTTATATAGGCTTCAAAAAACTTTTAAGTTTGTTTTAAGTGAACTTAAAATCCTCACATAAACCCATAATGAATGTCATATTTACCGGTTCCCCTTTCTGTAGGATATATACAGAAATTGAATAAAGTTATCAAACAGTCTGTACTGCATACATTATAAATACATAGAGCGTGGCTTTCTGCGCTGGAACTTTCTAGACCCCATCTGCTTTCCATTAAAACACAATACACACGGCGCAATACTTTTGCCAAAATGCATTAAGCTCACATTCAATCACTCTTATTGATTAAACACTGAAATGATCAAATATTAATATGATCTGGATTCAATCTGTATCTAGGAAACGAGTTCATGTTTTTCCAGTAGATTCTGTCCCCTCTGGAACGCAGCTGGATCATGGAAAACCTGGCCATGTGGTCAAGATTCACGTCACACGGACTGCTTTGTGCTCAAGAAGAGAGAACGAGGGTTACTCATATACAACGCCCCCAGAAACACCGTCAGATTTCCCATCATGCTTTGGCACACTGCCTCCGTCTCTCTATGTTTGTAAACCTAAAACATGCTCATGACAAAATGGAAAAGGGTAGAGGACATTTCACACCCCCGTCCCCGACGCAGAGTTCCCTGCCCGCGGTCGTTCGGCTGACGCTTCACTCAAAGCCGGTTAGACGTTTTTGGAATGGATGTTCGGCATTTACATTTTAATTATGCCTATGAATCTTTGAGAGTTCTGTCAAACCCTGAGACTAATCTGTGGATGCCTTTGGCTAGGAAAGCTTTGAAACAAATGGCCGCCAAATAATGGCTGGTCAACACAACATTGCTTCACAGATTTTAAAGCCGCAGTGTGTCTTTTTGGTTGCACCAAACTGAACTGAAAGGATAATGACCAAACAAAAGAGTTACAGACTAAACAAGATGATGTTTCCAAACAGAAAACGCCACTGTTTTACCACAACTCTGATGAAAACAACTGCCACAACTGTCTGAAACCAGCTATCCCTTGTGGAAATGAAGTGTCCTTGAATGTGCACTTGTAGTGTACTTCAAATCTTAAAAATATACTTAAAAAAGGTCTTGCAGATAATATAATATTAGTGAAATAAAAGGCCACTTAAGTATACTAAAAGATAGTATACTTTCAAAGTGCACTTTGCAATGTCACATGTTTAAAATCACGTTTTAAAAATCTTATGTCATGCTTTAAAGTACACTTATTTTGCAGTGTTGACTAACATACGGGGTTACTGTGGTGTGTGTTTAAAGTAAATATACTAAATTGCACCATCATTATGTGTAATTTTAATTATATTGAAATACATGACACACTTTTCAATAGAAAATACATAAAAGTATATTTTAGTCAGTAGTCTTTTGAAAAGTATGCTAAAGTGTACTTCTTTTTCACAAGAGATAATATAAAACTATCAAAGTAAACATATGTTTACTTTGCTCTCATATTTCAGATAACTCTATAAACATATGTGTGGGTGGGTCAGAAGAAATATAGATATGTGTAGTTCCTTGACTCTCCAAATATGCATCATCTGTGTAAACGTTAAGCTTAATTTCTAGAAAGAATGCATTCCTTTCATCTCCTCCCTGTGAAAAAACAAGCACTTTTTTTTCAGGATATCTAGGCACTTTTGTTTTCAGTAAAGCACCAATCTCAGGATGACAGTCTGTTATTTT
Source organism: Tiaroga cobitis (assembly GCA_030578255.1). NCBI lineage: Eukaryota > Metazoa > Chordata > Actinopteri > Cypriniformes > Leuciscidae > Tiaroga > Tiaroga cobitis. The sequence goes on along the minus strand of CM060608.1, from coordinate 33,488,903 downwards.
CCATGGCAGATATTTCGTTTTGTGAAAATGAGAAGTAAATACCCATTACTGGAATCTTTCTTGATGAAGGAAAGCTCTACAATAGCCTCTCCATTTCTCACTGCTGGTCTCTTTCTCTCTCACACACACTCAAACACACGTTTGTCCCTGCAAAGTTCAGGTTTATTCTTGACCTTGACATCCAAACAGATGGTCTGGGATCTGAGGAGGACACTGACTGAGGGAAAGAGAGAGAGAGAAGCACACTCTCCGGCTCACATGGACTTTACTTGACAGCCACAACACTGTTTTGATGGGTTAGGAAACTTGTTAAATGTGAAAGACATAAGAAATCTGCATATACGCACTTTGAAGGTGCAATAAATATCTTTCCAAGTCATAAGAAAGAAAAAAATACAGAGATATTTTTAATATTTCAGTTGTTTCTCCTAGATGAGATAAGTATTATTTCAGTATTAATTTTACTATTATAGATTTTATTAATATTTTGAATTAGCTGTTATTTTGATATTTTAGTTTTTCATTTTAATCAAATTTGTAATAATTTAGTTTTGTGCTTCTTTTTAAACATTACTATTTAAGCAGGCTAAATAAAAAAAAAATTCAGTTTTAGTTTTTACTTATTTCTAGTTAGTTATTTAATGCTTTAACTCAAGCTTATGGTAACATTTGAAATTTATGTTTTTCCATCTAATATTTATTTAATGTTTACCTATAGTTTATTTTTAGCTATACTTTTAGTTAAATCTAATAGCCCTGCAAGGTATAGCTCACCAAAAAAAAAAAGAGAAGAAGAAAACAATTCTGTCCACTGAAATATAGCACATAAATCATATTGACCATTTAGAGTAAAAATTTTTGGTGCTTTTTTTCATAATTTTGGAGCTTGCCAGCTAAGATTCCTTTTAACTATTTTCCCAGCCATTGATGGACATTTCTGGCAATCGAAGTTTTACACTGTTATACGGTAGGGGGCGCTATTACACATCTTCTGAAAGAGTACATAGTCTCTGGATCAAAACACAGAAAGAAGCAGAAACAAGTGATAAAAGCATTGCTTATGCATATTTAAAATAATGTGATCATCAAACATTCAACAGCACACAAATCAAAACTGCAGAAAGTTACTGAATGAAATGTCGACCCAGGACGAGGTCTCAGCTTTTAAGCAGAGGCTCTGTTCTTTCTTTTGATATATTGCATGTTCAGATATTCATACAAAACATATCTCCATTTATGTTCAATAGAAGAAAGAAAGTCATAAAGGTTTAAAAAATCATAATGGTGAATGATTTTTGGGTAAACTATTTCTTAAAAATAGATCAAATACAGACCTTTCTCAGATTCATCTCACAAATTCATCTACAGGTTCAACAATGTCTGTTATGAGAATTTCTCCAAGAACTCAAGTCTGAGAACTCAACATGACCTCAAACATTTCTCATAAAACTCTTCTGAAACCAAATTATCTGAGCTATGCTATCCTCCTCATTCATATCACTCTGTGTCAACATTTCTCTTCCTTTTGTCTATTTTTATTTCTCCTAAGGATTTTTTTTTTTTTTTTTTGCAATCTCTGAGCCATAAAAATCTCCTTTGGGTAAGTTCAGACCTGGCTGCAATATCATAATAAAGTTTTGCTGTCAGGAAAGATGGAAGGTGGGCTCTCAGTTCACTGACTAAAAAGTGCAAGCAACTGTCTGCGGCACAAAAAAATATTACTACTGAACATCTCTGAACTTTTTTCATGACTTCAGCAGAATCCGTCACAAAACGGATCCATTACCCAGCACAGAAAACACTCAAATCACTGACACAGGTCGTTCTGTTTCCATCTCCCACCTGACGTTTAAAGCCACAGTGGGCAGCGTTCCACCTGGTCTGAGACGCCAGAAAGAAGGACACCTCCCGCTTTTTTATTGATAGCGTCTCATTTCCATTTCTAGCCAGCGGCGTCTGATCCTGTCACACATTGTAGGAGCTGAATTTCAGCAGTGACCTCCCTGGATCGATACTTAATAAGCTTTTGTGCAGTCGAGCCCATTTTGCCACAATCTGCAATTTTTTTTACGCCCATTATGGGAAATCCAGCTGACTGGGTGTATGAAGTGGAGTCGCAGAATGTATCTGCATCTCACACCTATTGGATGATGGATGCCTGCAGACCAATACAAACGTGAAATACTACCATCCTTACCACTGCTTCTCTCTCTCTCTCTCTCTCACCGGTATATTATGAGTAATTCAATACTCTGCAGAGGGTTTAAAAATGAGTCAATGGCACTGTGTTCACGGCTCATAAACAACGGAATAAAAAAATAAAATAAAAACCAAAGTGAATACAAAAAATGTGTGAACATAAAAGCTAATTGACAGTAAGTCTTATCATTCATATCTGATTGAGTCTAGGGCTGGGAAATATATAATCATATATTTGCATTATATAGTATTCCTGAGAATTTTGCTGATTATATAAAATTAATGCACTTATTATTTGAATACACTTTTGAATTTGCCCTTTCGTATGCTAGAGATATTTTTTTCTAATAATCCATATATTTAAGTAGCAAAAAACAGCTTGAGTTTATCTCCATGATTAAGTTTAAACTGTCACGTTCACTGAATTGATTCAAAACACTTCAATGATTCATTTGCATCATCACTTAGATATGACCATAGAAACGTCCTGGGGTGCGTTTCCCAAAGCCAACTATGGTCGCAAGTTCCGTCGTTACCAATAGAGTTCAATGGAAATTGCAATCATAGTTGGCCAACGATGCTTTTGGGAAATGCACCCCTGTGTGGCAATTTTCATTAAAAATTCAAATGTCAGTACTACTGTTTCACGTTTACCAAATGTCAAACTACCGTTCAAAGTTTGGAATTATTCATATTTTTTTATTGTTTTTATGCTGACCAGTCCAAGGCTACATTTATTTGATAAAAAATAAAAATATCACAATGTTGGGTGCTGTCCCTTTAAGGACGTTGATTCTGTGATTGCCAAGGCAATAAGCCTGGGTAGAAAAAAAGGGAAGGATAAAGCCATGTAATTCTAATGTTGAGACTTGCTGAATTTCTGTAACAATCTCAGATGAAACTATAATCTAAAACGATATATTCCCAGCATGTTTGACCAAGTAAATGTGCAAATAAAAAACACTACACTACACCTAAACTACAGCAACAACAACTAAATGTGTGCATTGTAAGCACAAGAGGAACAACGGACAAAATCTAAATCCAAGTTATCAATGTTATCAATTCATGGGCAACACACAATATTACCATTTTTACTGTAAAAATGCAGTGTTAAGTTAAGCATAAGAGACTTCTTTCAAAAGAAAAAAATACTAACTATTCCAAAGTTTTGACCAGTGGTGCACAGTATATAGCTCAGCTCTAGGTGACTGCAGTCGAGTGTTACGTAATAGCGATGGGGTTTACCACATTAGCAGCCCTGCCTCATGAAGCCTATCTGTGCTGGACTCTGACAGCATAAGAGTGAGACACAATGACAACGCGACAGGACAGTTCACATGTTGCACATCTAACTGGCTAATTAGCAACAGACGGAGCACCACCGTTCCCATTACCCAGCATGAGGGAAATACTGAAGCTGTCTTTGACTTCCTCCACTCATCTGTGGATCACGAGATGCTCACCTTCAACAGGAGCTGGGCGTTGGGAGAAGAAAGCAAACGAGATTGATGAGGCATGTTCAATCGCTGGGTTTCGTTGGCATCAGCTGTGCCCCTGGAGTTGAGCTGGTGTCAAGGCTTTATGTGTTACGAATATGAGCGCGTCTTTGATGTGAAGGTGGTGTGACAGTGACAAACTGCCACCTGTCCTACCACGGCAAAGAGAGGCTTATTTGAAGGTCCTATTAAAGCAAGGATGCTCACTAATAGAGCAGGGAACCATCTGTATCGTTGACTACTCAATAGGACCAAATCTGTAAAACTTTAACACTCTTTTTCTGCTTTGTTTACACCCCAAACTTATGGCTGACTCAAAATTTTAACCCCAATTATTTTAGATTGAAAATGCCAATGGTAAACATAGGTTGTAACAATCATTATTAAATATACTACCAAAAGCTCCAAAGATATTTTTGCACAGTTTTCTGAAGCTGTACTATGGTAATACCATATTTACCGATATTTTCTGTAGTACCTTGGTGTACTATAACCATGTAAATGGTACATGGTAATAGTTTAATATCATGTTATATATCAAAGTATCATGCTAATAACACCATTATACCATGCTGACAGTACTACTACATAACACTACTTGCCTGTATTACATACTGTAATGGATTTCTTCCTAACCCTGACTATCTGCTTTCTACAAATGGCCACTTAATACTTCTTTATACTCTAGCTCTCTGCGTCTACCGTCGACAACCGCTGAGTCTCTTACCCTACTCTACTCAAGCTCTCGCGTCTACCGTCGACAACTAGCTTCGAGTTATCTAACTTCTTTGCTGCGCAGCTTAAATGACAGACAGACTTGAGTAATTGTCCTTTCAATGCTCTTTATTACGGCCGGGAGTTGTCGAGCAGTTCTCAGAGAATCTCCCAAAAAGAAGCAATACGCATGTGGATCTCAGACAAATCCCATTGAGAATCCCACCGGTAAACACAAATACAACAGTTTTATATAATAAGGAGCTATGACAAAAAATGACATGAAACATTACTTAATGTAATTGGTTCTTCATAGACAAGCCCTTTGGTTACTAGGTAACCAAACTCTGTTTTTAGTTTCGAGTTTACACACCTGTCTAGTTTCATTTCCCATATTTGTTATTTATACACACACACGCACACACTCAAAGTCACAAGTTTTCCATTGGTTTCGTACAGTACATTCTGTTCAAATGTTAGATGTTAAATTAGGTTGGATGTTAGCGTAACATGGTTAGTTTAATATATATATATATAGGCTAGTTTAATTTTTCCACCACAATACTTATATTGTTCTGTTTTATCACAAAGGGTTGTATGTGAAAAAATTGCCATGTAATAAACATATGAAAGATGCACAAAATAACTTTTATGATTCTCAATTAATTGTATATTATGAAGACTAATCTCTGACTGTTCCACTTCATACATGACTCATCCATTCACACAGAATGCATTTTTGTAATCCTCCTGTTGTGCGCATGCCAGGACGTGGCACTCAAGTTTAAAGAAGTTCAACTTTTAAAAAAACACATTGTCCTACCCCAGACAACACAAAACGCAATCTGTGTGAACGGCCCCCTCTGACTGGGTTTCTTCTTCTCATTGACCCGCACAAGTCCCAGCTCGCTACTGCCTCCCTCTCTGGCCCTGATAAGAATGCCCACGCGTCCACATCCGGAGGAGGAAAGCAGAGAAGATTGAAAGCAGATGGAGGCGCTGGAGCGGCGGGTGTGGCGGACTCATATTTCACTCCCTAAAGGCTGATTAAAAGGCCACTCGGAGGCTCTGGCTCTCTGGGCAGACTTCTGTTCTCTGACTGACATCCCTGCCGCTTTGATTCCTCAGTGCGAGAGTGAGCGAGCCATCCAGGCTCATTCTCGCATTCTCTCGCTCTTCGATTGGCCCTCTTGACCTTCTATTCTAGTCTGAGAGGATGATATAAACACTGAAAAACAAACCAGCCTTCACATTTAACTTGGAAATAATGCTGCTGTGTAGGGGAAACACTTCAAAACTCTTTGCCATCTTTTAGCATAAAAGCCATTCATTGTATGTGTGCCGTTTTTGGGAGTCAACTTACAGTAGACGCCCAACAACAACATTAATTAGCAAGCTAGACATACATCCACAAACCCGTGTTTTGAAGCTCTTAAAAAGGAAAGCATACAATACCAGGCGGCTACTGTACCAATGTCTGTCATCTTTTTCTCATAAAGTGATAGGAGTACACCTTTTTCTCAGGTAATTTGAGAACTTCAGTGAGTATATACTGAATGAACATCAATATTTAGAAATTTAGGGTGCTACAACGCCCCCAGTCTCACAAGTTTAATTAAAAAAAGTTGGTTTAGCAGCATGAGGCATTGTGGCATTTTCCCCCCCTAAATGCACTGACATGAAGGCGAAATGTAGGCCAAGGGGTGGAAATAATGAAATACTTCCATAAATTGAGCACAAACTGTACAATTTTTTTGGAAGTTTTCTTTAAACTAGAACGACAGTGGCAGCGAATAGAAGTGCAATTCAGTACAAATGTGGAGTCGTTTCACACCTCAGAAATTCCTTTTCTTCTTACCAAACAAAGCGTCACCCTCGGGACACATGTTCTCTGGCCTTGTGGTGCAAAGTTTGACTAGCTGACGTTCTGAAACCTACAATTGCAATGAATTGAGCAACTTGGCCTATTTCCTTCTGGTCTTTACATTCCCTGAAGGACAGAAGAAAACAAATAAAGAGTGGAGGTCTGGTTTTTCCAGTCTGCGGCTGCCACGTGTGCCTGTGTGGAGGCTGGCGTGGTGCCGGAGCTCTGCGCACACAGAACAGCAGCGCTGGGGTTGGGTGTGGGTGACTGGAAGTCTTGTTTGCAGTGCCGTTGCACAGACGACAGCCCCTCTAGGGAGGCACTGCTGTGTTTTTTTTCCTCTCTGGATCCAGGACTCTTTTCTCTCTCTTACTTACACAGCTAGTCTGAGCAGCAACACTGTGCAGCTCGTACCAACCAGCTATGCACATTCCCATGACATTGCAGCAATGTCACGATGCAGCCGCTGCAGAACAGCATAGAGATGCAGCCATCTACTGTCCCTAACACGCTTGAAAAAACTAGGTTTGATGTGCTCATGAAAAAAAATTATAGATCAATATATAAGTCAGTCCGATCAATCAGCCGACATTTAGTCTAAATTGGCAGATTAACAGAAATGTTCTCTTCGTGTCATATATATATATTTCTGTCATGATAACTCTCAGAGTGTTTCGCATGGTAATCGATACGACAATGTTGATATATTTGGTCTAGGCGGAATAGATCTGCTGCTGCTGTTGGTTATTGCTGCTGCTGCGGCAGAGCAAGAACAGGACTTGCTACTAACAATACATACACAACACACTGCTGTGAGCAAGTAAGACAAGTTTCTGCTTTACAATATAGCTTACATTAATTACCAGTAGCAGATCTATACAGGTGGAGCTGGGGAAGGTGGAGAGTTTCTGAAAGCGCCCTGCACCGCTATAGCAAAAGCTGACCAAGTATTTGAAGGTTAAGCAGTGAGTTCATTGGCTACTTATACAGCAGGAACCAATCAGCTGTGCCCTATAGAGATTGCAGTTTGAGTTAAGGACCTATCAGCCTGAGCCATCGTTTCATGGCCTGATGCCACACTAACCATGCTTCACTCACCACACTTGGATATTCCATTGTATTGCCTCTATTTATTCATTATAACGTGTGCAATATTTGGCTTGTAAAGGGAAGGTTACTCACATTTGTTTCTGGAGAAAACCACAGGCATTGCTCTGTCATGAGGAACACAGTGAACATGCTGTTGTTTTGGAGGAGTGCTACAAGTCACGACCCCTTAAGTGAGCCCAGCACGTCAGATCCATGAGCAGTTGATCCAGTAAAGATCACAGTCATCCATGCCATTGTGCCAAAGAGCCATTCACTAAAGCTAATTACTCATTGCCAAAGCAGAGCAGAGAGACAAGGAATTTTCCCAAAGAAGAAGCGAGTAGGAGATCTGTGCATGTGGTTCCCATCATGCCGAGGGAGAGGAAGTCCTGCTAATACTCTACCTGCTGGGAGAAACTGTTTTACGGGAGACTTGTTCCCACAATACAAGGGTAGGCCAATTAGTTTTCTAATCAACTTAATAGGACTAAGGTCTGCTTTTCATTCACCTTCATCCCTCTTTCCTCCTGCTATGAATCATAGCTGGGCCTTAAGCATTATGTGGGTTTTAATTCATGTCTGTTAGCTTTGAGGTCATTACATGCTAGTGTACTTCAAAAAGTCAACAAAATAAACCAAGGTTTTTCTCTTCCAGGTAAATGGATCATAGCATCTATCATGCAGGGGCCTATACAACACCTTGCTCCATTCACTTCAATAGCAGCAATAGCTATTTTGTCCATGGATGCTCACTTCTGGCCCATTTTGAAATGTAATTTGAGCCATGAATGCCATTTGACTTCTCTGGAGTTGCATGCAGAAAAAAAAGTCCTTATAATGCTGACTAGCTGATAGTACCACAAGAGCAGTTCAAAAATCTTCATTAGTGACCTTCCTGCTAGTGAATATATGGCCATCAATGATACCGAATTATACCGTGTATTATGCCAACTTATTGTGACAAGAATAAGCTATTGTATATCAATCCTAAAAACTATAAAATACTGTTAATTTTTATTATGGTATTATATTTCAGCCGTTCATTTGTCAAAGCACATGACTAAAGAAGGCTAAAAAATGAGGGGAATTTTAAAAATTGCACTCTTACGCTTTCCCATCCATCCATTAATCAACCAACCAACCAATCAACCCAACCACCCAACCAACCAACCAACCAACCAACGCCAACCAACCAACCAACCAATCAACCAACCAACCCCAACCAACCACAACCAACCAACCAACCAAACCAACCAACCAACCACACAATCAATCAATACATTTCGATTTCAGTTCAAAGTCTATGGAATAAGAATTTGCAAAAAGTTTTCGGACCATTTGAGATGGACAGACCCATGATGAGTATAAATGTTGAATATGCATAATATTTTCAAGTTCACACATGAACTAACATATTCTGCTAATGCAGACCAGGCAAATCTTACCCTCTACTTGCAAACAACTGGCAATAGCGAGCAACGATTCATAGCTGCGCTGTAAACTAAAGACTACTGGCTTTAAAAAAAGCATTTACTCAAACTTCCAGCTTCAATAGTAAACACACCAACACATTATAAAAACTGCACTCGTCAAGCAATAACACGGGACCAGCCCTGCTTCCCCCGTGGCACCACTAAAAAAGATCAGTGAACAAAGCTAACATCTCCCTCCATCTTCCACCAAATGAAGCTCTCGATTATTAATGAACACATCTCATGTGCTCATGCACTGCAGGAATGAAAAAGAATACATTTACAGATGATCGCATTTGAGATGCATTCGTAATGTTGGCTTTCGGGAGATAAAAGAAAACATAATTATCACTTCCTATCAGTCTCTGTCTCTTCCCTCCCTGATATATGTCTTCCCTTCACTTTCCATTCCTTTTGTCTGCTTTTATTGTTTCGCATTTAGCGTAATATAAATCAAACCTTCAATCTTCTCATTTCAATATGCCTTCCCAGCCTTAAAAAGCGACAGAGAACAGAAAGAGAGAGAAAGGAATGCGCGTAAAAGACAGAGCAAGAGAAAGAGAGCGAGTGCATTACGTTAATCAGAGCAAGCCCCCTCTCAGCCACGAGAAAGCATGCCCTGGAGTCCTACATAAATGAGGGTTATTTTTGGCAACAGAATGAAGAATCTTATTTAAAGCTAGACATTTTAAATGCCTTGTCTTTTATGTATCAGCCCAAGGGTAATGTTTTTGGCTGAATTTTAAAGTAAAAATAAGGTGCAGCGGCTTGCAGCCTAAAGCTGGTGTGGCGACTGCTGGCTTTGCGTAAAAAAAAAAGGCATCTTTGGACACAGTCCTCTTCTCCCTCCTCGGCTCAAACCTCGATTCTGCTGATGCAAGAGCTTTGTCCGAAGATTAATGACAGGCATTTGGCTTCCTGAATCCAACACAGAGGTTAAAAAACAATCCCAGTCCAGAAAAGCCCACTGACTTTGTGAAGCAATTTCTCCCTCTCCACCATTTTATAGCAATTTCAAATAAACACCAATAGAGCAGGTCTGCTTCACAGGCAGGAAATCGGATTTGGACTGCACTGAAATGGCGATGACAGTCAGATCCAATAATGTTGTATGTTTGAGACCTCCCTTTAACTCCATCGTCTATATGTCATCCACATGGATGTGCTGCGTTTCATAGAGTCAGAGAGTGGGATATACCTTCATGAGACCGGCGTTGATAAAGGTGATCTGCATTTAGAAATAACATATAATGAAACAAAAGAAAATGCTAGTTTATCTTGGCGTGTCTGTATCAACAACACAAATAATTACTTTTTTTGCACACCTTATAATACTTGACAGATCTCAACGGTAAGGATTTTTTCGGTAAGGATCTGTCCAGTTGCCAGTAGCTCAGATTTCTACTTGCCAGCATTTTTACTAGAAAAAAATTAAGAAAATAAAAAAGACCTTGTCTGGACAAAACGTTGCAATATATTAAACTTATATTTATTGAATTTATAACTATAATGGTAACACTTTAATACGGTTTCATGTTAACATTAGTTAATTACATTTGTTAACATTAGTTAATGCATAAACTAACATAAACTAACAATGGGAAATATATTTTCATTTTGTTTCCATGTTCAAGTTCATGTTAGTTTATGCATTAACTAATGTTAACAAATGAGACGTTATTGTGAAGTGTTACCATTTTAATTTGAAATGTGTAGTTTGTACATTTATTATTTATTTTTAAATTAATTTAGTATTAAATAATTTAAAAAATATTAAAAAAATTTCAAAACATGCGTACAACGTTATTTTCAAATGTTTTTTTTTTTTATAATTATAAATTATTCTTATACACGATTTCAATTATGTTTCGCATCAACATGGTTTTTTGGAAAGCATATACTATGTTCTTTCAAAAAGTTTCAAATGTCCAACATCAAGTAGCTTCAAGTAGTTCCGTTGCACTTTTACAAATAGGAAGTTGTGATTTCTGCCTTTTGATTGAATGCAATGAAATTCCAGTACTCTAAGCAAAGGATTGTGGGTATTGTGGTCTATGTATTTCCTTCTCAGCAGGAAGCAGAATCATACAGAATAGTCTCAAAGTATATTTATTAATTCATAGCAAAATTAGTGCACTTCAGAGAGGAGTGAGGAGTAAAACGAGAGGCTTGACCCTAAGTGTCAGATAACTGAACCCTGGAGACTCTCGCTGTGTCCTCGATACAGTATATCAAGTGCATCCTGCACGGTTAATGTATTATGATATTATATAAGTGTTTTGTGATATTAAGCGCCATACTACTTAAATGCATATGTTTTCCTCAAACACTATGGGTTGTCTTTAGAGTCAAATCCTGGTTCTCATAGCCATCTGCCCACTGTCGTCACCACCAGATGCAACATTTCAACAGAACCATATACTCTTTTGCTCTCCCTCTTTCTCTACCTTCCCTCTCTGTTTGCTCAGTCGCATGAATCCATCTTGAAAATCTGCCAAAAAGCAGAGTGTTGTACATTCTTCCCTCCTCTGGTCCAGACTGTATTTGTGTCAACACTCAGTAACATTACTTTTGGCTGAACATGCATGGGTGAGTCTACTACATTGACAACACTCCCAATGGGCGATTAAAGATGCCATGAAAACAAAAATGAAGTTTTGTGGCTTTTTGTGTGTGGAACTTTTCCATGTCTATTAGCTTTAAATGTCATCAATATGATAGCGTACAGTTAAAAAACAAACAAATTAGATGACAGTCTTTCTCTTCCTGTAAAACGAAACCAAAAATATTGATGATGACTCAATCCTGCACTGAATGACTTGTCCAAATTTTTGTCCAATCAAATGTGCTCTAGAATGAGAATCTTCCCCCTAATATCACCAGCCACTGACTAACAATAAAAAGTGGTGTCATGCCTCAAACATGCACCGTTTAAAAGTTTGTGTTTTTTAAAAGAAATTAATACTTTTTTCAACAAGGATGCATTCAATTTATCAAAAGTAACAGTAAAGACATGTATACTGTTACAAAATATTTCTATTAGAAATAAATAGTTCATTTGAACTTTTATTCATCAAAGAATCCCACAAAAACTGTTTTCAGCATTGATATTGAGAAATGTTTCTAGAGCAGCAAATTAGCACATTAGAATGATTTCTGAAGGATCATGTGACACTGAAGTCATGAGTAATAATGCTGAAAATTCAGCTTTGATCACAGGAATAAATTACATTTTAAAATAGTTTCAAATAGAAAACAGCAAAAGAGACTTTTTTCAAAAAATCTTACCAACTAATTTTTGAATGGTCGGGCAAATAATAGGCTCTTAAAGTCATCATGTGTTCAGATTTCACTGACCCTTACAGGGACGATCTGAGCAGAATCTATCAGTCCCCCAACATCCCTTGTCCTGTTCATAGTAATCACATGATTCCTAAAGCACAGTTTAGATTACCCATATTCTCGGTGGATTAGCCGGGCCTAATCTGCTCAGCAGCCCAAGCATCGCTCCAGTATCCAGTATTTATATCAGCCTCCTGTGCAGCACGTCACAAGTCTCCTTGTGTGGAGGAGTCCGCTAATGGGGTCGTGAGAGGAGAAGCTATATGTTACAAGAGACTCAATTTTCTTGTACGTCGTTATCTCGGCCCTTTTTCATTAGCCGTCTCCCTTTTCACCCTCTTTCTGTAGGTCTCGGGTTCTCGCTTACAACCCGTCTCATCTGTAAACATGCCTGCGCTCCATTAATTCTCTCTCTTTCTCTTTCCTTCTGTGGTGCTGATGTAGCTGACTTTGTGCTTGAGAAAAATGTCTCCTCAATTCATGCTCACAATCACACTGAGATTACCCAGAATCCCTCCGGTGAGGAAGAGGGAGACACAACAGGCATGATTTAATGAGCAGCGGAGGCTTCCCTAGAGCAAACATGCATGTACCACCATGTTTGCACACGTGCACACACCATCGGCCGGGGCTGTGCTGAGGCCTCTGGGGAAAGAGCAACACGATCTATGATATGACCTTCAAGCCCAAGTGTCTCTCCTGGTCCAGATAACGGTGGGATACTTGTAAACTGCCAGTCATTCAAAAAGCAGGGATATTTGCATAAGCGTGAAGGGCAGGGTGATCTTGACTTTCTGTCATACTGCGTGAATCAAACTGCGGATACGGACAACGAGTGTCAGAGAACACTGCCAAACTAAAATGTGCGGCCCAGAGGAACCTTTCATTGCTCAGAGCTTGCTCTTTCATAGCTCAGGAGACTGCTCCTTTACAGTAGGTATTTTATCTCAGATGTTTCTCCTACATTTCTTTACTAACTTCAAACATACTGAAAAGCAAAAATCTCAATTTCCTCTCCTTTAAAGCTCATTGCTATCCACAGCCCGGTTCAGATGGGACTAGTTTTCCAGCAATGCTGGATTTCCTGTCTCCCACGCATGTCAAAGGAATGAAAGTATAGTGTAAAGAAAAGAGAAAGAACAAAAGCACCGTTTGATCATCTAATTTTGTTACACTAGACGAACAGACTAGAATGACATTTACAAGAACATCATCTTAAACTCCAGACCAGGCATGTATTTGCCCAGAGAGGGACAGCGGTAAAGGTGTGTGTGCGCTCTCAGCGAGTGATCAGCGGCGTAATGTCACTGGCTTTTATAAGAAATTAATCTTAATGTCACTCTGCCCACATACTCTGAATGTCAGCGCAGTTTAATTGGCTGCTCAAATGGCACCATTGTTTGTGTCCAAAGGCAGCATGAGATACGGACAAATGAGGAATTTTATAAAAAAAAACTGTATATTGGGCTTTTTAGTGTAGCGTCACACTCCGCTGACTCGTTTCTGCTGAGGTGAATGTTTCGATGACAAAACCAAAAGGAAAATGTCGCTGCTGCTATGATTAAAATAGAGGTCACATGCTGCTTTTAAGAGTCTATTTTTATTAGTATTTGTAGTAGTAGTTGTTTGCAGTAGTAGAATTATGAATAATTATTTTTATGTTAACCAAATCAAGTGTTAGCAATCAGGCTAAACAAATACTGCAGCTTTGTCAGACCGTCAGCTAAACCAATTATTTTTTTAATGACAGTTTTTGAGAAACATGTCTCCTTTACGTGTAGTCATGGCAGTGCTTTTAAAACAGGTAAGAGCATCAGGCCTGAAGACTGCAGGATCAAATTGCAGCGAGACTCCATGGGAAATTTACACCTTTGCAAAACAATTTCAAGTTCCCACAGCTGTAGGTTAATGGCATCCAAAAAGTCACTTAGCCGTGACAGTTACCTGTCCTTTCCTGTATCCATAAACGTGAATTAAACACAGCATGCCTTTATTTAATCATGTAAGGAAGCTTGGAACAAATATTATTTATAGAACAAAATGTCCTGGACTGTATTATCAACTTAACGGAGACTATGTAGGAAATGAGGTGGGAGTGTGAAACGCCCCAGTCTTCACATCTTCAGTACCAGACTATATATAGACCAGCACTGCCAATACTGAGGCCTACACCCACATCAGACAGTCACCTGAACGGAACACATTGTAGAAAACACTAATTTTACAAAGTCGTTTAAAAGACTCAGCATTACAAAAATACACTGAAAACACACTCATGTGCACTAACACAAACACTCCAATTGCCTGTAAGAGTTGTTGGATTAAACAAAGCAGACCTGAACCTGTCAAGGGGAACAACGTGGTGGCTGTGAGAGCAGCACATTTCCTGTTAAGTCTCAGACACACACACTCCTGTCACACAGCTGAACACCTCTCTACTCGAACCATATACAGGCATGGTGGGAAGCCCTTGCCTTTCATGGGAGAGAAAAGGTTGGAAAGAAGAGGGGGAAGAGAGAGAACGAAAAAGAGAGAGAGTGAGAGATAAGTCTAATCAGCCAGGACTTTTGTCATGTGTTATTTTCCGTGCTCATATCAATCACGTCATACAGAAAGGAACTGCGGTGAGAGGTAGGCGAAGGGAGAGAGGAATTCATGAGTAAAGAAAAGGCCTTTTTTCCATGCCTTCTTCTGATTTACACAACTTGCAGTCCCTCCAGGACTTCAAGCAACCAATGCATTATGTGCAATACCTTTTTATATTGTTGTCTTAACTCTGCAGTATTTTCACACTTAAAACATAAACTTGGGCGAGAGATACAGCATTTCATTTGATATAAGCCTTTCTGCCTTTCTTCTCTTCTCTAGCTTGCTTCCTAATCTAGTGGTCTAATAATCCTGTCACTGTATATCACAAATATTGTTGGCTTTGCTTGTGTTCCTCTTTTTTTAAGTCACTTTGGATTAAAGCATCTGTTAAAATGGATACATGTAAATGTAAGAGCAATCGCAGCAATGGCAATAAAAAGTCTCTCCTGGCCTGACTGACCCCTGTTGAAATGATGCTGGCGTTATTAACTAGCTTAACCAGCAGGACTACACTGGTCAACCAGCTTCACCAGAAACACCATGCTGATTCTCCAGCTTTACCACCTAAGTATTGTTAGCGAGCACTTGTTTTCCAAGCCGTTCCATCGGCTAACCAGCATAAACCTGCTGGAGACACGAGAAAAGGGATTCCTGGATTCCCCAGTAGACTTCTTAACTATTTTAACCAGTAGGTCTGCCTGTTCTACCAAGTTTTTCTGATGAACAAGCACCAGCAGCAAATCAGCAGCCTGGATTCCTAAATTCAAGTGCAGCAGCTGCTCTGTCTCAGCAAGAATTGTGACTTAACCATGACACAGAGCAGATTCTTCTGTCCTATAGGACGATCTGCTTGACTGCACTTTAGGAGTTTGCTTTCCACACTGCAACTCTGGGGAACAGTGGCAGACTCATTATAAATGGATGACAATAACTGCTGCCACGCATGCACATTAGAACTGACATACCTTAATGGAGGCAGTTAAAAAGCCACAACATTTTAAACAAGTTATGGGAATTACAACTGCCTTATTGATTTGCACTCACAGTAGAGCAAGTGGCTTCACTTGTTACAGCAATGATAAGACATGATTGCACAGATGTGGGAAAGGAATGAGCATGACAAAAATAACCAAACAAAATCTGATTATTTATTGCATAGAACATAAAATATGTGCATGTCAATGACGCAGGAATGGAGGAACAAAATCGACTCCTGTGATGGATGACTTACTCTAAGCCACGGTCTGTTGCATGTATGTGCAGATTTGCAGGTCAAAAGGGCCTAGAAATGAGACAGAAGTGTGCGATGTCTTCTCAGTGAACACAATTCAACCTGACAATCCAAGCAGGACTTTGGCAATCCAGTGAGGGATATTCGACAATTTCGTAACTTAAATCCCCATTTGCCTAGAACTTCTAAGACGAAATATCTGCACTCAATTTAAAACTCACCCACTGTTCATATAGTTTTATTAAACATATCTAGCATTTTCCCCAAAGTTTCCCACAATGCTGCAATCACTGTACTTTCTAGTTTTAGGCTAGTCCAAAAAATATAAATCCAATGGTTGTGGGGTTTTGTGCGATCAGTGTTGGCCCCTTTGGTTTCTCTTTTATATTATCTACCAATAAAAGGTGAACAGAAGCAGTGACAGATCTTTTCTTCCGTATTTCGATGTACATCCGAGTGTAACAGATTATGGGGGGAAGAAAGGTAGGGCGGGGACTTGGTTGTATCCATCCGTAGTTAATTGGATTTTGAAATGTAGGGATTGCACTCAAAAGTGGAGGCAGATGAATGTGAGCTTCAATTATTTCCAAATGATCGGAGAAGTCCTCCATACGTCACCAGAGAAGTCTGTCATTTGCCCCAGTAACATGCTGTTGCACCATGCAACATGCCGTTGTACTAAAGGTCAATTTTTTTTAACATTTTTTTTACGGACAGTGTAGTTTGTACAAAGTACAGGTATATATCAAAGTATCATGGCATATATCAAAGTGCAATGGATGCTTTATCACTGTACCATGTTTTTTTGTAAATTGCATGGGTTGTTTCACCGACCATAGTCTACATTTCCCCCTACAATCCTGTTGAGAAAATAATGTACCTTCCCATCAGTCATCTGAGGCTGAGTTTCCCAGCTGCCCTTCCTTGGATTCACAACCATCCATCTCTTTAGCTGCTGCCTGGTGAGCCACAGCAAGAGGCCAGTTTCTATCTTCCTCTCTCTCTCTTCAATCTCTTTCTCTACTCTCTTTCTCTCTGTGTAGAGTGAACAGATGGAGCGCTGGCATCAACAGTAAGTCAAGAGCCCACAAACAGGTAAATGGGACCACAAGGAGTCTGACTTTACATAGTCAAACCCGCCTTGCTCTAATGTTTAGTGTGGATGTAAGGGATATTTGTGCTCTTAAAACTGGGGACCCTATGCTTTTGGTATGTCTGGCTGTGAAAAATTAAGTTAGTCATTCGATGAAGAATCTTTATTTTTCCTCTTCACAAGACTTGGGTCTTGTTTCAGGATAACAGTCAATCCAATTACAAAAAGTAATAAAATTACAATTTACATACATTACATACATACACAAGCAGGGAGAATTCTATGTTAGCTGGTTTCTTCATGGTCCAAGCTGATCATCTTGATGCAATTACAAACCAGACAAGCTACTGGGCGGACATTCTGTACCAGTAACATGTTGTCAAACTGTATCTTGGCACATGGTGGCCTGGAACCAGCAAATGACTAGTTCGGACTTGTTAATGTCTAGCTTGAACCAGCTAATGACCAGTTTGGACCGGCTAATGACTAGCTTTAACCAGCTAATAGCCTGTTTGGATTGGCTAATGAGTAACTTAAAGCATCCAATGACCAATTTGGATCAACCAATGACTAGCTTGAACCAGCTAATGACCAGTTAGGATCAGATAATGACATGGTTGATCCAGCTAATTACCAGTTGGACCAGATATAATTCAGTTACCATGATGCAAAACATAACTATCATCTTAAACTGTTTTTTTTTTTTTTTACTGGTCAGGCAGGTATAAAGCATGATGCACTCTTAATAATGTCATCTTTGATTACTGGCACCGGCCTTCTCCCTTCATCTTCACTCTTTCTGTTATCAGTCTCTTCTGAACATTCCTCAACCCTCGTTCTCTCACTCTTTCATTAGCTGTCACACAGAGATGTTCCCCTGAGAGCTGCAGATAAAAGCTAGTGAGCATAGCATGTTGCAGGGACCTTTCCGTAACCCTGTGCACCATTATCAGTGACAAGCTTTCATCCTCAGTCCTACTCTCACCTCGCCCGAGGCCCATGGGTCTCATTCTCATCGTAAATACAGCACTGTGCTTAACCCTCCCAGAATCAGTGAGGCCACAAGGTTAACAGAGCAATGGGCGGCCATCTTTTTTCCCTCTGCTCTTACCAAGGGTGGAAATAAAATGGGGGATAAAAGTAAGTCCTTGAGGTTTGGTCATAAATACAAGGCTTCACCTTCTCTTCATATTAGATGCTAAGACTAATGGCCCCGTGCTGTGACATAAACGACTACTGTTTATCACTGGGGACATGGGCTTCCACGTTTATCAGGCACGCTTAAGTAACACCTATGACCCCGGGAGGTCAGCTTTGACCCTCTGTACGGGTTCAATGACCAGGTGACAAAGATCAGATTTTGGGTTATCTAAGGTGATCACTGTTAACAAGCATTTCATCAGCTCCATCACATTCGGGCAGTCTAAGGTGCTTTATTAGAGATGTGACAGTGAATCTTAATTCATTTCTGATTAATTCAGTTGCCACACCAGGACTTGACAGGACTTGAACCAATTTAATCACACAGATGAGAAAGCTAGCCATCCCATCACTGCATTTAAAATAAAAGGATATTTCTAAGGGTCCCTGAATGGGTCAGTCATTAAGAGCAGCAGATCCACAATGTGCCAATTAAGAGTCGCCTTTCGGTGAGTTACCCTGTCTTTAGAAAGGAAAGGGATGCACATCTGAATAGGAGGGGGGTTTGATTGCTTTTGCATTTAAGTCTTGATTTGTTGAAGGAGAAACCTGATTTGGAAGATGAGAGGATGAAAACAGAGGGACTGAGAGAAAGTTGGCATCTCCTAGATTGCACTGCTCAGGCAGAGAGAACGCCTTGCTGTGCCAAGGAGAAAACACAGTGAGCCGTGCCAAACCTTCTCACATCTGGGACTGAGAGTAACAGGGCTGAGTACACTCGTCCCCTCCCATCAACCATTTCTCCACACACTATAAACATCTGGTGTCCAAACCGCACACTGAATCCTCATCCCAGACTACGACTCAAAGCCAACACCGGGTCATTTGATTGGCTGAGAGTGGACCAGGGCATTCCGTTGATTCACTCCCACCAATAAGACATTATGATTCTGAAGGGTCTCATTGGAAGGCTAGTTGTTATTCTAAATGATCCAGGCATGATAAAAAAAATCATATACAGAGAAGCAATGAACCAATGAAAAGCTCTCTCTGAGGGCAGATGCCATAAAAAATGACAGAGTAAGCCAAATGACTGTCAATTTACACATTTAGTAATTTTGTGAACTTTGAATCATTCTCCACTGACAGTGATGAGCTTCAAAAATTTATCAAGGGGTGAATAGCTTCAGCAGTAATTTCTTTGAAATTACATTACCATGTAATTTCTGTTCATTACTCTTTCCTTCTACATAGAGGTGGCAATTGTTCAAAGAGTTGATTTGCTACAAATGGAATTCCTGGTAAAAGCATCCAGAAGTTTTCATCATTCCACGTCAATCATTTCCAGTTTTTCCATGATTAGCGCATTAGTCGTGATGATGATGATGATGAGGATGAACGGCATCTGCATCGTGATAATCTGCCTGAAGTCTGTACACGACTTGATCTTGCAAGAGAGTCTTCTTTCTTATGACATGAAAGAGAGTAAATCATTTTATCTATTTATATCTCAGTTCAGGCTAAACTCATAGCTACAAGGTCTACAAGTCCTCACTAAATCAAATTAATTTATGATAGGCCCAACTGAACGAAATACAATCCATATTTCATAATATGATAAAAAAGAGAAGTCTGGGAAGAAATACTACATAAGTTTTGTATTTTTTAATGATAAAATGTATACCACATGCTATTTAAAATATAATACATTTAATATATATATATATAAAGTTGTAGATGTTTTCTTTCATTTCTATTTTATATGAAAGAGAATAATTGAACTCGTCTTGGTTTCTATCATATCATTCAAGCTTCTTCACCACTCTCAGCAATCCTGCCCACTACACAAATAGATTGACCATATATGCTAGAGGTCGACCGATAGTGGATTTTACCGATACCGATATCTAGGTTTGACCATACATGCCGATAACCGATAATTCAACCGATATTTTTTTAATGGATACTGGATTAAAAACAAACATCATACTCACAATAAAACAGTGCTGAACTGAAATGTGCTCAATTAAATACATATATAAATATGAATATATTAAAACTTTATACAGAAAATAATTTAAACATTAAAATATTACAGGTGTCGTTAGCTATAACCTAGAAACATACGTACATTTCATAGGTAACACTTTGCAAGTCCCATTTGTAAACAAGGATGTATTAACTAGCTTTCATGAACTATATGCATAATGCAATATACCTTTTTACTGCATGTGTTAATATGAGCAATACAATTGTACCTTTATCATTCATGTTAGTTCATTCATAGTACATTAACTAAGATAATAAAAGATAAAATAAGAATTAAAACATTTCAAATGCATTAGTAAATGTTGAAATTTACAAACTACCGTAACAATGAATAATACTTATACAACTTGTATTAACCTTAGTTAATGCTAAAAATGCAATGTTATTGTAAAGTGTTACCATTTCATATGATTCCAAAGAGTCGTGCTTAAAGATGGCCATTAAAATGTAATAAAGACCTGTATTATGTATATGTTACAGCCTATAGTCTCTCACTTTATTTTCTTTTATATTTTAGAACACGTGATGATTATCTAATCAAAATAACAAGATCTATTGTAGTGATTAAAAAGATCTTAAATCGAACGCGTTTCTGATAAGTTTACGTTTCTGTCGGCTGCATGAACATATCAATGTTGAGAAAGCAATCACGTCACTAGTTTTAAATATGCAACTTCGTCGGCTAATGAATGCATAAAAGTGACCAGCCGGATAAAAAAATGCAAATAGATGGTAACAATTGCGCCATAAAACATTTGTGTCAGGTCTGCGTGTGTTTTTGTCACATTAACGGTTGACTGAGGTAATTTTAGAGTCCTCACAGCCTCGACGGCAAACTACTGTTCTTTCTCTGCTTATGCAGCATCTAGTCAACAAATGAATTACTTTGTAATGATATGGCAATATGTACTTTAGTGTTACGTATTCATACCGTTTCGCTGTCGGTGTTTTAAATGTCAGCGCTCTCTGTGCTGCGTGTTCTCTCCGTGCTGCGCGCTGCCTCACGTGTTAACGTAAACAACTCAGCCAGTGATAGTTTGTTATTTGTCCTCTAGAGGCCGCTCTCGCTCTGTATAATGCCAGCAGTCTCTTCTGTTCTGAGCGCTCTCCTGCTGTGTAATGACCGCGCGCACTTCTCAGCCGCTCCAGCAACGGACGCAACCCGGAAAAACTATTGGTGTGGATTTTGCCGATAACGATAGTTCCACCAAACAACTATCGGTGCCGATTAATCGGCAAAACCGATGAATCGGTCGACCTTTAATATATGCCACCAAATCACATGTGGATTCACCAATCATAGCACTGATTCACTAACCTGAACACTAATCGTGCGCACTTGTAAACAAATCTCTCTCAACACTCTCTCTCTGTCTGATCGAAGAGAGACAAATACTTCATCCGTTCTTTGGTGTCTCTCCGTGTTGTCTTATGCTAATCTTTTCATCACCACTCTGTATCATTTCGTTATCATTCATTTCAGTAACAATCCTGTGGTGAAGCAGCAGCCGGGGTTGTGTGCTCTGCTGAACCTCCCCAACACCACACTCCTGTAAACTGGTCCAAGACAAATACAATCAGATTGATTCGGAAGTCGCTGAAGTTGAGGTGCATAGATGTACTTGTTTAGGCTGGATTACACTCCATTAAGTGAGTGTTAGGACAGAGGTGACCTGCCACACTTCCCACAGTGTGTCTTCAGTGATGGAACATTAAGGGTGCTGTTTGCTTTGTGTTGAACAGGGTTCAGTGTCTTGGGATACTTGAAAGTAGCCTGACTGCGTCAGACTTCGTACATCCGCTCTATTTCAGTTCGCTTCTGTACTCAGTCTGAGACATCGACATGTCTCTCAGTTTTCCTCCGGCCTGAAAACAGCCGGCCAATCAATGAACAGAGGGCGGGCTGAGAGCCGTGACGTAGACGGAAGTTCGATGCGGCTGAGCTGGCGAATAACACACGTCATAACCAAACGTTATGTGATTGGCTTACGGGTAACCGATGATTTTATACTTCAGACAAGCGCCATTCCAGACTCTGTCTACGAAGCAAAGCGAAGTAGCAGAGTTTGGTATCACCAGGCTAACTTGAAAGAACATCAGATAAAAAAGTAGCCCAAGTCAAAGAATATATCCACATATACAATGCAGAGAAATACAGTGGTCACTCCTCTTCTGAGTGCTTAATTCATATCTGAAAATACAGAGTACAAAACATATTTCTTTTATTCTTCTTTTCCAGGAATTTTTTTTTAATTTGTTAATGTTTTACTATGAATTACTTTTATTAATTAGAGAGGACCTATTATGCTTTTTTTTACACGTTCATCTTTCTTTAGAGTGTAATGTTGCTGTTTGAGCATGAAAAAGGTCTGCAAAATTCCAAAGCACAAAGTCCCAGCAGGAGTTATTCTCTATGTCAGTGTCACTGTTTCAGCACTCCAGGAAGCACCTCCATTGTATTCGAGTTTTCTTCCGGGAACAAACACGTCGCAATATTCCTCATTTAAATTATAATTCCCACCCAAGGTATATGCAAAATAAATGATGAGATCTGGTTGAGTTTTTTTATTAGTGTGTTGAAACTGGGGGTTATGGAAAGGGGCGGGACATTTCGCACACACACTCAAAGCGGTTGACCAATCACAACACACTTGTCCAACCGACCAATCAGAGAACATTGCACTTTTCGGAAGGCGGGGCTTCATAGAGACAGGAACTAAACTGGGGTGTGTTTCCCGTACATGACGTAACTCGCTGCTTAACTACCATAGTATGATGCATCGTGAAGAAATCAACTAGTTTCCCAAAACCGTATTGTCTCAAATTGGTCGTTCGACCACATTGTTTAATGATGTCATGCAGGTGGTGAAGTAATAACTACTTTTAATTAATCTGTTTGAGATTGAATTCATGCTAGATGTTTTGCTATAAATTACGGACATGGCATCTGAGGACTACTTCTCATTTTTTGGCTTTATTTCCAGATTCAATCATAGGCCTGTTCTTAGGCTACGTACATACAAGAGCACGTTCGCACATGCGCACTCTTTAAAAACGATGCTTTAAATCTCTTGGCAAACTAAATGACATTTGTATGTATTATAGATAAAACATAAGGATTGTCCTGAATGTCATCTTGCTTATTTTGCTCAAGATAAGGATTTATTAAGTCCACGTCACACAAACAAGAAACTATACTTCTAACCACTGGTCGAGATCTGTCGTTCCAGCCACACAACTTTGCGAGGCTGTTTGCGGAAACACAGACTCGTTGAACTGCTAATAACGACAGATCTTGCGACCACAGTTGGTTAACGATGCTTTCGGGAAACACACCCCAGAGAGTTACTGACAGACTGGGAAGAGAAGAGCTGCAACAATGGAGAATATGGGGAAAATAATGTGTTTTTGAACATTCCATTCCATGAAATCTTTTTCTAGTAGACTTTTACTTTGTAAAAGGGCATATGGACTATATATGGAGAATATATTTTGAGTGTTGAATTACATTTAGCTTATAACACTGGCAAATAGTTTTTCTTTTTTAAGGAATAAATATAAGAAAACTTAGTGAAAAAACGTGACATTTTTAGACCAAAATATGATTTACTAATTAAGAAAATAATTGTCACAGTTATTTAAGAGAGTGAAATCGCATCTGATATTAGGCATTTATTTACAGATCGACTAGTGTGGACCCAAGCCCTCCCAGTTGTCAGTTACATCTGCCATTGCAGAATTTTCTATAAATTAAAATTGTATCGAGAAGCCAATATAAATCAAGCATCGCGTTAGTTCAGGCAGGCCACGACAGCCAAGCTCGCATCAGCTGATAGTCAGCTGTTCCTGACGTGTACCCATCCAGTGTCCACATCTATCGTTTGTAATGTAATTTACATATAATGGCACCATTCCTTCAGCATTTCCTCCATATCATCGCTGCTCACATTTAAACTCCCTCCTCAAACCCCAATTCCACCCAACCGAACCTTTAATCATTCTGACTATTTAGTTTTTTCCGTACAGTTCAATACATTGCAAGCTTTTCTATCATGTATTTGTATTTTTACAACTCATGTAATTGAGAATTGTAATTATGTATGCATATACTGACATACTAACTGTATGCTATAATTGTAATACATGTATATACTTGGCGAAGTGGTCCTGACTGAAATGTCCCTATAAGCCCACCCATTTTGGAGGCCCATGCAAATCAGAAATCCAGCTCACTCTCATGGATTAGAAACACCGCAAAAGAGTTTGTTTTCAAAAATACAGCATTTTGCTTCTGGTTCAATAAATGGAAATATTAAAGCTGTTAAAATGACTAAGGGGATTTCTCTAGCAAACTGAAGACCTTGCTGTTTTAACTCATGTGTGGTGGTTTTTAAGAATTATGAAATGAGTGAACAAACAGCGCTAAACAAAATGTTCCAGTGTTCTGCACTAATTCATTTAGAGCTAAATTGCACCGTTGTGAATGAATCCCCCGGGGCGTCTCTCCGTGAAGCTAATTGAGCACTTGAGGAGCTCAAACTTGCAGCTACTCCTGATTAATGTACCTGTGACCATTTGTAAGAAGGAGAGATCTGAGAGAATATGAATGAGTCAGAGTGCGGTAGGAAAAGAGGTCATTCAGACTGTTAAGAGACAAATTAGCATTCCTGCTAATCGCACAAAGAGGAGGACAGGGAGACAGAGAGCTCTCGGAGGCGCTATCATTAAGAACTGCTAAATAGCTTTTCATTAGCGCGTGAAGCGCCGAGGTCCGTGTATGTGCACAGGCGACCAACTGAAAAGACTGAACTCTGTGACCGAAGAAATGTTCTGGACTGGCAACTGCCCTGAGAAACGAGCGATACGATCGCTTTCCCACCGAGGGACATTTCGTTATCGCACCATCATTACAAATGGCTCGTTGCAACACACAAAAAAGCCAGGAACCAGCGCACAATAAAGTCTTTACTCACGTTTCCACCCTGCCTCTATAATTTATTTAACTATTTACTGTGGTTAATGATGTTACTTTTAAAGATGTAATTACACACTCCTCACACACTACATTTTCCTGCAAATAAGGAAGCGGCTTGATCGGAGAATAAAATTAGTCAGCCAGCGGAATAGACTTGAACCGTTTTATTGCTCATGCAGAGCTTGCTCTTTTATTGCTCAGGATAATTAATAAGTTATGTCTGTTATGTTTCTGTACTTTGTCTCAGAGTTTGCTCCTATAATTGCTTAGGATAAATAAAAATGCACAATAGCATTTAAGATTATTGCCATATCAGCTGCAAGCTATTTCATGATTCAACATTCAGTACACAATAACCACACAATAATTACAAACATTTAATAAATGTGTTGGGTTGGTGGGTTGGTGGGTTGGTGGGGGGGTGGGGGACAAAACCCTAACTTTTGTATGAATATAACTTTAAAAATGTATAAAAAATAGAGCGATAAAAGAGCTATAAAATGAATGTCAATAGCATAACAATTGGTTTGCGAGGAATTTGATTAGAAGTGTTCGAGTTTGTATTGAGACGTCTGACAATAGAGAAAAAAACAAAAAAAGTCTCCTTTAGCTAAGAAAACAAGATACACTACACCACACAAATGACTTGCTTTAATTAAATTACTGTACTAAAATATATTTCTTTAGATTTTTTGCAGTGAAGAAACACAATATCTCCTTGATGTCAAGGAGAGACATTTGAGATTTGTCTTTTCTATTTGGCAAAAGCGTGAATATCGAAGAATTTAGATATGTTTCTCTTTGTCTTGCATTCATTCTGATAAATCTCTGGATAAATGTCAGCGTGAGTTCAGCATCTTAAGTTTGTTTTGTTAGTACCACAGCTGAGATGGAGAAAATAGGGAGCAAAAGGAAGAGAAAAACACAGAGGAACATCAAAGGTCTGCTCCGAATCCAAGAAAAACCCATGTTCTCCGAAGAACCCCTAGAGACAGACAGAAGAACGGAGCGCTAGCTGTGACTGTAATATCTGATATTTAGGTGAACGGAGAGGGAATAAAACACATACACACACAAACATGGCTCAGCTCGTTTTTGAAGGGCTCAGCTTTTGTCCTCTAATGAAACAGTTCCAGCACACCAACCACAGAGACTATCTGTGTTTATGAGAGATGGCCACGTAATTCCTTTACTGTGTATCTGTTGTGAATGGCTCAGCACGAGGCAGCAGGTGCACCAGCACTGTTCATTACGGCTGACTGACTGAACTGACAACTCCCGTTTAACTGAGACACACACACGCACACACACACACATGCGCACACACGCACACTCTCGCACACACACACACACACACACACACACGATTGAAACTGTAAACAGCATGCAGGCCTGTACTGAAACAAACACACTATCAGTTTTTAGGTGGGTAGCTTTCTCACGCAATGCAACTATGCAAGGACCACAAAATTACCTTTTTAAACCTCAGATCACTGAGGAGATGAAAATATATGTACTGTATATGTAATAGCTAGGCTAAGTTCCAAATAGCATACTAGAATTACTGTACTATAATTACAGTAGTACAGTATACAGAATGCATGATGTGGACAGTACGTACATATTCTGTATGCATGAAGACAACCTGCTACATTTAGCAAAAAGTGCAGTGTACAATAGGGCACACTATACAGTGTCACAAATGAACTGGAGGTAATATCTGACACTTGACTCATTACTGTCACGGTTTGGGTTTTGTTTCTTGTTCCTGGTTCTTGTCTGTCATGTGATCCCGCCATGTGTCTTGTCCCATGTTCAGCTGTTCCCCGTTATGTTGACTAGTCTTCCCAGGTGTTTCAGTTTAACCACGCCCCCTTGTTATCTTGTTTAGCTTGTGTTCCCTTGTATTTAAGCCTTGTATTTTAGTTCAGTCCTTGTGAGTTCTTGATGTTGTAACGTTTGCCTGTAGCGGTCTCCTTGTTCGTGTTCTGAGTTTTCTGTTCTGAGGATTTCCTGTTTGTTTTATTAAATGTGTGTTTGCAATTGGATTCTCGCTTCATTCTTCCCGAAACGTAACAATTACACTGAACTGCCAAAAGTTAAGACATTTGACACAAATATGCCATAAAATACAAAATAAGCATATTTACGTTCTGCATGATAACTAGATGCCATTTGAATAATTGAATATGCAATGTGACGAGGTAAAGTGACAGTAATGTTGCATGCTACAGATTCAATAGTGTGTTGTTAGATAATGTATGCTGTTCTGTTTCACATAGTATTTAAAAAATACTAGGCAGTAAGCGGCATGCTTACGCTTCCACAGGGTTTCCTAAATGGGGGTTTGTGAGGGAACTGCAAGGGGGTTGTGAGTTGATGTAAAGCTAATATATATGTTTTAACAGAATGTTGCAGTGTTTATCATAAATGATTTATATGTGCACATCATTTTTTTTTAAATTCATGTGCACTCGTAATTTTTAATCATAAACGCCACCCTCCCACTTAAAACGGCATCTGTTGTCTTCATGACGTGTGTCTCAGCGGAGGGTGAGACTGAATATCCTCCACAAACTGCACACTGGCAGTCAGACCTGCCTCTACGGAACCCCTAAAGGGACATGGTGAAGAACAAAATATGAGATGGGAGGAACACGTTTTGCTTTCCCCCAAAAACTTTGCGTTCACTCGCAAAGAACACAAAAGTTTTACGCAAAGTTTCTCGGGGGAATGCAAACATTTGCAAGAGAACGCAAAAGCATTGACTTATTATTTTTCCTCCCATCTCATATTTTTTCCACCTCCATGTCCACTTCTCTGTAGCCTTCATTTAGTTAGCAAAGCCCAACTTCCTGAAACCAAGTCCTGCCCTACATTTTTTTCTCATTTCAGAAGCAGTTTCATTTGGATATACACCACAATAGGGGAAAAAAAAGACATGACAACTTCAATTGCATGTTGACTTTAAATATTACATTTTTTACAGTACATCTGTAATTTACAACAGTAATATATTTTTGTCTTCATTTTTATAATTAGAGTTAAAACTGACAATAATAATAGTAATACAGACCCTAAAAGAGGTCTTGGTTGGTTTCAGCAGCAATTCAATATGAGACGTTTTCTTATGAGATGATGTCATATTTTTGTTAAAATCGCCATATATGACAAAAATAAATGAAGTTTTATGTAACAAAGTTCGGGAGGAGCACATTCAGGTAATCAACCAATCAGCCCAAGAGGAAGCCGGTTTAAATAAAGCTTTTCCTCACCTCCTGTCTCACGACAAGTGTCTCGGCATCCCTCCACCACTCCATCACCTCACACTCGGCTGGGTCTACCCCTGTATAGGGGGGAGTACTCTGGGTTCGGGAAAAATTACGAGCTCGGAGCCCTCCCCCGGACAGCAAGCCAAATACGCATAAATACAACTTTAGATTTCATCTACATGTGAACTCATGAATTGCTAAATATTGTTCAGTGCAATATAAAGTTGTGTAGCCCAATCAAAATGAAACATTTACTGAAAAAAAAAAAAAGATTAGGGGCCAGATTTACTAAACAGGGCAAATCAATGAGTGCGCAATCCCATAAAAGTGCGAGTGGAAAGTTCTGTGCTTGATCTACTGATGATGCGCAAATTAAAGAGCACAGACGCGGCCGGATCATTTCCATATAATGACCTAAGCAGTCTATCAAGATAAGCCCATATAGTCACAAACAAGCAGAGCCAATGATAATCAGGTGCGAGTGATGAGCCCGTTCTCATCCTTTGGCGTCATATAGGTGACGCCATATGACAAAACGTCGAAATACTTTGCACATGGCACCCTTTAGCGTGAATATAACACGCGAACCCAAGGCGTCATAAAGTTGACTGGCATCCTTTAGCGTGAATATGAGACGCAGACCCTATCCCACACCTAAACCTACCCATCACAGTGCGTGTTATATTGACGCTAAAGGGTGCCATGTGCGTAGTATTTTGACGTTTTGTCATATGGCGTCACCTATATGACGCCAAAGGATGAGAATGCGTTGGAGTGATCTACTGTACTAACAACACTGGCACAAAATAGCTAAGATATGCTTTTTTTGCCATTAAATAATGGCGAAAATACCACTAGACTGGTGCAAACCTAAGTAAGTCACTTTGCGTGATTCATTTAAATCCTCTTCACCCATTAATTTTGCGTTAATTTTTCAGAGAACCGTTATTATGCAAATGTGCCTTTAAATTATTGAAATATTAACTTAAAATCTCAGTTAATATTGTTTGGCTGACAAAAGAAAAGTTTTGGAACGCCTGGTATAGAACATTGATATAAAACATTCTGGTGTTCCTGAGATGGGCATTTTTTCCTTACATTTCTATACTAGTGAAATTTTTTCGGTGGAGAAAGATGACTGACAGAGCGGGTGGATTAAAGCACTGATCCTCCAGCTCGTATCATGACCTCTATACTTTAAGTGCATTGTGGATTATCGAATGAAGTGACATATGCCACCCCATAAAAAAAGATTACTGTTTTTCTCGATAAGCCAATGGCATGTGCTATTCACCCCTTTGTTACACATGACTGAAACATGGAGCCTCTTACGTCTGGAAGGGAGAACTCACTGAAGAAAGATGTGTGCATTATTTATTCTTAAAGCTGTTTCAACGTGTACAAAAAAAGTCAGCCGCATTAGCGTTCAGACGCATGTGCGGATCAGGGGAACGCATGGGAAATTCATAGGTTCTCGAACCTTGGCGAAACTATCTAGTTTTGACTCATCGGCAGGAAGGAAGTCTTCTGAAGTTGCTCCCCTGGCGAACTAAACAACTGTGCAATTGAATCCAGATCAATTCAGACAACCAAAGAATTGTGTGTAGTAAGAGGGTGGGTGAGAGAAAATGAATAAATGTGCATGTGTGATTAAATCAGGAAGTGTATACATGACTTGAGGTTGAATTCTGAGCAGAAGTAATAAAATCGGTGAAGGCCGGGATTTTAACAATGCATCTATGACCAATAAGCTGTGTTACCGCTTACATGAAAAATGATAGGGTTGATGAGACAGAGAGGTCAGAAAGAAAGAGATAAAGGGGGTATAAGAAGGACTTCATGATAGATGGATGGATGGATGGATGGATGGATAGATAGATGATAGATAGATAGATCTGTTTATATTTTCATTCGTTTGCCTCAATTTCTGTCTCCATCCCAGGTTGTCTCCTCTGGACGGTGTGAATAGGAAAGGGCATTGAGTATTCAGAAACTAAAACAGACCTTGGCCCACCCATCCCTTCTGAGACAGGAGGAGTGAATTTCATATCATGCACCTGTACGTGAACACACACACACACACACACTTCTCTCCAGCGACTGGGTCTTGCTGATTCACACATTGGTTGGTGTGGGGAACGACGTGACATCCCAAGGTTACAACACTGCCTGCAATCACATATTTACAAACACACAAGAACTAAAGCTGGGCAATATATGATATACTTAGGATATTTTCACAGTAATTTTATATAAATTTAAGCAATATTTAATATTGCAATGATTAGTTTCTCTAAGACTTATTAAAAGGGGGCCTATTATGTCCTTTTACAAAGAACTGATTTTTTTTTGGGCTCTACTAGTATAGGTTTCCATGCATGAATGTTCAAAAAACACATCATTTTTTCCATATTTGACATTGTTGCAGCTTCCCCCTCTTCCCAGCCAGTAACACTCTGTTTAGTTCTTGTCTCTATGAAGCTCCTTCTTCTGAAAACCACACTGTGCTCTGATTGGTTGGCTGGACTAGTGTGTTGTGATCGGTCAACAGCTTTGAGCGTGTTTCAGAAATGTCACAACCCTTACCATAACCGAGAGTTTCATCACACTAATAACACAACTCAACCAGGCCCCGTCCCCTTTTTTGTGTATGCCTTGGGCGGGAATTATTTAAATGAGGAATATTGTGAGATTTTCGTTCCCAGAAGAAAACCCAAGACTAATAGGCCCCTTTTCAGTCATATCACAGATCAAATAGATATAAAAATACTTGTAATCCTGTAGCGGTCTTGTTTTTAAATGACTTTAAATGACTTAGTGTAATGTGTGTTACAGTGTGTTGTGTTGCTGTACATTTATATATGCTGCTGTAAACATAACAAATTGCCTTTCAAGGACAATAAAGTAAAGAGCAAATACATTAGATATTTATAATCCAAACAGTATTATTTTGCTATATCCCCTAATCTGAAACAAGATATTTTCATACACAAAGGCACAAAACTTTTCACAGTTTCTGTGTACCGACTTATTTTTCTGATCAAATTATCAGAATCACAGTGTGTGTGTGTGTGTGTGTGATCACATCCATGTATAACTGCACTTGCCTTGCCCCTGTGTTACCCGTTTTCCTCCACATGAGCTGCTCTGGTAGGCAGGACTCTGGGCGATTATGAGGATCCATCATCATCATTTTCATTGCTCAGCCCCCTGCAGCAGCACGTATCACACGCAGCGGCAGTGAAAGAGAGGCGGCCGCATGTTCAAGATCAGTAAAATGGGATGATGGAAACGTTTCCTCACACAGGTGTATGTCAAAGGGAACAATACCAATTCAGAGAGTGAATCGGGGCTGTCCCTTCAGATTGATGGAGTGAGGAGTGTGATAGAATAGTGTATGTGTGTGTGTTTGTGAGGGTCACAGGAGTGTTAATGTGGATATTTTGAAGTGTGGCACCCTTGAAATGACAGGTATTCGCCACGGCATGATGTGTTAAGTACACAGGGGGATCAGGTCAGACCCGAAACCCTGCAGCCATTGAGCACGGCAGCCTGCAAAGGGCAAACTACAGCAATCCCTTAATTTAACTGTGTCCTTCCTGCCACAACACACATGCACACATGGGACTCCTCATGATGAGGTCTTTCTACCAATCAATTCACAGGAAGGTAATGATTTGCTGCTCAATCCATGAACGACCTCCAAGAGCAACTGTGATAAGCAGAAACTAGTTCAAAAATGAGAAAGAGAGGGAAAAATGAATAGAGGCTTTGAAAACCCAATGTTCTCACCCTGTGGTCAATGCATGCTAATGCGTTCACATGATAATGCGTCGATTGCTAAATCAAAATGTCTGCCTGCCGGACACGATGGTTTAAATGCTTTTCTCTATGCCGCAGGAATATCCTTCTGAATCAATAGTGGGAAGTGATTAAATATAGAATAAAATGCCAGGGAATAATACAAGGTGAGGTTCAAGTGCACTGAAGAAAAGGCATATGAGTTAACCATTTCAAGTCTTACATATGAAATAATAGTCATACAAATATATATATTTTTAAATGGAACAGCTTCAGAACCTTCAGACAAAATATAAAAGAAAAAAATTTTTTTCATGGCACTTGCACTTATACTGGTGTCCAAACCAGAAGCAATTCCTTTAAGTTATTTTCAAGATCTGAGGTGAATTATCCGTTGTTGATATTCAAATGTCCAAAATTATATTCAAAATCACATTAGATGCTTTTAACATTAAATAAAGCACATAAACAGTAGTGATTATCATTATCATACTTTGTGTGTGGTTGTTCCAGCCTCAACGTCGCAGAAAAATAGAAACCGTTTCTAAAAAAGAATCGTTGCGCATCGCGGCGGGTTAGGACAAAAACTCTGGATTCAAATGGAAAATATACCTTTTATCGCATATCACGGCGTCCAGTCTGGTTAGGACACGGTGTTCATACTCTAGGATGATTAAAAAAAACCTCAATTTTATTCAGAAACCCAAACTGAACAAAAATATGCAATTTGGTGCAGTTGTTGTTATTTATATGAGCAAAAAGTAAGATGAAATTCTGATAGCTTGTAATGTAAATGATATCTGTATAACACTATAGCAGACTATTTACATAAAATGGGTGTAAATATCAGTTGTCACTCTACATCTTCCATGTCTGTAAGATGATTTACATCTTACAGACATTTGATACACTTTAACACAATTAAAACAATTATGTATGAATTATTTGAGTATATCAGTCTAGTAAATGTGTATCTTTAAATATTACTAACAATATCAAATACTTAAATGTATAATTACACTGTAACAGAGACACTCTGCGACCTAGAGAGGACAGTCGCTTTAGAAGAGGAGCTAGTTACTACATTGTGTCCAACACAACAGAAAATGCATTAGGATGACATTCAATGTGTCTAATTTTCCTTCACGTTGACACGTTAGCGATGTTACTTCCCCACAACAGTGAGGATGCTGTTGTTAGAATGAATTCAATGCTTCCAGGCAGAAGTGTAGAGCGGTAACCAGTTGGTCAATATTCCCGTCCCCTTCATGCCTCAATGGGCCTGTAACTGATGCTGCAGCTAAAAAGGTGCCATGTTGTCGATCCATCTTCCAGTTGATTGTTAGATCTTGCTAACAAGCACATGTCAATCACTCATTACAGCCGAGACTCCAAAGTCAGGTCTTGACATACCCAAAGAGCAAGTAATGTCTTACACTGTTAAAGCCAGACATACAGTACATCTAACTCTCCAAGGCACTTCAACTTCGATTCAAGTCATTTGTAATGAAACAGGCCAACACAGCCACGCTACGAAGCAGAACCTTGGCATGGCGTCGGATGTTTCTGTGAAACTCTAGAGGGAATAACTTCCCTGAATGCCCTACAGGCCCATAAATACATTCGTGCTGGAAGGATGACCTTCCTCTTGCCATGATAGAATTGATGTGCTCAGCCGCTGCAAACCAGAGCACTTTCAAGGACCTGTCCTTGAGCCCTAAAGCTGACCTTTAGAAGCCAGACCGCCTTTCCGTCCCCTCTCTGTCACTGAACACAGGGCAGTGATTTCTGGGTATTGATTCAGGTCACATGATCCAAAGATCAATACGCACCATACATCACCCCACAGGGTGTTCTGAGATGCTAAAGGCAACCAAGGATGATGAGTTAGTTGCCTAGCGTGGGTCTGAGGAAATGGACAAAAGCTAATTACACAGTTCTGTCAGAGTAAAGCAGCTTCAGTTAAAGGAAATGTTTTCTTATTGACCCAGAAACAGGTGCACACTGAGACATAAGTGTTCCGTGTCAATGACTACGTTTACATGCAGCCAATAACCCGTTCAAAACCGGGATATTAGCAATAACCCGGTCGCGGACGGCCATGTAAACACCTGCAAAAACCCGAATATGCTTATATCCTGGATTTTAAAAACCAGGATATGATACCTGGGGTACCCCTTTTCTAACCCGAATTTTTGGTCATGTAAACGCGCATCGGCATATCCCCATAGTGATTTGTGTTCTGCGCATGTTCTATTCGCAAGGAATCTTGGTCTTTTGAGTAGAGGAACTTCTCGGCGCATACAAAAACCTGCGTGCAGTATACTGGAAGTAAACATGGCGAGACGCAGCACAGCATACTTTTGGAGCGAGGTCAGTACCAGCACCAAAGCGCAAACAAATGCGATCGCTATCTGCCCCGAACTATTCATTATCCGCGTGCTGCTACTATTGTTGTTGTCTTTGGATACAGGAAGAAGAATCGGAAATGACGCATAGTGCGTCTTAAGGTTGTCCGTACGTGCAGACGCTAACCGTGCGTCGCCGTTTACATCGGGATATTGCAATTCCATGTATACAGGAGAAACTCTCTCTGCTCACACATGTAAACGGGTTATTCCTAATGTTTCAGAAACCCGAATAGTGACCTTAACCCCACCATAACCCGAAAATTGGCTGCATGTAAACGTAGTCAATGACAAATAAGAGTGCCCTTGATAAAGAAATGTCTCAATAGCAAGTCTTGAGATCTTACACTGTAAAACAAATTGTTAGTTACATTTAGTTACATGAGATTCATCAAGACAATATTTTTAAAAAAAAATGTGTTGAAATTACTTGTGCTGCAGCTAATTTGATTGTTAGGGATGTCTCGATAAAGTTTTTTGTGCCCCATATCCAATCCGAGTCATTGAATATTGAATATCTGCCGATACTGAGTCCTGATCCGATAATTGTATTTTCCTAGTGCTTGGTGCTCACTTAGTTATTAAAATCCATCCAATGTATACAGGAATGTGCAGAGAGTTTC
This sequence comes from Tiaroga cobitis, assembly GCA_030578255.1. NCBI lineage: Eukaryota > Metazoa > Chordata > Actinopteri > Cypriniformes > Leuciscidae > Tiaroga > Tiaroga cobitis. Next base: position 33,453,543 of record CM060608.1, on the reverse strand, counting down.
TCAGGAGCTCAAATGTAAAAAAGAGGCATATATCACTATGGAGTAATTCCAAAATAACAATTACTACAGTAATTAGATTGTTTATATACATCAACATCTGCTACAATGGTAGACATTGTAAACAGACTGTGTGGTCACAATTATGAATATGGGACTACTGATGTAAGCTTGCATTTTATACAGTAAGCAGAATAATAACAATAAAACAAGTGGATTTAATGTTAGAAAGCATGAAGCTTTCTGCTTTAATAAAACATGCTTAATCGGCCCCGATACCGATCCTTGAGATTGGCTCGGGACATCCCTATTGATTGTCCTTAAATATTTACGTTGAATTAGTTGGACATTTTTCCACTGTAGAAATGTACTGTTTGTTTTTATTTTGGTTGTCTGTGGCTTTAAAAACATTTATACCCTTTTCAATAAAAGTTTAAATTTGGAGCAACCATCAAGTAAAAAGGATCAACATTTTCCTCACAGCTTAAATACACACGAGTGTTCACATCTTATCTAATTATTTAAAAAAAAATGTTTGTTAATATATTTTTCAAGTTAAATAATGAATTATTAATTCATAAATATCATCTTTGTAGAGTCTCACAAAATGTTGTTTTACAAACAGAACTAACCTTACCTTGTCACATAATGTTAAATTATCTGAGATTATTTTGACTACAGAGCGTTCCTGTTTTTTTTTCTTCTGCATATTGGTTGCGCCATATGACTTAGTGGAAACTTTTGCAGAAACAAAACTCTTTCAAATGTTATGCGGTGAAGCAGTTTCAATAAAATATTTTTTTCCCAATAAAGAACAATGAAACATTATGCTGAAACAATCTGAATAAAAAAATAAAGAATGCAAAAATACTTTAAAACAACATCCAGATTTAAAAATGTGTATCAAGTCATTTACCCACTAGGGACTGTCTGCAGAGACACTATATCACAACACAGTCTTGAGACATGCGAGACAGACAACAATTCTGTCCTTTCTTGACAGGTTCTCCCGTGGCGTACTGTCCAGACCTCACCTCTATGGCGATAATGAGTCGTGCTCTGCATCACTCAGCACGAGACGCTGCCTTTCACACATTCTGCCTAAACACACGCCACACCAGCCATTCATTTCTGCCAGCAAATCTGTCGGATAAGCCTCACATTATAAGACAGACAGCTATACTCTGTAATTCCTTCAGAGTAGCTGTAAGCCTGTCGTTATCAGTCTGCGCGTTCGTTTTAATTGTGTCTGCTTTAAACACATTAGCCTGGTGCCCTAATGCGAACCCCGTCATGGCGTAACATTACAGTGAACCGCACTGCTATCAGCAAATTGATGTCACTCTAATTAAATTGCACAAAAGGAGGCACTTTATTTCCACACTTCTCAACTTGCGACGCGGTGTAAACAATCAGAATCAAACTATGAATAATAGCAGGCCAGATGGGAGAGAAACTGCCCTGCAATACTTCTGTCCAGGAGCTAAAGTGCCGTAGAGGTCAGAATGAGGTGAGTAAAAAAAGATGAAATTCAAAAAAAAAAATTGCTTCCCCTGCCCACTGAGGTGCAGACGCTGCGGTTTACATGGGCATACGTTTTCTTTCTGAAGTGTAGCGGCTCGCACTGTGCTATGAATAAGTCATGGAGGTAGCAGGAAGGAAAGGTAAACACTCTCCTCGAGGAGCGGAGGGCTCAGTGACCTGCTTCGGCTGTGTTTGCCTGGGTCAAACGCTCCTAAATAGCAGAGTACACACAGACCCAAGGACAGCAATCAGGCAGAGGAGATGCTGTGCAAAACTGGCTTCGGCAGACAAACACCAACTGTGATGCTCAGCGCCTATGGGAAATGTTAAAAAAAACTACATTACTAATCAAGAAAAGTTGTCACCAGTAGTTAGTCTGCCAAAAATACTAGCATAGCTGTTTACCAGCAATGTTTTGGATGCTAGTGTCACCACTAAGTTTCATACCTAGCTTAAAGGATAAGCCGATTTTCAACCAGCTTTATAATGTTGGTCATATATGTAAATTATGTCAACGATGTGTTACCTGCACCCAGATATCCCTGTTCATTTGCCACCAAAAGTTCACTGGGTGAAACAAAAGGCTTCATTTTGCATCATCTGGTGACCTGGTGACAGATCCAGGTCTTTTGCTAAAACTACAGATCAACATTGTCCTGAACTGAGCTGTATTACGACATTATTATCTTCTGTTAAGCTGCTTTATAGCTGAATTAAACTCGTTTCATAATTGATGAATTTATACATTATTGAACCGAATTTAATTAACACTGACTCGAGCTGAAAAAATTACACTATATACACTGCTTTACGTCAGAAATCCAATTTGTCTGATATAATTTTTGATTAAGTTTGCAGGATGGATCGTTATTTTCCTGTTTATTACTGTAAAGTAATAAACTTTACAAAATCTGCTTTGTATAAATCAGTTTATAAATAAAGGTGATTGACTTGACATTCAAACCTGTTTTTTTTTTTATTCCCGCAAATCCCGTCCACGAACTCTCAGGGTGGCGCCAAAATCAAAAGTGCATGGGAGTTTGCTCCCAGAAATCAAACCTCACAAACACTTAAAAGTAGGATAATTTTCTACATGTTCATGACTTCTTTGAAGGTTGCTTGCATTGGTTGAGCTGGAAAGAGATTGACGCTCTCAATGTTGTGATGGTGCCTGGGGGACTCGATGTTTACACATTTGTGGGTGATAAACCTAAGAATGGCAAACAAATAATAGTAAATGAACAATAACCTGGGTTAAGTGAATCTATTTTAACATAGATCTTAGGGTATGTTTCCACGACAACGATGTACTAAAAACAGACGACAACGTTGTCAAAACGATCCCCGTTCACATTGATCTGTGAAAATGACTAAAAAGGCTGTATTATGCATGCCAGGCCAGTAGTTGGCGATGTCACTTTGTAAACTAACACCCTACGAACACGTAATATGCATGCGTGAACATGTAATACACATGCACATGATGTCACCATTTTTAAAAATTCACGTTTTTGTTGTTCACATGGAGACGGTAAAGGCATCATTTTCAAAACCTTGCACTTCTAAACCCTTTTCAAAAGCTTGCGTTTTCAGGCCCCCAAAACGCTATTGTGATGTAAATTAACGGCCGAAACGCATACAAAGTTTTCTGTTTTCAGTTGTAAACGGTGTCGTGCAAACACACTTATATACTTCACCCTTAACTAGCAACTACCTTAGTCAATCAGCAAAAAACATGCAAAGCGGCACCAACCACATTGTGCCAATCTTGCTTGCCTTTGAAAATCTTCATTCACTTGTGTGAGCTAATATTGGTCAACTACATTTTATAAATTAGATTGTGAGTGGAGCTTGGCGCTGTTGGTGGTCGTCACAGTGCTCTGATTGTATTTAAATGCGGTTTCTATGGCGTTCTGGGTGGTTGCTTACTGGGTAAAGTCAAATCCCTCTTCCTATGTTTTCTAACCTGCTTTATTTTCTAGCAGGTCTGAGATTTGAAGTTGTGCAAATCTGTAACCTTACGTAAAAGCCATCATATTATCATTTGCATGCTAACCAGGGCTTGTTCTCAGACTAACAATCAGATCTCACTGCAATAAGCCTGGAGATTTCACAAGAAAAATGAAAACGGCACACCATTAGACGGATTTGAATCTTAAGCACGATTCAATTCAAGTACTCTACGATGACATGTGACGGGAGCGTGTAGCACCCAGCAGAGCTCCGCTTCTGCATTCAGAAGGAATTTAGTGTCGCTCTGGGCTGTTCTTTGCTGAGACAGCACACTCCCTTGCCTCCCTCATTCCCAGCCCTCTGCACCACGACACCAGGGATTTAATTGCCTCATTAGCACAGAGCCTGGTGAAGAGCTGAATCCACCACATTGCTCAATGTCAAAAGAGCATCCAAGAGGAAAGGTTAACCGACTAAGAGATCACATGCCCTTTCACATCACAGTGTGTTGGTTTTGAATAATCAAGGCAAGAGGATCCTAAGAGCAAACAAAGACCAGAGAAACTATGAGTTAACAGATGTATGGACTCCAGAGGAGCTGAAAATAATAAAGTTGGCACTGCTGCTCCATATGTTGCAATATATCAAAAAGTCAGAGTCAATAAGACTTGTTTACTGAAGCTGTGAAGCATTGTTTAAGGTCTGCTGCAGTCCTCGCTCAAGTTTTAATTATTCTGAAAGCCTCATTTTGCAAACGTAGCCATTTCCCAGCCCACCAAGTCTCTTTGGACCAAGGCTAACAAATCAAGCCAAATCAGAACTACATCTTACATCTGACCAGCAAAACAATGAGCCTGATGGACTTGATCTCAAGCCACTTCTTGGTTGTATTTGCAATTTGGACAGAAGCATTGTCTTGTTGAAAAATAACACCATTCCTCTTTAGAAAGCTTTTCAATTGTGGGAAACACGCCATTCTGCATTATTCTCCTGTACTCCAAAGCATTGAATGACTTTTCACAGTGAAGCAGCTCCAATATCAGCAGCTAAAAAGGCTCCTCACACAATGACAACTCTTCATCTGTGCTTCACTGTGGTAGAGAGGCATTTATTAGTATATTTCTCACCAGATTTTTGAAGACACCGCTCTGGAGTATCACCGTGCAACTTGTGTTTCCACACAACTCTTCTGAACCTCTGAATCAAACTTCCCATATTCGGCCCAAAACTACACTCTGTCTTTGCTGTTTTTCTGAGACAGCAATGGATTTTTAAGTAGTGCATTTGCTTGAATGTTTGCTAATTTCCTGACCAATAATTTGGTGGTTAAGACAATTAAAAGCTTAGTATTTAGCCATTTTGGGCTTGGCCCATTATTATTATTTTTGCCTAGGAGTGTATATATAACATTTTACATTTTTTTATATAACATTTTAGCACAACACATCTGGATCTGGAAACAGTTTCGACAAAAAAATGCAGTTGTTTATGTGTAGTCTAGGCGAGAGTACAACTTTAGACGGTGTAGAAATGTTTGCAGAGAGTGAAGAATGACTGACCAGGGGAGTTTGTGTGGAAAGCCTTTATATGGAGATTATCGCACACACCGGCATTTAGAATAATCCGGATTCATCAACATTAAAAGAAGGCCAAGATTCAATGTACGTACGCACCTGTTCCAAGAGAACATTTTCTGCTCACATAAGAACCCTTGTGTGCAATTAAATAGTGAATAAAAACCCACAGTGTGCAAATACATTTATCCATTTTTAGAATTTCTGACTCGCAAAACTGCACTGCTTATTTTCCATCCGTTCCAATCATAGCTCCCTCTGAAAATGGACTGTTTTCTGGTTTTAAGGAGACAGCTTTCCTACATGAAAATCATAAATAATCAGCTGTAAAGAGACACAAGGGAGGCGAAAATGACTAAACAATTAAGCATGTACAGAGGAATATGGCTGCAGGCTGGGATTCAGGAAGAGGACGGCTTTAATGTTTGATCCCTGAGGTGCGGTAAGCTTGTTATGCCATACGCAGACCTAGTCAATGTGGGAGTGTGCGTGTTTCGACCAAACAGAGTAACAGCCAACGGCTTTTGCTGCATCTCTAAGTAAATCTGCTGTGTTTTAGACCTCCCGACATCACCTCCATCAGATGCTGTGTAATGTACAGAGGTGCAGTCGGCTGTATAGCGCTTCCTGCACCTGGTATGCAAGGACACGGAAGATATATTAAACTGTAAAGATACACTTCTGCATTAGCTGGGTAGCGGAAGGTCTCCATTTCATCAACAAGTCAAGTCTAACGACTCGTAAAAAAAATGAGGGTGGGTACGCCATCTGTTCTGAAACCATTGCCGAAGAATAAAGAAAGGTGGGTGCTTTTACAGCAGAGTAGTGCACAAAACCGTTTTTTCAAGGTGAAAGCTCCTGGACAGGGGGCTCAATCTAGAGTGCAAACAGTGAGCGTGTGCAGCGGCTGGCCGTTTAAAAGGTTGAGGCACTTAGTTAAACGGGCGCGCTGGAGTCGGTGTAATCAGGCGCATTAGGGAGTTAATTGCAGACAGGCTTGCGATTGATCAGCGATACTCCTTTATGCAATGTTTTTGCTCTAGTATGAAGAACGAAATGTCTGACACTGAGGCCTGATAATTAAGCCATTCATCACCCAAGCCTATTACTTCCTTGTACAAGTACCATTTAGGAGCTATCCAGATTACTCCAAATAAAATCCATTTAACTTGGAAGAACAAAAAAGTGACCATCCATCCATTTATTTTTTTATATATAGGCCTATTTTAAATCTGAGGGAAGGACAAAACACTAAACTTGTTTGCTAACAAAAGAATTTGGCAACAAATGCAAGCTACAGCTACAGATTTGTGCTTGTGTTCATAATTTCTTTGTGTGACAGCCTGGCCAAACATGATGTCAGCACAAGTTTCATTGCGTTATCACAAATAACCCAATTGACTCCAACATTGCTTGCAAAATCTTTGACACATTTTCAGTAGTAGTTGAATAAAGGGCGAAGATGTCCACTACTTGGTTTATGGCCAAAACTGTATGTTATATTTTGACTACGCTTATATTAGTGAAAAAATAAAATAGAAGAGTAACAAATAAAACAGACAAATCAAAGATAATTTATCTCATTTAATTATTTCCTGTTTGGAACTTGATGGACACAATGCAAAAGATCATATTCAGAAAAATCCATAAGTCTCATGTCAAAACAAAAGATTTAAAATAGTAGAGCCAATCATATAAAACAGATTCCTTTTTAAAATTCGGACTAAAATGGAATTGCGACAACTTTTGGAAGGGATAAATAAGCCAAACTCATTTATGAGTAAATTATGAAGAACTTGTCTAAAAGAAACACAAATGAATCAAATCCAGTTTGCATGAGTTTAATTATCAAACCTCAGAAAGTATGAAATATAAGTAATACACTGGCGATTATATCATGTAACATTAATATCTGTCTCTAAATTCATAAAGGTCCATTAAGGGAACTGTGAATATAACAGTCATCGTCTTGGAAGTAAAAACATCAACTTAACTAAGTTTAGAACACAGCACTGTAAAATCCTCAGTCCTGGCCTGCATCTCATCAATCAGTTCAATAACCGATCGTTGCAATCATATTCCGCTTGTGCCGTTCCCTTCCACTAATTAATGACCTTTCAGAGGTAAAGCAATATATCCGCCAACAACAGATGAGTCATTCCATGAAACAGATTCCTTTTCCACTTTGCAATGTGATTTCTTAGGTAGCCTACATTTCTGTAAGAATGCTTAGAAGTGCTAATATTTTTGCAATGTTTTAAACTGACTCTATGATATTATCCATTTTTTGGGGGGTTAAGCATTTAATTTGCAAATATGTATGACTGGCTACAAATGCAAAAAATGCACATACCTGCATTACTCTTAAAACAATTAGGGAATAATACACTCTCATCACATGAGATAATAATAAAATGATAATTAATATTGAATGGTTTGGACATGGAATGACTCAAATGCTTCCTTTCAACAGATCATGACTGAATTGACTGTCGATCGGAGCAAACCTGTAGACCAACAGATAGAAACAATGTGGTCAAAGGTGAGCAAAGTGAGGTGGAGGAGATTTCAAAAACCAGTTCAAAAGAGCAAATGGAGTGGGCTGCTAGCAGAGCTAATAGACTGTTTCAAATTGCAAGGAACAGCAGGTGTCTAAATAGAGCGACGTGGAACATTTCCCCTCACTTTCCGTCTCCAGCCTTTCCCAGAACAAAGAGAAAAAGATGCGAGCAAAAAAGAGTCTAAAGGCCGCGCTCCGCATGGAGAAACATGCGTCTGCAGTGGAGAAGATATCTATCTATCTATAATCAATTCAATTCAATTACAGCTGCCTGTCAAACCAATGGAAACAAAGCAGGAGTCTCATGCTAATGAATTCCTGGTGGGAGACAGAAGATGCTTTCCTGCCTGACGATGAAACATCCCTTCCTGCTGTAATAGAATATCTTGCTTTGAGGCATTCTGTGCATTAGCTATGAAAACATCAAGCAATCAAAACATAAGCATCCTCTTTAGACTGTCATATTCGGATTTCACGGCTCTCGGATAGCAATTATCAGTTGATTTGGATGGATATACAAAAAGCTTGTGGCAACAATGCAACAAAAAAAAGAGGAAAAAGTCATTTGGAAGACATTGCGTCATTGCATCAGACACCACTGCAGGTGCATGCAATCTTATCAGAAAATAAATACAAAAGCACAGTGGGAAGCTGCAGATAAAACAAAGAGAAATGTAAATTAGCACAGAGCATCAGTGCAAAAACACATTATGCCTACGAATGCGAAACAACTGCTGCATGAAATCAGATCAGAGTAGAAAATAAAAGCTTAATAAAAGAATGCACAATTCTAACAGATAACCACACACCCTGGAAATGCCACCATCCATCAGTATTTTAAAAGAAACTTAATTTTGACATCAAATTAAGTCAATTAGTCATTAGGAACTTGGTGCAATGCATATCGACATGCCATTTTTAAATGTACACAAGCGCAAAAGACAGACAGAAGAGGGAAATATTTTCAATAATTTTTAACTTAAATACTGGTTTGTCTGATTAAAGTCAGCATGAAATCAGAATTGACCGTATTTACTTTGTTAGTGCACATTACTAGTCTTGCGGTGAACAATTCATCTGTGCAAGTTGTTGAATCATTAAAGCTACACTGTGTAACTTTTTTAGTTTATTCTTAGCTAAAAACACTTAGTTCTTTCAAAAATATATGTGCTCATTAATGTATATTTACTTCGTTCAAGTAATAAAGTATTCTCGTGAGTGTATAATATGCCATTGAAAATACATACGGGTGAGGGGTTCTAATGTAGGTCGGCATGTTGCCCCTCAATCTTGAAAGTACATTAGCCAAAGAGGGACATACCCGTTAATTCAAGCTTCGCCTTTCATGTTTTAACACTCGATGGCACCGCGTCGAATGTGAAGAGGGGGATTGCTTGAGACTGATATATAAAAACCTGAAAGCCTTTTTCAAAGTCTGTTGCTGATGGAGGATCACTCTTATTCTCGAGGATACGTATCAGAGTCGCCAAGGAAGCGAAAAAGAGTTAAAAGTTAAAAATAAAAGTTACTTTACTAAGATTAGCTTGCATTCGTCTGGGAACCTGATAACTGATGTTAGCAATGAAATGGTAAAACAAATACGAAAACATAAAACTATTATTCATTTTACATAGATGTCATAACCTATATGTTACCTGACAAATTAAATTACTGCAAATTATAATAGTTTTCTAAAATAACCTCATCACTTGAAGGAACACTCATGGACGAGGTCGAACTGGAAGCCATGTTAATCTTGGACTACATTGGCCACCGTAGGAGTTAAAACGAAATCGGAATTGAGAGGAACAGAAACTAATATTCACTGGATGGTCATACACCTTTTCACCGCTAGATGGGGGGTACAAATCACACAGTGTAGCTTAAAAAAAAATGTCTTTGTAATCTTTGACCAAAATTTAAAAAAAAAATGTAATTCCCCTTCCTTCTTTGATCACGTCAGTTTGACGGCTTGGAAAGAAAGTAGAATACCAACTTTTCTAGATCCAATCAATTCCCAGTGGGAAAAAAACACGCCACATTTTCCACTCAGAAAATACGTCACAAAACTGAAGTCAGTCGCAACTTTCGGTTCACTGTGATTATGAGTAACTTGTAAGATAACTACATGTTGTTTTGTGTCATATTTGGAGCTTGACATTGATATTTATTTATCATTGGATGGAAAAGAGCGGCCAGGACACTCTGCAAAGTTTTATTTGAGCTCGCCGGTGGACAGAGGGTGCAAAAGATACAGGAAGGTTCATTTAAAGGCTGAAAATCATCACTCAATCATTGAGAAATTGTGGTAAAACTATCAGTTTCGTGATAGTATGTGATCTGGTGAGTGGTGACAACACCGAAGAACATTTGCCATCACAGCTCTAGCTTCACTTCCCAGACAAACCCATTTCTCTAACTCCAACAAAACCGCCTCAGCGGATCAACAAAGCTGTATCTCTCAGAATAGAGCAGGCTATCTCCTGGGTATTCTTTCCTGAGCAAACACTTACTTTTATATCTATGATCCTCATGTACACTCTTCAAAATTTGATAAGATATGCTTTTCTTTTTTTTTTCTCAGAGCCGTTTGCAATCTTTTTGGCAATCGGGTTCTTTATTTATTTATTTGTCTCTCTGAATAGACAGATCACTGCTCCTCACTGAAAATGGAAATATACCTGCTTCCCTTCCTCCCAAAAAAGTCTAGATCAAAAGCTGCTTGGGCTCAGAATAGACAAGCACGCCAGTCTCATCCGTGCTGCGTGCTTTCACTGAGGTACTGTTTCCTTTCTCGAGAGGAAGTAAGCAAAGCCTCATGATGAAATCACTGCTACCAACATGATGCAAAAGCTGAGACACTGTTCTATTTGCTCTTTCTGGATGCTTTAAGAAAGAGAATACATGCGGACACAACAGGGGAATTCACTAAGGAATAACTCATACTGATAGCATTGTTTCTTTTACATAAACTGTACACGATACTCGACTGCGAGTGTGATATTGAGTAACTTGTGTTTTACTTTGCTTGTTTTAGTTTCACCCAAGAAAATAGATCCAAACGAAGCTGAAGCTAAAGCCAAATTAGCACATCTACATAAATTAGCGTTCCTGGATGAGTCAGTGTTTTTGAACGAATCGGTTGATTCACTCAAAGACAGTCCCGTTCGACCGCAAGTGCGCTGCGACATGGACTGCACAGGGTGTTGTGCCATCCTAAAGTTACCATGAAATTAAAACTGGCAGTTCTTATTTCTTCATTGAATCCTGCAGTATTTATTGTAAATGATTTATCCGTGCAGTTCACATCATTATTTTTATTTTTTAAATTCATGTGCCCTCGTAATCTTTAACCACAATGACTTCCCCTCGCTCTTTCAGCGACATCTCTTCTCTTCTCTGATGAAGTGTTTACAGGTGTGAGAGCGGGGCAACCTGTCACTCACATGAGATCCACCAATAGCAAACCACAACCATCCAGTCGATTCCCCATGGACAAAATTAAGTCCTGCCCTACATTTATTCTTGTTCGAGAATCCGTTTAACTTTGATATACATACTACTAGGGAAGGAAAAACTGTCGCGACTTTAGTTTCATGCCGATTTTAATTGAGATTCCAATCTGAGGGGAGCGTTCAGTTCGAAGGACACTGCAAACGACAGGGAATAGGGAAACAACATCACTTCACATGAAGTGGAGAGGGAAATTTAACAGTCCTTTCACGGCACTCCAACTTGAGTAGTTTGAGTTGAAGAAAGGGCAATGAAAAGGAGACGAGGCTCCAGTATTGTTATTATTATTATGATTATTATTGAGTCCTATAGACATTATGTAGCCCCGCCCCTTTTCAGCTCTGTGCTCATTGCTCTGTCTTCCGGTTTGTGTTTCCACAGCATGACAGTAAGATCTTATGGATTTATGAATGAACCGTTTGTTTTAAAATATTCCCGGTCTAACTGACATTTGTTATGACATCCACTTCAAACATTACAATGAACATTACATTACAAACATTACAAGTCCACTTGACCGTAGCTGCCATAAAAAATATACAGAGCTACCGCAAAGACGGAAGTTCAAAGACAAAATTCTGCGAGCTTGTTTCTCTGGCACATAAGGTCTATAGGTAGATTGTATGAGACTGTTCGTGAGTATAAAGTGCGCAAGACACAAAACTTAATCATGAATATGGTTAAATAAGATAAAAGACACAGCTAATATAACCAAATGACATTTATTGTCATGTTAAACACCGCAACAGACTTTTGTTACTGTTTAGCGCTTTCAAATATGATCATTTATATTAATTCAATTAATAATAGGATAAAAATAAATTAATATTTACATGAATACTCATGGGTATATTATATAGTAAACATGTAGTATTGCACATGTATATTACACGATATCAAAACACAATCATCATCATTATCATATCATTACACAAAAATCGTTCCGTAAATTCTCTCCCCAATATTCATCGTTTGGTTCATTGGCATTTCTTCTGGCTATATTGTTTATCATTGCGCTATTCTCAGCTCCTCATTGAGGACCCTCATCACTCACTTTTACACTCACTACAAACAGAGTTCTTCCAGGAATCAGGAAAAAAGTAACTGCCCTTGCACCATTGACTTTCATAGTTATTTACTGCATCAAATAATGCACACAATCCTCTATTCTATCTCTTGCAAATAAGCATGGAGGTGGCGATTAGCAAAATCCTGTTGGGCCATGCGATTCTAGAAGCCAAAACCTGTGTATCAGGGCCGAGTGAGGGGCGGGGGCCGCTCGTGACCAATGACTTATGTAAGCGAGCCGGGCTTTGCTACAAAACGAAGCAGCTGGATTGAATTATTGTCAAACCAGACCATTCATGAACATCTGTCAAAGGTTAGCCGTAAAGGAAAATAGGCAGTTCCTGTTGAGCGGCTCCAAAGTAATCTGGGAGTAATTTAGCCAAGGGAGTCAAAAGAGTCTGAGATTTATAGGCTAGAGAACGACTCAAACGTGGCCTGGTGTTTACTGTGGGTTCCTTTGATTTTTTTCAGTCAAGGAGTGTGTTATAGTTGTTCGTTGTTTTCTTCATTAAGAGTTTTATTTTTATATTTAAGACAAATACAGCTAACATTTTCTTATAGTGTATAGACATGAGACAGCAGCTGAGGGAAGGGTGGTTTGAAATGCCAGGAATGATGAAACAAATATCTCCTTGCATAAATATGACTTTTTATTTTGATTTATTTTTTATTAAGGAATGATATTCCCTTTATACTCCCACAATTGGTTGGAAAAACCAATTAAAGTTCTGTCCCAAACAATTATATATGTATATATACGCACTAATGATCAAAAGTTTGGGGTCACTCAGATATTTTTCCTTGAAAGAAATGAACTTTTATTCGGCAAGGGTGTATTAAATAGACCAAAAGTGACAGTCAAGACATTTACAATGTTACAAAAAGATTTATATTTCAAATTCAGTTCCTTCTGTTAACTTTGTATTCATCAAAGGATCCTGAAAAACAAAAAATCTTTTTCCCACATTGATAATAATATTGAATGTTTATAGAGCAGCAAATCAGCATATTATATGATTTCTGAAGGATCATGTGACACTGAAGACTGGAGTAAGGATGCAGAAAATTCAGCTTTGCATCACAGGAATAAATTACATTTTAAAATATAGTAAATTAGAAAACAGTTATTTTTAAATTGTAATAATATTTCACAATATTACTGTTTTTACTGTTTTTGATCAAATAAATACAAACATTAAAAAATCTTAACGACCCCAAACTTTGATATATTTTATACTGTATATAACAACGCTATCTCACGACCAATTCGTACGAATTCGTACGATTTGTCTAAACCCACGTGATGGGTAGGTTTAGGGGCGGGGTCAGGGGTAGGTCATTTGTACGAATTCATACGAATTTGGTAACTCGTAAAATATGTACGAATTAGCAAAAATCGTACGGATTTGTACAAGTGAGGTCGTACGAATTCGTACGAATTAGCCACCTCGTAAAATTCGTACGAATTACCGTGAGATCAGGCTGTATGTAATTAAAAATTTTTACATATTTTGACTTAAATGACACACACAACCATAAAAAAACATTTATCACATAGATAAAGCACCTCCCAAAGGCTGAGTCACAAAAAGAAACAGCACCACATGTTCCTCAAGGCCAAACGAGTAGAATAACACATCTGGGGAACTCGTCAAGCTGTTTATCTGCTCTGTGAGGAGCGGCTGCGTGACAGCACAGGGACAATATTGAATTTCAGGACTGAGTTGAGACAATGTCACCTCAGATGTGCTGCAGCAGGAGGAGAAGGTTGTTCTCACAGCACTGCGCCAGCTAACTAGAAGCTCAGAGGCGAGTCCTTAATGTAGAGACCTGTCATGTTATCCCATGACAAAAAGAATATCCAATGGCCAAGACAAGGAGGAAAAACATAAGTTAGACCTGGAGCACTGTGTTTTTGTGAGGCCCTAAATGCAGATAGGCTTGATTTGAATGGTATCCTGATGGAAAACGTCAGGAATGTTTATGTCACTGCAGAGCCAGACACCCAAACCACTTCGGGAAAATTGCAATGCTATTCATGTTGCCTAACCAAACATCTGAGCTTCAGTAAACAAGGCAAAAAAAAATAATAAAAAAAATCACAATCTCCAGATGACAATTTCAGCCACTCGAACCCACTCAAATCATTCAGCAATCTGCACATACTAAATTAAAGTCTGCAAAAGTTTTCTCATAAATATTTATTGCAAAAAAACAACAACAATCCTTTTAAAATGTAATATACATCATAAGAGCGTTCAGTTGCACCATGTTTAGAAGAAAAATGTATTAAAATGGCAAAAACCATTAAAATGCCAAAGATCTCATCACTACGCAGCATTTTATCGTAAAAGTTTGTAAGTGTTTCGCATGCTTATTCATTCTGTGCACATTTCCTGTGATTCAGGAGTGTGTGCATCGAGCTGTCATTTTATAACCTCTGGGTCTGCAGTGTCCTGTCATTTTCAGATATGAGAGATCTTCTTACTGCCTGTGGTTATCAGCCAAATATAGCACAGGATGAGAAAATGAGTTACTTTAACCAACACTTTTTCGTGATAGCGTAACTAATGGCAACCTGATTTTCAAAACAGTTGGCTGATGACTGCATTCATTCACTGCATTATGAAAAAAAGTCAAATATCTAGTGGTCACGCCACGTTCACACAGCAACAGAATCCAGTTGTCAGTCCTGTATTTGAGTCCTAAAAGGGGACCTACGGTATTATGCAAAATTCACTTTTACATGGTGTTTGCACTTACATGTGTGTTGGCACTGCAGTGTGTACACAACCACCCTATACTGGTCAAAATCCACCCCTTCCTCTTTTTTTTTAGTTCCCATGAATCATAAGCAGTGTCTCAAAACAATCCATTTGCATTTCTACCTTTTGTGACCACACAATAACACGTGAAAGAGAACTGCGTGTCGTGCTTCGGATATGTGCGCTCAGAAAACCATATATCAGAAGTTTACATTGGTATGGCTTTGAAACACATGCAGATAATACACTTTCATGATGATGAAGAACTACAATGTCACGTGAGCATGACCGCGGTAGAGATGATAGTCAAAATCAAACAGATGTGTACTCTGCTTTATATCTGAGGCGCGAGCTGTAAAGGCTCCGCCCTCTTCTGGAAAGTGGGCGGGGAGCAGAAGCTCATTTGCATTTAAAGATACATCCACGGAAACAGCATGTTCCTTCCACTCAAAAATGTCCAACATGGTATAATAAATGATCTGTGGGATATTTTGAGCTGAAACTTCACAGACGCATCCTGGGGACACCTGAGACTTATATTACATCTTGTAAAAAGAGGCATAGTAGTCATCAGTCATGTATTTGAGTCCTTAATATGGTTACGTTCACACACAGTTCAGTTATTTACGGGAATGACAACCGCATTCTATAACCGAACCCACAGCCTTAAATTTTCAGGACTCACAACTGCATTCTGTGCGCTGTGTGAACGGAACCGGACAGGACAACTAGTTGTCTGTCACGTCATACACTGCAAGAGAGACGCTCTTCTCTGCACAAACGTATGTCTACCGTGTGTTGTGTGTTTTCATGCGTGGTTTTGCTTTCGGTAACTTACAGCGACGGAGATATTGCATCTGAACGTTTTATATCCAGTCACTGTTCTCCACATCAGAGCTGCTCCCGTCAGTTTTCCACCCTGATATAAAAGCTGCTGATGAAGATTTATGGGATGAACTCTTGGCTCGATTGGTCTTGTCATATCAAACATAATAAATCTTTTTAAGTTTTATGGACGTCGCCATCTTTGATGTGGTTACTGTCAATATGGTTACTGGTGAGAGAATACGGGCTGGACTCCTGTTCTATGTTCATTCAGACAGTATTTGGGACTTTTCGAGACTTGCACCTGTAAGTAGATGCGGTCGTCAATCCCCAAAACTGACAGTGTGAACGTCATGAAGTCTCTATGTTGGATTAGCGTTAATCACTTGACATGGAGAAAGTTCTTTATTATGGTTCCATTACATTCCTGACAAGTAAATTACAATCTGTTATTACTTCCCAGACTTCCCATTTAACGTTTTCCATTCAAGTCAGTCTGGGTGAGAGGGGTTAGACTATTATCATCCATGTGGTTAGCCATGATTGTTGCACAGTTTGGTTGGTTTGTCCTTTTTTAGCTCATTTCCAGAGAGTAGCAGCAGCTCATTTTTGCAATAAGACTTTTAAATAAATATTACTTTCCTCCGGGGTGCTACACTTAAGTAATGTAAGATCTTCGAAAGCATCAAATCAAATGAAATGGAAATTACCCCATTATGCAACATTGATTCACTCTATCATTGAGGATATTCAGCAATGAGATGAGCTCTACACGCCAAACATACCAGTTATAAAGCTTTTTTTTTCATTAATGGAGTTATCCATTCTTGAAGAAATGTACTTATAATGACACTACAAGGCTATTTCATTAAACTAATTTAATGCAGAAGCCAATGGGATTTACTACAAGCAGTGTCAGTTCTCAATCCATTCCTCTTTCACAACACAGACCAAGATAATCATTAACCAAACAACACATTAAAATGTATCTAATAATATGTCTGAAAATAATTAAGACTCAGTCAATGCCTAAAGACAAAAAAAAAAAGACAATTAATTGTCCTTTTGGACAAACAATAGCTAAGCATGACCTTTAAAATGCAGTAACCAGATTGATAAATCAATATTTGAAGAGTGCTCAAAGTGAAACGGGATTCTATCCCTTTATATTGCATTTAAATAAATAATTATGCTTAGAAATTTGAATTTGTATATATGTATATTTTAGACCATTTAACCATCTTACTTAATTTGATGCAAATGCAAATGTGCAAACATGAAGGATTTTTTTCTTTACATAAAAAAAAAAAATATTTCCCATGATCTGATGCACGTGTCAGGGCACATGTTAAACACTCTATCTTCTCTTGCCATCTTGCCATTACCATATAATGGGATTACACCAACTAGCAGCATCCCATAGGTGTGTAAGCAATGCATTGGTAACACTTTACATTGCAGTGTAGATATTAAACATTTCAAATGTAAATAAAGGCTAACTAATTACTATAGCAATAATTTCGTATTAGGTATGCAATTAATTGCAAATTAAGTCATGGACACTTATGTAAAGTGTTACAAGGCATTTTATATTTCTATAAGGTAGATATGTTAGCTGTAACGTTATATTTTGCTGTATAGTTTAAAGTTGATAGTAAACAAGCAAGTATAAACATACCGGGTAACATTTAAACAAGGGTTCATGCATAAAATGAAAGTAGATCTGAACCCAAACATTTAACTATATATTAACATTTGTTAATAGTTGGCCAAAACAATAGTTTGGTATTTTTGTATGTTAGTCTACCTTTTACATGTATACTCTTTGTGTTTCGTAGTTGTTTTGCTGCACATTTAGCTGAAAACAATCTTTATGCTATAGGTTCCCAACGTGACAACTTACCCCAGATAGTGTGATAACATGCCTTTCTATTGGGTTGTGTGTTAAATCAACTATATTTGTTCCTCAGATGGATGTATACCGTAGATGTTCTACAGTTTTTTTTTGTTTTTTTTTTGTAACGAACTCTTTATGGTAGCCTGTGTAAGGAGTGGACTGAATTTCAAAACAAACTAATTTCTGAGAAATGGGCTATTCGCAGGACCCCAAACACTTTACTGAAACCTTTGAGGAAAAATGAAAGCATGAATAATGCTGATATAATATAATAGTGTAAGGAGATGTTTTCGGCAAGCTGAAGCTCCTGTCACGAGTGTTACAGCAGCGTTGACCTTCTCAACACGCCACGGAGAATGCGCGAGGAATTTTAATACAGCTTATCATTTAAGGAGCACAATAGCCAGTCAGACTCAACACACACCGCTTTCATGCAGCATCATATAGACGCGCAGAGGACACGAAAGATGGGACAAAGTTTGGCGCAGTGATTATAATAAACGATGGGTCACGCGCTTAAACTACAAACGTGCCGCCCGAGAATCGTACAATGAACCGCGCGCGAGACGGTGGGGGACTCCCAATGTGACCCATGGACGCATGCATGCTTTCACACATCCTCCAGCACACGCAGACACGCGAGACCCTCGTGCCCACCGGACAGCAGCGGCTCGCGCCACCGGCTCATCACTGGACGTTTAACATGAGGATCTATTTTTGCCATCAGATGTCACAACAAATTAAGAGATCTGGATTGGGCGGCGTGCCCTGTCTTTGTTCCGCTCTGCAAAGAACGTTCATTTTAGTGCCGTAGCACAAATGTACTAACAAATGCCAACATTTGTTTTGTATTTGGATAATGCTTAGCATGCATTATGATTTAATGTTTCCATAAATGCACATTGTAGCTACTCTCCCATTATACGTATGGGGTCTCAGACACAAATACAGTGATGGAACAATGTAAAAAATAAATAAATAAATAAATAAATAAAGATCCCCAAGTTCGTCATAAAATCCTCTTTTTGAGCAAAACAAACAAAACAAAACATTTTTCTATGCCCTTTCTGGGTTCTAACCTGGCTCAGACCTTGAGATTTCATTCCTGGGTTTTTGGATCAGCATTTTGGTTTCTGGGTTAATTAAAGCACCAGCATATGATGGATTTCTAAAGAACTAGTGAATTAAAACTTCTCCATGGAACTTTTGGTTTTGGAACCCTTATTTTTTTCAAGAGTTGTCTGTCTGAAGGGTGTAACTCATCAGAACCCCAAAACCAAAAGGATCTGGATTTGATTTACTCCACTGGGTGGGGGTCTTGTTATGAACAGGACTTCTGACTATTCTGTAAAGCTTATCCTATAAGTTAAATTTGTTATATGTATGCCTTCGTATTAAAGACTTTATCCACTGCTCAAACTTATTTGACATGGATGAAGGTGAAGAATATGTTACTAACGATAGGATCGGACAAATTAAAACACAAGGTTATTTCCAAAAATAAAACCGCATGCCATACTTTAAAGGAATGAATAACTCAGTTTACTTACAGAGGAACAAGGAGCGGTATGTTGCAGACATCACGAATCCCGTATGAACTGGAAGTCCTTTATAATAGGCTAATGATATTTGAAAAATTGAACAATGCGCCCCGCTTCCTTCACGCCGTCTCAAGTGTTCAATCACCGAAGCTGTAGTAAAGCAGAAGTACTTGAGGAGAGAAATGAATCAGCTGTCTATTAGGAGACGAGCACAAGGACAGCATAGCTAGACATGCTGAAAGACGAATCCATCATCAAGGACTGGAACATCATCTCCACGTTTCCATCGGTTTCACCGTCAAATCATCAAAGTTCCCGTTCGCACTGAGGGAGGACACGCGTCTCAGGTTGCCGTTGCGCGGTGTCCTCTCTCTCTCTCTCTCTCTCTCTCTCTCTCTCTCTCTCTCTCTCTCTCTCTCTCTCTCTCTCTCTGTCCCTCCCTCTCTCAGTCTGTGGCCGATGCAGAAGAATGCACAGCGCGTGGATGCTGAAGGATGGAGACCTCTAGAGTCTGAAGTACACTAGTCTCGCACTGTCTGGATGGAGAGGGGCAGAGCACATGTGCTTTGATGGAAGCGGATGCAAAAAGCCACAGTGTAAGAACAGTATGTTAACAATATCTGCATACACGAGACGTCATTCTTAATATTTCATGTGCTTGAGTATTTATTGTTGTTGTTCCTTCACAGTATAGGCCCTATAGTACAGTTATGCAATAAAAGGATCTTGCAAAATCAACGATGTTTTATCATAATAGTCACAGTGCATTTAGCACCCTATGTAATAAAAGTGATTAATATTAATAATAATATTAATAAATGAAATAATAATAAATAATTAACTAATAATAATATTTGGAAAATTACTTTTAAATGGCTGTGTGTATTTATGTAATACAATTAGAATACTGTCGCTAGTACTCATATTTATTTATACCATATTGGACAGTTTTTACAAATATCAGATATCGTGTGCAACAACAACAACAAAAAACAATAAAATATTAACTTTGGCAGGTTACACGGAATATATTATAATAGATTTGAATATATTGTGTCAATACAATAAAATATATTAGACTTTTTATCCCAATCAATGGTGTGAATAAGTGCATAAATGCAATATCTACTAAATGATTACTTAATACTTAATTACTTAATTCCTATTCCATCTTCAGCCTCCTCCTAATTGTGAAATATATGCTAATTGCGTTGATAATGGAGATTTTCCACGAAGATGCTACAAATAGAATTCACCCCAATCATGTTATGAATCCTCATGAATAATTTGGTCGTAATTAGCAGTATCAGCTTTTTGAAATAGTATAGTATAAAATAAAATTTACTTTATTTTTAGAAGCACAGATTATCTGTCAGCGTTGGTTCCAGCATATAAATGCAGCAGCTTTACCTTTAATTTCAGGCGCAAACTCAAATGTTCACAAAACACTCAGCAATAACAGGAACATGAACAGAATAACCAACGCAGTAATAACGTGGAACTGACAATAAACTGAAAGACGCACATGGTTTAGATACACAGCAAAACGAGGAACTAATGAGACTAATTAACAAAATCAAATCAGTAACATGGAAACGAACAGGCAAAGGACAGAACTAATTAGCAAACTAGAAAGATAACAAACAAACACAGACATTCACAGAATTGCTTTAGCATGATTTAAATCATACTTATCGGACCTTTATCAGTTTGTTGCAGTAAAGGAAGAGATGTCATACCGATCACAAGTTCAGTATGGAGTACCGCAAGGCTCAGTTTTAGGACCATTGCTTTTCACCCTGTACATGCTACCCTTGGGAGATATCATTAAGAAGCATGACATTAGTTTTCACTGTTATGCTGATTTTACTCTGCTCTATATTTCTTCGCACCCTGACGAAACAAATCAATTCACAAAATGTATGGAATGCAAAGCTGATATAAAAAAAAATGTGATGATTAGTAATTTACTACTTAATTCTGATAAAACAGAGTTTTTAATTATTGGACAAAAAACCTCAGCACGTAGTAACCTAGAATTCTGTCTAAGACTTGATGGATGGTCTGCCAAGTCTTTGTCATCAGTTAGGAACCTGGGTGTGCTCTTTGATGCCAATCTTTCATTTGAAAGCCACGTTTCTACCATCTGTAAAACCGCATTCTTCCATCTTAAAATATATCTAAATTACGACGTAGGCTCTCAATGTCAAATGCGGAACAGTTAGTTCATGGGTTCATGATCTTAAGGCTAGATTATTGTAATGCTCTACTGGGTGGTTGCCCTGCATGCTTAATAAACAAACTCCAGCTGGTCCAAAATGCAGCCTCTAGAGTTCTTACTAGATCCAGGAAGCATGACTATATTTGACCGGTTCTGCCAACACTGCATTGGCTCCCTATTAAATATTGGATACATTTTAAAATCTTGCTGATTACTTATAAAACACTAAATGGTTTAGCTCCACCGTGCTTGAGCGAGCTCTTAACATATTATAGTCCGTTATGTCTATTGCAATCTCAAACTTATGGCCAGTTGATAGAATATCAAAATCAACTGCTGGCGGTAGATCCTTTTCCTATTTAGCACCTAAACTTTGGAACAGTCTTCCTAGCACTGTTCGAAGTGCATACACACTCTGTCAGTTTTAATCTAGACTAAACACACATCTCTTTAACCTGGCATACAAACAGAACATTATACATTTCTATGTTTCAAATCCGTTAAATGATTGTTATTCTGCATAAACTAGGTCAGCCGAAACCGGGAACACTTCCTATAACACCCAATGTACTCGTTACATCATAAGAAGAATGGCATCTATGCTAATACTAGTCTCTCTGTTTATCCCAACTGCAGTCAGCCGTATCAGGCCGTATCCAGATCAGATGGTGGACCTGCGCCTAGACACGACCACAACGCGTTATTAGTCAGAAGGATCCTAGCCGTATCCAGATCAGATGGTGGACCTGCGCCTCGACACAACCACAACGCATTTCTGAAGTGTCAGCAGAGATTGCGTCAACTAGACTCTCCCCTGTGAAGGCCTCATCGACACAACAGCCAGTTACACTGATCCTCAACAATCCCCAACAACAAAGTCTCCATACTGGCGTGATGACTTCTTCAACCAACTGGATAAATATTCTGAATCCTGATCCAATCTGACTTCTGACCTGTAATGCTGCCTGAATCATAATCATACACTGTTCGTTCCTAGGCCAGAGAAGAACTGGCCCCCCGACTGAGCCTGGTTTCTCCCAAGGTTTTTTTCTCCATTCTGTCACCTGATGGAGTTTTGGTTCCCTGCCACTGTCGCCTTTGTCACCTCTGGCTTTTGGCTGCTAAGTTGGGGACACTTAATGTTCAACAATATTATTGATCTGCCTGCATTGACACCATTGTATGAGAACTGAACTGACCTGCACGATGACATCATTGTTTTCACCAGAGCCGTGGCTGTATAGATCAAAATATAGATATAATATAGAAAATATAGAACTAAATTAAAAACTTTTTTACTACAGAAATTAACCATCACTGAACTTACTTAAGCTTGAATATGACGCTATTTTCTTCTAGATCTGCTGTACAGCCAAAACAAACTTTGTTGCATTATTTTCCAGTCATCACTGTAAAGCTGCTTTGAAACAATCTGTATTGTAAAAAGCACTATATAAATAAAGGTGACTTGACATGACAGAACAGGAAAACAGATCAGGAACAAACTCAAAAAGTGACAAACAGACTCAAAACACAAGTCATCACGCCGTATTACATCCACAGGAGTGGGAGGGTGGGCGCCCTGGAGGCTGACGAGGCCGTGGCTTAGTAGAACGGGAAGCCTTCAGGCTGGAGCCGGCAGTTCAGGGAGCCTGGGCGGTGCAGGTAGCTCAAGGGACCATGAAGGATTTGTCTCCGTGGACTTGACACTAGGCTCGGCCACGATGGCTGGAGACGTATAGCCCCCCCATAAAAAAAAAATGTCTTGGGAGAAGCTATAGGCTCAGGGGCTGGAGCCTTTACCGGACTTCTGAAAGGGGCTGAAGCCATCATCGGATTCCGGTCAGGACTCCATCATCGGACTCCGGTCTGGACTCCATCATCGGACTCCGGTCAGGACTCCATCATCGGACTCCGGTCTGGACTCCATCATCGGACTCCGGTCTGGACTCCATCATCGGACTCCGCTCAGGACTCCATCATCGGACTCCGGTCTGGACTTCAGCCACGTGTGTGCAGCCCAAACATACAAAATGGCCGCATTCTCAGGAACTGACTCTGGGGCTGGAACGGGCTCTGGAATTTCCCTCAGTGGAACGTACTAATGAATTTCTTGGCACACTGGTTTTCTCCTCACTCTTCATGATGGTAAAGGGGGAGCCATTGTGGACAAGCACCCACTCCACATAGTTCTGGAAGCTCTCCCGAGGCCCGTCTCCGGGCAAAAACATTTGATTAAAGTTTATGTGCTGTACCTGAATACCTGAAAATCTTAAAACACTGTTTATCTCAATCGTATCTTTGTTCAGTTGAATCTATTTGTTGCGATTGCTAGTTTTTATTTGTCCTTTTTTAAATACTGAGTATTTACTTGTCTTTAATAACGCTTGAAATTTATAGTAGTTAGGCTAGTTGTTTTTCAATGGTATTTTTAAACCACAGGCAAAAGTTCCTTGTGTAAGTGTTCTTAGTCTGTTGATTTTTGTTCATGATATTCAGCTACAATTAAATGTTTTGCAATGGGACTAAATGTGAATGATATCAAAGTTTTTTTTTTTACCTTATTGGAATCGAAATTAGGAATCGATAAGAATCGGAATCGATAAGCAGAATCGAAATCGGAATCGTGAGGAATAGAAAGTATTTTAACAAAAAACTGACACATTTTATCTTGAACATTACGATGAGAGTAATGATGCAGCTCTCTCTTGTATTATTGTAATGTCAGTCACAGTTCATGCAGGGCATGATTAGAAACAATGACACTAAATAGAATCCAGCTTTGATCTGTATTCAACGTGTTCCTGAGAGAGCTAACTTCCCACACTACCACATTCCCTTCACAGCAGTTTGGGCTGCTGATTTATTTATTCTGTTTCTATGAGAATTGAGATGGAAGGTTTGAGCAAGAACAGGCCGAGACAGGCAAACAAGCTGAATAGAGAGAAGAACACAGCGGTGTGCATGTCTCAAGACTCATAAAGCACTGACCTCTCAAAACAACTTACCAGCACTGCAAGAGGCCTGAACTTCCTCATCCGGCCCGGACGTACATACACGTAAAAGCACGAGTGAATGCATAGATAAAGTTTGTATGCACCCACATAAACACATACTTGGTTAATTTTGACCTTGCCTTCTGTTCTTCTCAGGATTGTCTTTCATTATAAGCAGAATAACTGCTAGGAGGAACGGAGGATCATCACATATCACAAGTATCTATTTCGGCATCTACATCTGCGTCCTTATTTAACATGAATTGAACACCGGAGGCTATTTTTAAGCTCTTGTCACAGGGGACTTTTTTTATTTTTTGGGAAAGGATTTATTATGGTCTGCTAGGGAAATTGTTTTCCATCTTCTTAATCACATAGGAAGGAAAGAAAGTTTTGTAGGAAGAAAGCAGTCTGTGATGTATTCTGTGAAGTTCCCTTTCATTTTGTTTAAGCTGTAAGGAATAAGAAGCTCATTTCTGTTCTATCATTTCCCTACAGAACTGCAGACATACAGTGAATTTGTTCTAACAGTGACAGACCCAAGGACACTCTCTCATTAGCAAATCAAACATTTTGTTCAGTAGTTACTTTCAACACAACTTTTTTGAACTATTTGTTAACATTTAGTCCTTTTATTTCATTTCCTATGGAGTCCTGTGCCTTTAAAGGAGAACTCCGGCGCAAAATGAACCTTTGGTCTAATAAAACATTGGTACCTAGTCAACCGTTCTCTGAGATTTGTTTTCATGATAATCGAATGTAAAAAGTTTATCTCTAAAAACTGTTTAGCGTATAACGCTAGTAATGGGGGCATTTAATAAGTAAAAAGAAATCGCTAGTTAATACCACTAACAAGGCTCAAAATAGCCCCACACGAACACAGTAACATAATGAGGGTCCATACATGCAAAACGAAGCATTGAGAACTTTGTAAGTGTACAGACCGTTGTCGTTCGTGGTTTGACTAGTCGAGACTGTTTTCCAAAGATGGCTCCTGTCCGTATACACGAAGTGGACTGTCTTTATAAAATATCTTCTTATTTAACGGTCTGTACACTTACAAAGTTCTCAATGCTTCGTTTTGCATGTAGGGACCCTCATTATGTTACTGTGTTCGTGTGGGGCTATTTTGAGCCTTGTTAGTGGTATTAACTAGCGCTTTCTTTTTACTTATTAAATGCCCCCATTACTAGCGTTATACGCTAAACAGTTTTTAGAGATAAAACTCTTTACATTCGATTATCATGAAAACAAATCTCGGAAAACGGTTGACTAGTAGGTACCAATGTTTTATTAGACCAAAGGTTCATTTTGCGCCGGAGTTCTCCTTTAAGGCCTCCCTATCAGTGTTTAGGAGTAACTAATAAGCGCCTTGTCCACACACGTTTTTTTAGTTTTTCATCTTTTTCTCTCACCAAATTGAGTGCTACCTGGACGCATCAGTGAATGGTGAGATATTTTTCGAAATTCAGTTTTTAAATCTAGTAGATGTAGTCTAAAAGTAGCTGCCCTGCTTTCTTAAAGGCATAGTTCACCTAATAAACAGAAAAAAAAAAAAAAAAAAGATTCCCCCTGACATCATTTCAAACCTCTGTGCATTTAATTTTTAATTTCTGTGGAACACCAATGTTTAATACGTCTTTGTAAGAAGTCAATGTTTTAATAAGTATTTAATTACATAGACATTTTTTTTTCCCAATTGTACATGAAAGTGGCTGCCGATATTTTATAGTTTTCACAGTTACAGACTAAATATACCATCATATACAGTACTGTATATGCGAACACTCTCATGGAAGCATTAGGAAGTAAAAAAAAAAAAAGGTACACTACGCAACTTTTTTTGTTCAACATTAACAAAATGTAAATAATGAGTCAATACATCATCAATCCTTCTTCCAAAACGTGTTTTTGTCTTACACTGATTTACTATGGTAAGCCTGTTATAGGTGTTATAGCGGGATATTTTTCACTGGAAAATGCGCATATGTGTCCATGGGTGTTTTGTCATAACCATAAGTTGCTCCTTCTACTTTGTCAAGGTTGAATGGTCCTGAAAAATAGTCACACTTGTACTGTTCGCGGTCAAAAATGAGCCCATTAAAAACGAATGTGAAGGAAATTTCATCTAGTGGAAGCGTTTGGTACTGCGCCAAAAAAAAATCTTACTGAAAGGTCATATTTTGAGATATCAACCTCAAAATTGGAAATTTGATTTTCTCACACCTTTACGTGTTTTGGAAAATATATTAATTCATTTAAATTTAAAAATAGTATTTTTATGCATTTGTCATAATAATGAACTGAAACCTTTTTTGTGTTTCTTTTTTAACTTCAGCAATAATCTGCCACGTGTCTTCTTTAAAATGAAACGAAACTGCAAACTACTACAAAATTTATAACAGTTTAAGTTGTTAATTTCATTTTCAGGTCTATGCTCAACAATATCACCATAAAATCCCCTTAAAAATACAAAATATTAAATAAAAAACATTATTGAACTAAAACATTAATTTTATTGAAATAGCCTTGCGAGCAGCACCAGAGTGTTAATTACACCTAGAATTCCTTCCAAGGTATTTTACTTCATTTCTGCATTTAAATGCTTCTATTTGCCATGTTTTCAGCTTTCAGATTTAGATTCCTTATTGAAAATTAAGGAATCTTAGTGTTTTTGTACCAGATAAACACAACTGACACAATCACTTTTAACTTTACTTGCCATTTTAGCATGTAATAGCTGATTTGAATCTGTGACTCTCAAATTTGGATTTAGATTGTATCTTCAGAATATGTATGGATTATTGTATTTCAATTTTGTTGAGTTACACAACTATTTGCACTCTCACTGGACGTATAGATGGGACTCAGCACCAGGTATGATGTCTTAAAGTCCAGCCGAATAAAAACCAATAAGTCTTGGATAATCCTGCCTCAAGGAAAAGCAGGAACAGAGACTATGGAAATGGAAGACCAATATGAGGGTGTTGGGTGGCTTGGCCTTTGCATTTGATGTAGCATCTGAATGCAGATGGTCACACAGATGGTTGATATTTATATCGCAGGTCCCAAAAACTCATCCGGATGGAAAGAGCTTTTTAAAACTGATTGGTTTGGAATAAAAAGTGCCACATTGTAGCACTAAACAATGACTCTGGCCTTCTGTCCATCTAAAAAGTGAGAGTGAGTCAATTGCTTGATTTAACATACAAACAATTACTTGAAAATATAATCTTTCCCAAGTGCAAAGGGAATGATTTAAAAAATATATATATTTTTTTTTATTTCGAGCCCTTTTTCCTCACATGCCACAAGCGGCTTCATGATGCTAATTGTGAGATGTGAGTGTATCGTCGTCAGTAGCCGGTCGTGCCGCTGCGAAGACTTTCTGTCTCCTCACGCACACACACCTCTCTCCGTGACATCTTTCATAGACGTGTGAGCATTATTCTGACAAGAAAACGAAAAGAGACACATTTGGAGAGGAGGAGGAGAACGCATGTCTTCGGTGACCTCTGGGACTGAGACAAAGATAAAATGATTCTGAAGAAACAATACGGACGGAAAAGTCTGTAGAAGTCTATTTTTAGGCACCACTGGGATCTTTCGGCCTCAGAATTTCACGGCTCATGGATCTTTTATAATTTAATGAACGGGTGGCCTTCTGAGATTTATGGACAGCGGCTCAAGGCCTCGGTAGCCACATGGCTTATTGATCCACATCATTTTGTTTGTTTATGGATCAGTAAAGAGCATTCCTATCCATTTTAATAGAGCAGGGTCTGGGTCACTGCACATTTGCATCCAGCACCTTTTAATCTAATATAAAATCATCACCTGTATCATTTTATATATATATCAGTCTTAATTTAGTGAAGAGGAGGAATGTATGACCCACAATGTGTGTTGAGGTAATGTCAAGCAGCAGGGTTCAAAATTAACACCTAATGCGTGGTAAATGTGCTTGTTGCGCAAACGAGTGTGTGAAAAATATGCATTATAAAACATGGTTTGAACTTATATGCATGCACACACACACACACACACAGAGACACATATACTGTATATATTTATGCAATATATCAACATTTTTATAGGTGATCATCGACTTTAAATCTGACTTTGATAGAAAGGGGAGTGGGACTGGAAATGTCAGATAAATTCTAAGAAAGACACATTGACCACAAAAGTCCATTTTCATTACCTTTTATTCAGGACCGATTCCCATTACTACATTAAGAGAGATAAAGAGTCCGGAAGGCTGGAAGTAATGATGATGGAAAGGAAAGGAAGGAAAGGAAAGGAAAGGAAAGGAAAGGAAAGGAAAGGAAAGGAAAGGGATGGAAAGAAAAGGAAAGGAAAGGAAAGGAAAGGAAAGGAAAGGAAAGGAAAGGAAAGGACAGGATAAGAGAGGAAAGGAAAGGAAAGGGATGGATAGAAAAGGAAAGGAACGGAAATGAAAGGACAGGATAAGAGAGGAAAGGAAAGGAAAGGAAAGGACAGGAAAGGAAAGGAAAGGAAAGGAAAGGAAAGGAAAGGAAAGGAAAGGAAAGGAAAGGACATCCTAGCAAATGAAGCATGAGGACAAAAACTATCAAACGGAAAATCAATGCCAAACAAAATGTGGATGTTGTCTTTGTTTCTGATGTACTGTAAATGAAGATACTTTACTGTAAATAAATGGGATAACAGCTTAAAGATTGTGATCAAGACATGGCTTTCAAAAGATGGACAGCAGCTACAAATTATATTCAACAGTATATTAATACCAAATCCAAATTCTTACTCTTCTCAAAAAGTATGTCTGCACAAAGTATGGCTATATGGTTACTGTTAGGATCAACTTCTGTTACAGTAACTTAAATACTGTATTAAATATATATATATATCAGCGCAGTCTCATCCCAAGACGTCATATAACTGACGTCTTGGGACATCTTTTGACCATACGTCAATATCCGCCTTTTTAGGGTACCCTTAAACGTCGGTTAGATGACGTTATCGGATCCTAACTGTACCCCAGACCTAAACCTACCCCTAAACCTACCCCGTCACCTAACTGACGTTAAAGGTAAAGCGTCAGTTGTATGACGTCCCAGGATCGTCATAAACCAACGTTTAAGGGTACCCTAAAAAGGCGGATATTGACGTATGGTCAAAAGACGTCCCAAGACGTCAGTTATATGACTTCTTGGGATGAGACTGTGTTATATATATATATAATATATATATATATATATATATATATATATATATATATATATATATATATATATATATATATATATATATATTTATATATATATATATATATATATATATATATATATATATATTGTACTCATTTTATTATTCGTGTTTATCAAGCATTACATTACATTCAATTTATTCACTATGCCTCCTTCCCATGTATTATTCATAAAGTGATATTCACATCCTATTTGAAATTGAATTAGGTGAATATTCATGTAGTTCATGAGCATCTTCTCCTCCACCGTCTTGTTTTCGCTATCTTTACATTCCTTCTACAGGACCTGATGGTGAACAGAGTGCTTCAGCACACTGAGACGACAGAGACACTAATAAGATGAGATCAACTGAGATTGTGGCTAAATTGAGTTACAGCCTCAGTGGAAGATCTCGCCATCAACCCCCAACTCCAACCCTGACCAGACTCAAACCAGTGCTCTTCCCGCCCCATCCCGTCTCGCCTCTGGGGATGTCCTGCTGGGAGTTCATTCGCAATTAAAATAATCACAGCCAATAATGTTTTAGTTCACGGTTCCTTGCTGGTGGAATAATCTTCCCAACACTATCCGGACAGCCAAATCCCTGACCATTTTCAAGAAACAGCTTTAAATCCTCTCTTCTATGAGCACTTAACTGCAGCCTGCTGGAAAAAAATAAAAATACATATATATGAAGAGTTCAGATGCAAAAGCCTCTAAGTGCCATCTGAATTTTTCTTCTAGGTTGATCATTTTTATCAAGCTAGTATATTTAAGTTCAGTAATTTCACATTAATGACAATTAATAGGTAATTTTCATTGTCATTCAAGTGAAAATACTGAACTTAGATATACAAGCTTGATAAAAATGATCATTCTAGAAGAAAAATTCAGATGGCACTTAGAGGCTTTTGCATCTGAACTCTTCATATATATATATATCACTATTCTTTTAGGCCTCCTTATAGCTTGAACTAGTCTGAAGGATTGCTGAAACTTTGTATTAACAGCACTTGCCTCTTTAGATGAATTGCTTGTTGCATCCCTGTATTTTTGGATTATTGTAAGTCTCTTTGGTTAAAAGCCTCTGCTAAATTAATAAATGTAAATGTAAACAACACTCAAGAAAGATATATATCAAACGTTTTAAACAAATGAAGAAAACAGGGGAGAGTCTGCTGGCAAAAAGAGACCGTGACAGAGCTCGTAATAAAACCAGAATCAACATTGGCTTGGCTTTCAGAGATAGTGAGAACTGAGGGATTTGAAATGTTGTGAAAGAAACATTGAAATCCCGTTTATATTACTCAACAGGCGAGTAAGTTATTTTATATAACAGATAATTTGCCATATGTAGCTCTCTAACAGAGTTCATGTAGAGCATTATCTATTGTGAAGGGTCATTTCATTATGGTTGTTGTAGCGCTGCGCGGGAATTTATTTAATAAGGAATAATATTTAATACTTATAAGTATGTGCCTATTAATAGCTGTCAGCTTAAGAACCTTCTCATCTAAACTGGTTATATCTCTTAAGCCTAATTCATATGCAGTAAAGGATAACCATATTACTCAACCCTGCACATTACATGTGGACAAATATAAATAATATATATGGCCATGAATTAACATTACGTTCCCACGACTAACTAATACATCAGCATGTTTTACTAATTCGTTCCCTTGAGGGAACATTTTTTAAAATTGTGCGCACAAAATAGTAAAGCGTGCTGATGTATTAATAAGTCGTAAGAATGATTTATTAATCCGTGGCCACCATATATTTCTGGCAAACGAGTGAATGCATTAGCCTAGTAAATCATGGCCACAATTTACTAAAATGAGAGAACACATATATTTTTTTTCTAAATTTCTGGCCACTATGTATATATAGTATTTATTTCACAGCTGGTCATATTTTAACCATGTTCAGTTTATTAGTAAGTTTATTAGTTTGTTTATGTTAAAACTGTGTAAACAAAATGGGTCTTAAATTTAGGGAGAAATATGTTTTTAGTGCAGGTTGCGAAACCTAAAACCTCAACCCCACTCAAATAAACCGAGCGTATGAGTGTTACATGTGTGTCCTGAGTTTCCCCCCGTCATTGTGTATTTGGTTCAGTCCTGTATCTCAGTTTTTCCCGCTCCTCGTTTGTGTTCAGTTCCTTCACCTGTGTTTAGTTAATTTGTCCCAGCTGTGGATTGTTTTCCTAATCTGTTCTCTGTGTATGTAAACCCTGTGTTCTCCCTCACTCCTGGGGCTCGTTCTTCGTACGTTGCTTAAAACATCCGAGGTCAAATGAGACATCCAAGATGATATCATCGCGCTAATCATGATCCGGCTAATTAGGTTCTTCGAACACTCCTGTTGTTTATGATTAGTATAGCTGGATTGAGTTATCTGAGATAATTGCGCGTGCATGCGCTGGTTTAAAAGGGGATATGTATCGATAGTAGAAACATTGATCAGCAACGCTGCTATTGGCTGCTCACCGTGTCCAAAGAGCGCGCTCAGTTTTACTCTGCAGCAGAGCAAGAGCTATTGCTTGAAGGACATGCTGAATTTGAAAAGTTAATTACAAGTTTTCACCTAAAATGTGCAAAAGCCAGGAGAGAGGGCTGGCAACAAGTAGCTAATTAAGTTTGTAGTGACCATTTAGATGTTTTTATCACTCATTACAATATATATATTTTTATTTTAATCATTTCTAAATAATTAATAACTTTGTTCATTGTAATGTCAGTCACCACCCACTACTAGAACATGGGAACAAGTAAAAGTGAAGTACTAGAATATTCTACATAATGGCAATTTGTACTATAGGCTAGGCCTACTATAATCTCTTTTAAAAAGGCACTGTTAATAAATAGTTGGTTGTTTATAAAAGCAACCAAGAAAAAGGCTGAGAAAAAAAAAAGAAAAGAAAAACAAACAGGTGGTGGTCCTGCACCCCCACATTATACCCCGGCAGAAGAGCTGGCCCTTGGGTTAAATGTGAACCGACACACAGCAGGGACCAGTAGCAGCAACTCCTTCATTACTGGCAAATGAACTTTAAATGATCTTACACTGTAAAATAATTTTTTGCTGCACTATAGGCCTATAATCCCAATGGCTGGTCCAGTCTTGAGTAGGCCTAGTGATGAATTGCTTACTTGTGAAAGTGTGCATGCGTGAAACTACATGTAGCCTAGTTAATGTAAAAAAAAAATCTGTTGCCATGAGTTATTGATCACATTTTCCCCCAGTGTACTTCATTGTAATGAAATTGTGTTTTCCTCTTTTTTGCAGTTTTAAACACCAACACTTTTATCTGTTCCCAAGCAAGTGGCTGAAGCATGTGCAGTAAGTGGACTTTTCCAAACTTTACATCAAAAGGGAAGAAAGTACAACACTTTCTAATGCCCATCCCTCCCCCCAATGCACAGGACAGTGAAGAAACTCTCTCAGATGACTGTCTTTTGAAAAAAGTATCTTTAAATAACTTTACTTAATTTACACTTGAGTACCTATTATTTCTGAATGCAATATGTGTTGCAGGAGTCCACATCTACAGAAAGGCCTACAGAAGAGTCTGCACAAAGCAGTTATACAGAGGTGGGCAGTGTATAATTTTCCTTTTATTTTTTGTTGCATAAGGCTTGTGTTGACAGGTTTAACCCAAGCCCCCCTGACCCTAGAAAATAGAGTATTTTGGGGGGGACAACTTAAAGAAAAAAAACTGGCACTATAGAGTTAGAGATAGAGTTGCTTCAAAGGAACTTCAGAGTAAGTGCTAATATATTATTTCACACAGGGTACTATTGCTGACCTTGCATAGTATCTCTTATTGCAGGTAAAATATGACTTGATCACTGGCTTTTCTTTACAAAGAACAATTTAAATAAAAAATCAAAGAACTAAGCATATTTGTCTTGTCTTTTATTAAACATTTATTGAAATGTTTCATGTTTTTGCTGATGGTGGAAATGTTGTGTAATATGGCACATGTAATGTCACAGGCCCTGTGAAGTGCAACCCTCAGGCTTTTCAGACACTGAAATCTTCCCTTTAGTTGGCCAAAGTTCATTTCATTGTGTGACCTTGTCCTAGCTAGAGCTGCATTGTAACTGTGTATGTAATACAGTGAGCTTGATATTTATATGTTTCCTTACCATTTTCAAGTAATGTGCATAAATGTGAATCTCTGTGCTTCCACATTTGTGATATGGAACAGTCACACACCATCTAGAGATTTTAGTCTGTCAACTGCCTTTTTTTAAATTTGATATAGGCCTAATATTACTAATCTGGAATATTAAGAATTGTAATAGTAACTTGGCTGCACATTTACATTGTGGTCCCCCTTTCTGTTCACAAAATCCCCCTCATAGAGGGCTTGATGGGTACATGTGTGCAGTCTATTGACCAATCACATTAAGTGAAGCCTGGGGGGACATTTCTGTGTCATATTAATCGGCATGTTCATGATTGCATGATCTTCATTAAAATGTATAATATACCTGCGTTGGTAAAAAAAAACCCTGCTATATCCTACAACCTTGGGTCTAAACTGGCTTGGAAATGCCACAAAAAACACCCTAAAAACTGCTTGAGCGCCAGGGTAAACTTTGTGAATGACAGCACTTATCAAGTTCTCCGCATCCCCATAGTTTAAAGGAAAGAGCCACTCGCAAATAATATCAGGACAATGCACACAGTTTGTGCTGTTATTAAAGGCCTACTCCGACGAGTCGAACATTTAATGTGCGTTTCCAAAAAATAATTGATGTAAACGACATCCTCACGAGTCATGAGAAAAATTATATCTCTCAAAAAGTACACTATCGCGCTGCGTTAAAAGACTTCTCGTATCACCTCCGCTTATAAAGCCGCGATCTAATCCTGTTTACATGAAATAAGCCTGCTCGCGAGCAGGTTCAAGCTTGCGCACCTGTTGCTATGACAGCAAGTCTAGGATGAGCTTCGAAGAACCAAACAATCCAAGATCATACCAAATCGCCAACAATCAAATCCAGCTAACTGAGTTAGCGACGTACGAAGAACAGGGGCTCGTTCTTCGTACGTTGCTTAAAACATCCGAGATCAAATGAGACATCCAAGATGATATCATCGTGCTAATCATGATCCGGCTAATTAGGTTCTTCGAACACTCCTGTTGTTTATGATTAGTATAGCTGGATTGAGTTATCTGAGATAATTGCGCGTGCATGCGCTGGGTTAAAAGGGGATATGTATCGATAGTAGAAACATTGATCAGCAACGCTGCTATTGGCTGCTCACCGTGTCCAAAGAGCGCGCTCAGTTTTACTCTGCAGCAGAGCAAGAGTTATTGCTTGAAGGACATGCTGAATTTGAAAACTTAATTACAAGTTTTCACCTAAAATGTGCAAAAGCCAGTAGAGGGCTGGCAAAAAGTAGCTAATTAAGTTTGTAGTGACCATTTAGATGTTTTTATCACTCATTACAGTATATATATTTTTATTTTAATCATTTCTAAATAATTAATAACTTTGTTCATTGTAATGTCAGTCACCACCCACTACTAGAACATGGGAACAAGTAAAAGTGAAGTACTAGAATATTCTACATAATGGCAATTTGTACTATAGGCTACTATAGTCTCTTTTAAAAAGGCACTGTTAATAAATAGTTGGTTGTTTATAAAAGCAACCAAGAAAAAGGCTGAGAAAAAAAAAAGAAAAGAAAAACAAACAGGAGGTGGTCCTGCACCCCCACATTATACCCAGGCAGAAGAGCTGGCCCTTGGGTTAAATGTGAACCGACCCGTCCTGGGTTCAGCTCTTCCTCAGACACACAGCAGGGACCAGTAGCAGCAACTCCTTCATTACTGGTAAATGAACTTTAAATGATCTTACACTGTAAAATAATTTTTTGCTGCACTATAGGCCTATAATCCCAATGGCTGGTCCAGTCTTGAGTAGGCCTAGTGATGAATTGCTTACTTGTGAAAGTGTGCATGCGTGAAACTACATGTAGCCTAGTTAATGTAAAAAAAAATCTGTTGCCATGAGTTATTGATCACATTTCCCCCAGTGTACTTCATTGTAATGAAATTGTGTTTTCCTCTTTTTTGCAGTTTTAAACACCAACACTTTTATCTGTTCCCAAGCAAGTGGCTGAAGCATGTGCAGTAAGTGGACTTTTCCAAACTTTACATCAAAAGGGAAGAAAGTACAACACTTTCTAATGCCCATCCCTCCCCCCAATGCACAGGACAGTGAAGAAACTCTCTCAGATGACTGTCTTTTGAAAAAAGTATCTTTAAATAACTTTACTTAATTTACACTTGAGTACCTATTATTTCTGAATGCAATATGTGTTGCAGGAGTCCACATCTACAGAAAGGCCTACAGAAGAGTCTGCACAAAGGAGTTATACAGAGGTGGGCAGTGTATAATTTTCCTTTTATTTTTTGTTGCATAAGGCTTGTGTTGACAGGTTTAACCCAAGCCCCCCTGACCCTAGAAAATAGAGTATTTTGGGGGGGACAACTTAAAGAAAAAAAACTGGCACT
The DNA here is from genome assembly GCA_030578255.1 of Tiaroga cobitis. Taxonomy (NCBI): domain Eukaryota; kingdom Metazoa; phylum Chordata; class Actinopteri; order Cypriniformes; family Leuciscidae; genus Tiaroga; species Tiaroga cobitis. The sequence goes on along the minus strand of CM060608.1, from coordinate 33,417,343 downwards.
ATAGAGTTAGAGATAGAGTTGCTTCAAAGGAACTTCAGAGTAAGTGCTAATATATTATTTCACACAGGGTACTATTGCTGACCTTGCATAGTATCTCTTATTGCAGGTAAAATATGACTTGATCACTGGCTTTTCTTTACAAAGAACAATATAAATAAAAAAATCAAAGAACTAAGCATATTTGTCTTGTCTTTTATTAAACATTTATTGAAATGTTTCATGTTTTTGCTGATGGTGGAAATGTTGTGTAATATGGCACATGTAATGTCACAGGCCCTGTGAAGTGCAACCCTCAGGCTTTTCAGACACTGAAATCTTCCCTTTAGTTGGCCAAAGTTCATTTCATTGTGTGACCTTGTCCTAGCTAGAGCTGCATTGTAACTGTGTATGTAATACAGTGAGCTTGATATTTATATGTTTCCTTACCATTTTCAAGTAATGTGCATAAATGTGAATCTCTGTGCTTCCACATTTGTGATATGGAACAGTCACACACCATCTAGAGATTTTAGTCTGTCAACTGCCTTTTTTTAAATTTGATATAGGCCTAATATTACTAATCTGGAATATTAAGAATTGTAATAGTAACTTGGCTGCACATTTACATTGTGGTCCCCCTTTCTGTTCACAAAATCCCCTTCATAGAGGGCTTGATGGGTACATGTGTGCAGTCTATTGACCAATCACATTAAGTGAAGCCTGGGGGACATTTCTGTGTCATATTAATCGGCATGTTCATGATTGCATGATCTTCATTAAAATGTATAATATACCTGCGTTGGTAAAAAAAAAAACCCTGCTATATCCTACAACCTTGGGTCTAAACTGGCTTGGAAATGCCACAAAAAACACCCTAAAAACTGCTTGAGCGCCAGGGTAAACTTTGTGAATGACAGCACTTATCAAGTTCTCCGCATCCCCATAGTTTAAAGGAAAGAGCCACTCGCAAATAATATCAGGACAATGCACACAGTTTGTGCTGTTATTAAAGGCCTACTCCGACGAGTCGAACATTTAATGTGCGTTTCCAAAAAATAATTGATGTAAACGACATCCTCACGAGTCATGAGAAAAATTATATCTCTCAAAAAGTACACTATCGCGCTGCGTTAAAAGACTTCTCGTATCACCTCCGCTTATAAAGCCGCGATCTAATCCTGTTTACATGAAATAAGCCTGCTCGCAAGCAGGTTCAACCTGGCGCACCTGTTGCTATGACAGCAAGTCTAGGATGAGCTTCGAAGAACCAAACAATCCAAGATCATGCCAAATCGCCAACAATCAAATCCAGCTAACTGAGTTAGCGACGTACGAAGAACGGGCCCCAGGCCCCTGGTCGGTTCTCGTTTGTGTATGGTATGTTTGTATTTGGTGTGGTTATGTTCCTGGATTCCTGTTTTGAGTTATATTAGTAAAGATTATTGAATTTGATCTGCTGACTGCTGCCTCTCCTTCAACCTGCACCACACCCGTAACAGAAGAACCGACCATTACAGCAGCATTATGGGCATCTTCCTCTACCCTCAAGATTCCACCGACCTTCTCCTCAACCTCTCCCAGAATCACCATCCGATCGAGACCTACGTCGAGGAATTCCTCCACCTCGCCCATCAGGTGTCCTGGAAAGAGGCAGCCCTCAAGCACTCCTTCTGGATGGGTCTGGACGATCCACTCTTTGGGCAATTTCCAGCTACTGCCACCACGTGTTCCCTTAGGGAATATATCGACAACATCCTGTGGGTGAGTGGATCGTCCTACACCGTTGATGTAACCCCAGATCTCCCTTCTGTTCCTGTCTCTCCACTGTGTCCAGTGTCTCGTTCTGCCGAGACCATCATGCCGATGCATCACGTCATGCCCACCGTGCCAGTTGGAATTTTGGTGGAGCTAAAAGAGGAAGACTGGCTTATTGACTGGGACACAGAGCTACCGCCACTGAGCCCAGCCCAGCCCGCACCGCTGGTTCCGTCCAGCCAAGCCCGCACCGCTGGTTCCCTGCACGCCTGCCGAGCCTGAGCTTCCCTGCACGCCTGCCGAGCCTGAGCTTCCCTGCACGCCTGCCGAGCCTGAGCTTCCCTGCACGCCTGCCGAGCCTGAGCTTCCCTGCACGCCTGCCGAGCCTGAGCTTCCCTGCACGCCTGCCGAGCCTGAGCTTCGCGTCACGCCTACCCGGCCGGAGCTTCCCTGCACGCCTGCCGAGCCTGAGCTTCGCGTCACGCCTACCCGGCCGGAGCTTCGCGTCACGCCGGCCGAGCCAGAGCCTTCTCCGCTGGTCCCGTCCAGCCCTTCAGAGCCCTCTCCGCTGGTCCCGTCCAGCCCTTCAGAGCCCTTCTCCGCTGGTCCCGTCCAGCCCTTCAGAGCCCTTCTCCGCTGGTCCCGTCCAGCCCTTCAGAGCCCTTCTCCGCTGGTCCCGTCCGGCCCTTCAGAGCCCTTCTCCGCTGGTCCCGTCCGGCCCTTCAGAGCCCTTCTCCGCTGGTCCCGTCCAGCCCTTCAGAGCCTTCACCACTGGTTCAATCCAGCATAGCCGGGCCTTCACCGCTAGCCCAGCCAGAGACTTTCCATGTCCCTTCTGCCCACCCAGAGACTGTCCCAGAGCCGGTGATTCCCCCCAAGAAAGTTTTGGGGGGGGGGGGATATAGGCCGCCCGAAGGTGCGTCTCCGCCATGGCCGCCCGAAGGTGCGTCTCCGCCATGGCCGCCCGAAGAGGATTCTCCGCCATGGCCGCCCGAAGGGGATTCTCCACCATGGCCGCCCGAAGGGGATTCTCCGCCAGGACCGCCCGAGGGGTGGTCTCCTACTCCGCCATGGCCCCCTGACCAGCCTGCTCCGCCCTGGAGGCTTCCTGCTCAGGGTAGGCCACGCCCTCGTCAGCCTCCAGGGCGCCCGCCCCCCCACCCCTTTTGAAGTTATACGGCGCGAGGACGCGCCTTTTTGGAGGGGGCGTTATGTTACATGTGTGTCCTGAGTTTCCCCCCGTCATTGTGTATTTGGTTCAGTCCTGTATCTGTTTTTCCCGCTCCTCGTTTGTGTTCAGTTCCTTCACCTGTGTTTAGTTAATTTGTCCCAGCTGTGCCTTGTTTTCCTAATCTGTTCTCGGTGTATGTAAACCCTGTGTTCTCCCTCACTCCTGGTTGGTTCTCGTTTGTGTATGGTACGTTTGTATTTGGTGTGGTTATGTTCCTGGATTCCTGTTTTGAGTTATATTAGTAAAGATTATTGAATTTGATCTGCTGACTGCTGCCTCTCCTTCAACCTGCACCACACCCGTAACAATGAGGGCAATTGGGAAAACGAAAGCTTTTTATTCCTAAAATCACTTTTGAGCAGCAGCGACTGACTGTACAGCTTAGGCTAGTTTAATGAACCAAATGAAAGACTAAATTAATTACTTGATTAGCCTTGGACTTAGATGCAAATTGAACACATTGATTCCTTAGCTGGTGTGTTAAGGAAAAAAATGACACAGAATTCTGCCAAATCCTCTTTCAGTTATAAAGCATTTCTGTCCTTTATGAATACGTTTAATGCTGAGAGCAAATCTGCTTATGTTAATTAAAATGTCATAATCTTTGAATCACAGACGGCTGTGATTACCGCCCTTTTTATGTATTTAATATTAATGTAATTAATATTAAATATTAATGTCATGTTAGCACCAAGGCTATCTTCATGGAGAGAACAAAGCAAATAACAAAAGTCTTACAGATACTGTAACAAAAAAAAAGCTATATAAGACAATTCTTACTGGTGATACTTTTTTTTTTTTTTTTTTTAAATCAGTTAAACATCCAATCAAATATTTTGAACTGTCATTGGAGTTTGACACGGAAGGCATGATGGTGGTTCTTCAACCATTAATAAATAACCACGTGTGAATCTTGAATGACCTAAATGGCACCTAAAAACAACTTGATCATACCTAGATTTGAAATGACTAAAACCTTTCTTATAGACCTTATGCACCAGAGAAACAAGGGCGCCGCCATCTTTAGAATATTGTCTTTGAACTTCCGTTTTTGCGGTCGCTCTGTATATCTCTATGGCATTGCTGTCCAGGAGTAATTTTGAACTGGATTTATTTAATGTAAAGTTAATAAAAGTTACATGAGGATTGTAATGTTTAAAGGAGATGTCTTAACAAATTTCAGTAGACCGGGAAGATTTTAAAACGAGACGTTCATTCATAAATAGGCAAGATCGCTGTGAAAATACAGACCGGAAGACAAAAGACAAGGAGCGCAGCGCTGAAAAGGGGGCGGCGCTACATAAGGTCTATAGGATGTAGTGAATGTAACTTATTTTCTGAACACTCTTAAAAATAAAGGTGATTCCATAGAAGCATTTTCAGTTCCCCAAAGAGCCTTTCAGTGAACAGTTCTTAAAGCAACACCAAGTAACTCTTCCTCTGCGGTCGCCCTACAGGTTGGAAGCGGAATTGTCCATTACCGCTGTCGTAAATTTTTTTGCCTACTTCAGCCTACTGACGCTCGCGCACGCTCGCTGTTTATCCAGCACCGGCTTTGGAATCAACAATGGCAGACATACCAACCTGCAAGAAGTGGTATATCTTGGTGACTGGATTGTTGACGGAGGGGTTGACTAGCTTTCGTAAGGCACACTCGCAAGGTCTCTCCCTCTCTTCCTCTCTGACGTGCGCGCGCTATGTATGTTATGCGCGCAGTATATTCTGTCTCGCATGCGTGCCCTAGATTCAGGGAGATTTGAAATAATTTTCCGGCATCTGAGACGCTATCAATATGCGGGAGACCCCCGGGAGACTTGGGATGTCTGCAATGGCCACAGACATTTTGGGGAAGTGACGTATGCCGTAAAGCAGTCGAATTTTGTAGTTCTTTTTGTGCTCCGGTTCCTACCCGAAACCCGAAGTTACATAGTGCAAGTAAAAGCGATACAGACCACATCAGGCTATGGCAGACGTGTCATTCAACCCATTGTAAGTCGATCTACCATCACAAGGGTCTTGGAAATATATTATGAAGGTTAAAAAAAGTTACTTAGTGTTGCTTTAAAATATTTTTATTTGTGTGAAGAACATTTTAATAATCTAAAAAACCTTTTTAAGAACATTTTGTGCTATAAAATGTTAAAGGTTCTTCATGGAACCATAAGGGGCTTTCACACTAGGAACTCCGTCATAGGAACTGGGGCAGCGGCCAGAGAACAACATTTTCCCATAGAGCTATTTTCTTGGTTGCATTTTGGGAAACGCAGCCCCGGTTGTTGTGCGGGACTTTTATTTTGACAGCGCTGACAATGCCAGAGCCTGGGCATACAGCGTTCCTATTCTCCATCTTCATTAGTTTACGATCCATTTAACAGTCCTATCTAACATGTTATTAGATAGAACTGTTAAGGCCCTTGCACACTGAGTCCGAAATTTTCGTATGCGTTTTTTCGTATTCGTGATTCAGTGGCTCTGAATTGTCAAAACCCCATTGACACAGTGGAGACGCCTGAAGACGCAGTGGCTGAGTTTTGTTTTCGAAGGGAATATTCCCCACGAGCAACGTCAATGCGTTCATGTTTGTGCAAATCATTTCTCAGCAGACTGCTTTGTAAAGGAGGGTCAGTATAAAGCTGGTTTTGCTAAGAAGCTGCTCCTGAAAAAAGGATCGGTACCAACTATTCATGTTCCTGCTGAACCTCCAGAAGAACTGAAGTGAGTGTAACGTTTTATTAACCTTTATATTAATATTTATATTAATCTTTTCAAATCGCTTGCACACTTCACAATGAATGTGTCTAAGGTTTACACTCAGGGTACATTACGGCATGTTTTCTATGTACGACGTCCTCAATATAATTCATAATCCCACGTTTATAATGAACAACGCATTATGGTTATTGTGTTATTGTGTTACAAACGGTGTACGCACAGAACAGAGGGGCGGGGTGAGCAAAGCTCATTATCATTTAAAGTCATATGCACTGAAACGGCGTGCTGAAAACAGAGCTGTTTTTGACCAGGTAAAATAAGGGTTTTCTGACAATACTAATGAGAATTTTTAATTAAATTATATTACAAACTTTTTATTTAGACCCTATAGAATCATATTAGCTTGTACAAAAATGGCATTATATGACCCCTTTAAACAAACAAAGTAAACGGCACATCAAAAAATGATAGCGTTTTCCGTGTGGTTGATGAGCAATGTCGCTAGCTGAGCAGAAATACATAATCATGTTTCGCTTGGCCACTTTAAAGTTGCATTGGATTTCCTCCGTAGGATAAAGGTTGAGAAGTGCCTGGACTTCTGCGCCGGCCCAGCTATTCGTGGTGTAAGTTATGTAAACTGTGTGCTTACACAGCTTTTAAAAAATGGCTGGTGCCGGTGTTTCGCATGCATTCGGCCAGTCATCATTCACTTGTGGCACTGGTAGTTCCTATTGTGCTAGGGTAGAACTAATTTAGTCCCCCCAAAAGGCGTTGCTATAATTAAAATCGTTCCCAGTTCCTGCGGTGCGAACACGCCAAAAAGAGGGTTCTTCCACCAATAGTTATAGGAACTATGAAACGTTCCTCCCTATAGATGCCAATAAAGAACCTTTATTTTTAAAAGTGAAGTATATGTGGGATTGCAGGAGGATGGAAAGGCTTCTAAATCAACAAGTCAGCATCGGAGGGCAAACTCAAGCACAACCAATCGCTTTGGTTTATCAGTCACGTCATGAATCAAATGGCTAAATGAACCATTCACCCTTGACCACAGAATAAGATGCCTGTGATTTACACACTAGCCAGGCGGTTCAGTCCAGTCAACAAAACCTAAGAAGCCTCGTGTCATTTATGGCTTTGAATAAGAAACTCAAACTTGGCAAAGCCCATGACTGAAACTGAAGAAAACTGGCAGAGTTGTTATTTCAGGCCACAAGGGTTTCCTCATGCGATTCACCTGAAGGGGACAGTGTGGACGGCAGTTGTCTCTGCCCTGGAGCTTTTCTCTGGGGTCACTGGAAATCACCTGTCCATGTCGCCTCTTTCTCGCTTAAACTAGCACAGACAGCACTTTTCTTTACTGCTGTCTCTTAACCATCAGAATCACCAAGGTGAAAGGTGAGATTGCATTTCTGAGAGTTTCGACCCCGTGCACAAAGGCAGTGTGATGAGCCGGGCAAAAGGGCCAGCTTTCAATTTATAGAAGTGAAGAAAGATGAGACGACTCATATCTCCGTGTGTAAAGGCTCACGGTCACTCAGAAATTAAAGATAACTGTGAGGTTCACCTTTGCTTACATCATAATTCCAGCAGAAGGAGAAATGTCATAATTTTCTCTCATCTCATCAATAGAGGGAACATTGTATTTTGTAATGTATCATGGGTTTTTAGGCTACATTAAATAGGCTAAATAATATTACTAATGGCTAAATTGAGCGCTACATGCATGCAGTTTTTAAAGCGAATAGACAAATTAAAGGTGAAGTGTTTTTTTTTATTTTTATTTAAATGTCACTTCATGCCTTTACATATTTGTAGTCTTGTAAATACGAATAGTTTGGTTGGGGGAAACAATTCTAAATAATACTGAACAATTTATAAGATACTTTCTAGATACTAAAACATAATATTTAAACATAAAAAAATTCACATGTCTTTATTCTTGTTTGTTATTTAATAATTACGATAATTCGATTTTAAATATGGCAAAAAAAAGCAAAGATTAATTGTATCATCATTCCATATTCATTCATTCATTTTTATTTATTTGGTTTATCATTAACAAATATACAATAACAAATATTCAACTCATCATATACATAACTTTTGATTAAACCAAAGGGTATAGGCTGAAGCTCAAGGCTTATTGACGCCTATCCCTCTCAATTTTTACAACAGTCAAACAGTGCTCAATTCTCTTCTTACAAACACTTGAAACAACAAAGTCATAGATATTAATTACCCAAAACCTATCTATATGAAAGTATCATCTTATAGGAGCCGTTTAAATCCACTTGTTGTTTGTGTCAATTTCAGATCTATATGCAAACAATTCCATAAATTCACTCCTCTTACAGAGATAGTTCTACATCTAATATTTGTTCGTACCTTTAGTTTTTTAAACAAATATGTTCCTTTTAACTCATACTTACAATATCGTTTCTCAAACATACTCAAAACTTTATCAGGCAGCATTTTATAGTAAACTTTATACATTATCAATGTAACCTTGTAATCCACTAAATCATAAAATTTTAGAATGTTTAATTTTAAAAATAAATCGTTTGTATGATCCCTATATTGTGATCTTGTAATAATACGTAAAGCTCTCTTTTGTCAAATAAAAAGTGGTTGGGTGGATGTCTTATACGTATTACCCCAAATCTCCAGACAATACGTTAAGTATGGAACAAATAATGATGCATATAACATAAATAATGCCTTCTTATTTAACAAATTCCCAATCTTATTTAATATCGCAACTTTCTTTGAGATTTTAGATTTTACATAATCAATGTGCTTTTTCCACCCCAATCTAATATAACACCCAAAAATTGTATTTAATTTACTCTTTCTATTTCCTCCACCCCTATACTTTCAACTCTGTCACACTATTTTTACCCCAAATCATAAACTTTGTTTTACTCATATTCAGTGAGAGCTTATTAATATCAAACCATTTCTTAACCCATTCCATCTCCCTTTCCACATTTCTCACAACGTCTTTTAACTCTTTCACAGAATAAAAAAAAATGTGTATCATCCGCAAAAAGAATAGGCTTGAGAACACTTGAGACCCTACAGAGATCATTTAAATATAAAATAAACAATTTTGGTCCCAGGACCGAGCCCTGTGGAACCCCACAAATAATTTTCAGGGGACTTGACATAATTCCATCAACTGAAACAAATTGTGTTCTGTTATTTATACTATATATAGCCTACTTATACTGTACTATATACTACACAACGATTCTGACAAAGCACATGTATAGTTACAAAGAATAGTTCTTACTATTATTTACATCCTCATTATTATCCAATGTTTAAGGAACAAAATATATACAATACTGGTAAATAGTTTTTATATATATTTTTTTGAAGATTTAACATTTTTGAAAGAAGTCTCTTCTGCTCACCAAGGCTGCATTTATTTGATTAAAAGCTGAATATTCAGCATCATTACTCCAGCCTTCAGAGTCACATGATCCTTCAGAAATCACTCTAATATGCTGATTTGTGTAACGGTCACCAGCTGGAGTGGCCTTGAGAGCCACTAGAGGGCACTCCACACCAGACTATTATCACTCCCTCACAAACTACATTTCCCATAACTCACTGGCCGGACTCATCATCACTGATTGCTTTCACCTGTGTCTCATTACCCGGTTAGTCTCTGTCTAATACCATGTTCACTCATTGCGAAGTTTTGTATGTTGTTGCACTGCATTTCCAAGCATTTTTCCCTGGTTTCATGTCTCTTGGTTTTTGGATTTCTTGCCTGTTCCGTGGATTACGCTTTTGCCTCTGACCCCTCCCAGTTTTGTTTGTTTGTTTGCACTGCCTACCTGTGTTTTGACCTATTGCCTGTTTATTGGATTACGTGTCTGGATTGCCCCTAATTAAAGCTGCATTTGGATCTCAACCTTCGTGTCTCGGAGCAGTTTGTAACAATTTGCTGCTCAAGAAACATTATCATTATGATTGTTTTTGAAAACGGCTATTTCATATTTATGTGAAACCTAGGATTCCTGAATTTTTCAGGATTCTTTGATTAATAGAAGTTTAAAAGAACAGCGTTTATCTGAAATATAAATCTTTTGTAACATTATACATGTCTTTACTGTCACTTATGATAAATTGAATGTGTCCTCGTTGAGTTCATTTGCCTTAGCAGTTGCAGCATGCTTTCAGAAACCCTCACCTTCCCCAGCTCCACCTGTACAGATCTGCTACGGGTAATTCATGTACGATATATTGTACACAGAGTCGGCTACTTAGGGCCCCGCTGCCACTAGGGGGCCCCCAAACTATGGTCCGACCGTATAGCCTGATTGTGACCTGTAACTGTACAACTCTACAAACATTCGCGTCACATGTTAATGCAACGGTAGAGTTACACTCACGGGAAACTGAATCACAAAAGTTCATTATTTTAATTTGCTTTAAAGCTTTGCCGGTTAAACATTTAATTCGTGTGCAGTTCTGACATGCGCTTTTTCTGAGCGCGTACACCAAGAAGCGGTATCACTCTCGCGGTACTTTGATTGCAAACGTCAAAGTCATGAGGCGTCGCGCGCTGTCTCACGTCGGACAAAATTTGTAACCGGCATGCGCTGCGATCGGTCTGCGCAGTGCTGTATGAATTCGAACAAGCCTATTGTCACACCCTTTACCATCCCAAACACTGAGAGTGTTGACAGAAATGTTGACTCATGACAGAAATGTATTCATTATTCAAAAACAAAAAACAAAAAAATCAAACAGTGTGTATGTCGCACAGTTATTTCTGCTGCTCTGGAGGGCTTCCCGGAGCCTTTTCTGGTGTTCCCTCCTTCTCCATACTGTGCACTATGTGCCTTTCACTAGAAAAACATGCACATGTAGGATTCAGTTTATGGCACTTCTAATTCAATTTAATGACGTCAAGGCTATGATGTAATATGGGTTATAAAGGCATATGTGAACCAAGATGACATTTGCACTTTCTCCAATGCTAGAGCCACGGAGACTGGTTTCTCCCAATTATAAGAACATCTCTGAATTATCTACTTCCTCGATCGCCGACCAACACAGATGACATCATCAGGAAACAAGGAAGAGACAACACAGGTAAAATTATTTTTGTCTGACCAATGGTGGAAGCAATCGATTCATAATGAAATCAAAATGGACAATTTTTTTTTAATTTTTTTTTTTTATTGCAGTATTTATAATAAATGATTTATCCATGCACATTATTTTTAATTAAAGGCATACATTTATTATTTTTCAAATAGCCGTTTCACTTGGATATACGTCTTAATAGAAAAGAAAAGACTATCACAACTTCCATTTCATGCCGTCTGTAAGGCTCTACGCTTAGTCCCCGGTTCCACCTGACCAAGTGTCGAGGTGTCCATGAGCGAGACGCCTAACCCCAGCTGCTCCCGACGAGCTGGATGGCGCCTTGCATGGCTGACACCGCCGTCGGTGTGTGAGTAAATGAGTGAATGGGTGAATGTGAGGAAAAATGTAAAGCGCTTTGGTGGCCATTGGGTCTGTGAAAGCGCTATATAAATGCAGTCCATTTACCATTTATGCTCTAGGTAAAGTCATTAAAACATACGACCCAAAGGAATTTTCCATATTGATTTTTCACAGGTGTTTATCCACATTTTGAACTACACTTTGCATTGTGTTGTTTTATAAGGGACTGTCCAAAAACTTAACGAACTAAGTATCAACATATCTATTTTTGAACTTATTTATTTTACAGTGTAATAAAGAATGTAAAGAGTTAAGGCATTTCTTTGACAAAAGAAAAGTGACAGTCCATCAAAACCTCAACAGGATTAAAAGATACTTTATCTCCAAACACTCACACAACTGCAGAGACTCATTAGACGGCCCTGCAGCATATGATATAGAAGATTATATGCTTTACATTACATTCTAATGAACGTACAGCAGAGTCGATGTTTCAAAATCCCTTTGTATCCTGAGCTTATTCTTGTGAAGTAACAGCCAGTGAGCTAAAAATAGATTTCCTCTAGTCTGGGATTCAAGGAGCCACGAATTCCTCCTCACAGCCTCTGAAAACGCAATCAATGGACAATTAAAGAGGAAAAAATTGCTTTTTGTGGAAATACCAAAGGTTCCTGGGTCTTTCCAGGCAAAAAAGATTTTCAAGGTTCGCTATTTAACATTCTCAGCAGCTGTGTGTAGATTACGCTGGGAGTCCACAGTCTCCCCACAGGCTTCCAGCACTCACACATTAAAAAAAAAAATCAATAAATCCGCCCTCGCTCACAGACTATCCTGGAGACCGCATACAGATTATATCCAGAGATAAGGGCGCATATGAACGATTTGTGACACTTGAATGTGAATCAGTTGACAGATAATGTGCATGTAATTGGTTGTTTCAAAGGCTTTGTGCTGGGAAATAGCTCAGACGGTATTATTTGATGTCGGTTGAATGATAATGGCAGTCTTCGGTGTTTCGAGCTCATTCGCCTCATGAGTACCATCCTAAACGTGTCAGATGTCTGCGATATACATAATCGACAGCACTCTGTGAACGGAGAACATGTGGATCGCCTAAAAGGATATCAGATGGGAGAAAAACACTATCGTTAATCCTATTCCGTATTATAACCGTTTATCTCAAACGTCTCAAACACAAATCTTCCTCTTTTTTTTTTTGACTATTGGTTCTGGAACCAGTTTCATTTATCACCAAAGTAGATAAAGAAATCTCCATAGATTTTCTTCTTCTGTAAGGAATTGTGGACGTTTAACAGCAATGCTTCTGGCGTTTGGCAGAATGGAGGGCTAAATCAAATCCCTCCAGTCCACGGCTTCCCTCAAATGCCATTCTGATTTAATTCCTCCATCTTTTACCTTCTATTTCTCTTAATGCATCAGTCTTTTTTTCTTATCATGCATTTCACCCATAACCTCTCTGAACTTTCATAAATTGACTTCTTTTTCTGCCCATCTAGTTGAAGCTTAATGCATTTCACTCCCTTTTTATAAAACTGTAATCCAACAGCTGTGACAGCTATTGTGGCTCTTTGCCCATAAGAGGTGAACATGTCAACTTTGCAGGCATGTTTTCCAATCAAACAGGTAAGGATTTTGACAATAGCAGCCTGGTTGCTAAGTAGGGAAGAGAGGACTGGGCAGGATTGCACTTTGGGCTGCATAAATCGAGGCAAGAGCCTCTAAAGACATGCGGCGGAGAGAGAAGAGCTTGCAGGCTGAAATTAAGTGGAGCTCTCCTGCTGGGATCTGAGAGCGCTCTTTGAGGAACTGTTGTAAGAGCTAACTCTTGTTCTACTTTAATGCTTCTCACAATTTTCCAAAGAAAATGAAAATAACAGCCTGTTATGAAGCAGCCCTTATCTGAATTGCAAAGTTGTTATCGTGGGTCTGGTTCTTTACTGAATGACGGTAAAGGCTGTATGAGGATAATTTGAAGATCTGACCAGCCATATTTATACTACATAAAGCATAGATGCATCAAGATTTAAGTATTTGTGCTGGAAATTAATTGATTTCTTTAGACGTATATTTATATAACCACAGGGTAATGCCTGGATGATCCAAGTAATCACTTAAAGGGATACTCCACCCAAAAATGAAAATTCTGTCATCATTTGCTCACCCTCAAGTTGTTGCAAACCTGTATGAGTTTCTTTCTTCTACTGAACACAAAGGAAGATATTTTGAAGAACTATTTTTGGGTGGAGTATCCCTTTAAATAAATAAAATATGCTTTATAAAACAGATAGTTCTGGTTCTTGATTCTGATTGGTTGAGCCGCGTTCAAAGCCACTCCACAAACACACACCTTGTGCTTTTGACTTGAACTCATTTGAACCTGATTTTTGAATGGCTATCAACAGCATGGCCCCAAAATATTACCTTTTGGCACTGTGACTTTATTTTGTATAACTTAAACATCAAAACTGCTTTTCCTGCCCAGTTTCTGCTCACATTGACTTTAGCTGCCCACCCCAGGACGGCATCGTAGTTATGCCACTCAGTAAGAAGCCTTTGTTGATCCCGCTGAGCCAAAAACTCCATCAGCCACTCTCAGACATTCACACTTGCGTTTCATAAAATACAAATGACATCTCCGCATGCCAGCAGACATAGAGCGTTACGAGAGCAGAGCACTCTCCTTAAACGCTCGCCGTCTCTTTGCTCATTATTCACATCAGAGGAAAGCAGGGCTGTTCTCAGGCGCTCTGCTTCGTGAGTTTTGTCATGTATGCTCTAAAACTTTATATATTGGGATAAGAGAAACTACTTCTTGCAAGTGAGTAATTACTACTTTGGGGATTTTGTTTCAACAGCAGGCTCAATGAGCTCTGCATGAATTGTTTATAACATCATAAATTGAGTATTTGTTTTTGCTGAATACACTACCAGTCACATATTTGGAATCATTAAGATATTTTAAATGTTTTGAAAGAAGTCTCTTATGCGGTCATTTGATCACAAACAGTAATATTTTGAAACGTTTTTACAATAAAAAAAATCTCAGCATCATTACTCCAGTCCTTCAGTGTCACATGATCCTTCAGAAAATTATAATATTAAGAAATGTTTCTTGAGTATAGTAAATCAGCAATAATATATTGCCGATTTACTACTCAAGAAACATTTCTTAATACTATAATTTTGAAATGACTGCCTCACTTAGAAACAAAATGACTGCTTTTGAAAAAAAAATATGTTGCCCTTTTCTAAAGTTCCTCGACAGATGATCATGAAACATGATATAATGATGCATATAATCACAAGTGCGTATAAATCAGATGTTAAATGACTTCAAGATGTTAAATAATGTGAGCTCAAAGTTAAGTGTATTTGTTTTTGTGTAGATTTGTTTATTGGTTTTATGTATGTGTATGGTTTGGGCATGCATGTAAAGATATAATGTTGAAAACAGTTACAAAATATTTCTATTTCAAAAAATGCTGTTCTTTTGAATGTTTTACTCATAAAAGAATCCTGTAAACATTGTATTCAATATTGATAATAATCTATAAAAATTATGATAATAATAACAATAATAAGTGTTTCTTGAGCAGCAAATCCGCATATTACAATGATTCTTGAAGGATCATATGATGCTGAAGACTGGAGTAATGATAACGAAGCATCACAGGGATACATAACATTTTCAAAATATATATTTTTTAAAAATAATTTTTTTTTAAATTGTAATAATATTTCACATTATTTACTCTATTTTTGATCAAATAAATTTGTGAGTATAAGAGATTTCTTTCTAAAACATAAAATAATATTAATGATTCCAAACTATTGGATAAGTGACAGAAAAAATCAAAAAGGGATCTGCTTACAGGCAAAGATCATTTTCATACACAGCCATTAACCGTTGCAGATTTTCTATATCAATGCAGCCTCCTGTTTACCTGCCACACACACACTTCCACAAACGCTGATTTGTGGGCCTGCTACAGACTACAGTAGGTGATACTGGCTTTGTGCCAGCAATGCAGTCTCCCTCCAGCCTGGCTGAAGAGTTGCTCTGCTAGTGTGAGTGATCACTGACTGCAGGCGCGCTCTACAGGAGAACACACAGGGTCCAACACTCTGGATGAGATAGCCGTACACTCACGTGCCAATGAGACATCAGCGGCCACTGATTGTGTTCGAACAATACATGCTCTAGGTTTTGTGAAGGAAAAGGTTTGTTAGTGCCTCTAACAGTATGTGTCCATTGATGCAGAGTGAGGAAAGCACGAGCAGCCGTTTCCAATTCGTTCTCTATGGGAGATGAGCTCCAGGCTTGTGGAGGGATTGTAGGATTGACAGTGAAGTGGAGCAAGCCATGAGTGCATCGAAGTTGCGGATGCAAAAGGTGAGGTGAGGTAATTGCAGCAGGCGGTAACCAATAGTTGCATGCCAAGGTTACGATGTCTTATAATCTGCTGCCAAAAGTGCATTAGATGCATACATAGTTAAATATTCCTACATATTAGTTCATTTAATTCAGATATGTGCTATATATACACCCACCTGATTGATCCCAAGCAGAGCTAGCTTCGAAATAAGAAAGAGGGAACAGGATGTTCACGCAACAGGCTGACACGCCACATGCTGTAGCCTTGACAACACAGCTAACTTCACAGATGCTCATGGTTGGCAGCGTGACCTCCAGCCCTTCATCAAAGCAACAGAGAAAATGACATATACAAAGTATAATTGTGCATGAGTACTAAAAATAACTGACTGAAGAACAATTATACCAGAGCTCACAGTTTAGCTGGTGCTTTAATTGCTGGTGTTGCGCTGAAGTCCAGCAGTAGCACGGTGGATATTTTATGTAAAATTAGCCAGATATATGACTTATTAACAGAATCATCATTGGATGACAACCTGCTATAACAGCATGCAAAAGGGCAAAGTTAAAATTGGAGGCAATTCTATGGTGTCCGGTTTGGCGAGGCTCTGCGTCTTATGTAGATATAGGGTACGCTGTTGAATTTATCTTAGCTTAATTCAGTCGCTTTGTTCATCAAAGGTGACAAGAGGTCACATGATCATATAATTTAATGAGAAATACTTCCACAGATTTAGGGGGGTTGAGATGTAAGATATGGTCTAGCAACACCTAGGTGGGATACTGAAGCAAGATTATGCACAGGACATCTCCACAATCCGAAGCATGTATTAATGAAATTCAATTGAAAGAGGAGTCTTTTTTGAAGCTGAAGAATGAAAGGAGAGAGGAAAAACAGTGTGGGAACTCAAAGGTTGCCGTGAAAACAAAAGAGGATAAGGTAACAAGGAGATGAATGAAGAGGACACACAGAACTGCAACAAGTATGAATGAATAAAATCAGGCCTGGCAAAGAGGATAATAAACAAATGTGAAGGAAGGAAGGAAGGAAGGAAGGAAGGAAGGAAGGAAGGAAGGAAGGAGGGAAGGAGGGAAGGAAGGAAGGAATTAATTAAAAAGGAAGACACGGTAAAGGAAACGGAAGGAAGGAAGGAAGGAAGGGAAAAGGAAAAGGAAACGGAAGGAATTAAGGAGGGAAAAATTATGACATGGTAAAAGAAAAAGGAAGGAAGGAAAGGGAGGAAAAGAAAGGGAGATGGAAGGGGAAAATAGAGAAATAAAGGAAAAGTAAAAAGGGAAACAAAGGAGGAAGGAAAGGAAAGGACAGAGTGGCAGAAGGGAAGGGAAGGGAAGGGAAGGGAAGGGAAGGGAAGGGAAGGGAAGGGAAGGGAAGGGAAGGGAAGGGAAGGGAAGGGAAGGGAAGGGAAGGGAAGGGAAAGGAAAGGAAAGGAAAAGAAAGGAAAAGAAAGGAAAGGAAAGGAAATGAAAGGAAAGGAAAGAGTGGCGGGAGGTGTTCGCTGCTGGATAGCAGTTATAGAGAGAAATTATGTTAAAATGAAAAGAGAGCAGAGACTGTGTCATTTCCCCTCTCTGAAGTCCTGATACACACACACACACACACACACACACACACACACATCTCCTCCAGCCCAGAGAAGGAAACATCACGCCCCTGCATTACCACTGCAATGTCAATGAGGACTATACATCATTGACTGTATGAATGGATTTGTTTTTGCATAGCTTCTGCAAGAGGCTATTTAAAGGCAGAGCAGCAGCATTCATTTGTTTCGCAAACCTCAGCCCAATTCAAGCACATAAAGCAAAAGTCTTAAAATAGCTTCAGGCACAACGCAGTAACTTCAGGCTTTTTTCCACATGTGTATATTTTTAGAAAGCACCACTTTTTAGCACCACTATTGTTCATATTTAGCATTAAGGATTTCAACAAAACCCTACAACTGAAGTATTACACTTCATAACTCAAAATGAGAATGAAAATGTGACTTGTCAACAAGCTGAAATAAGCATTTTCTTTTAAGTAATTTTCTTTTCAAAAATGATTTTCTAATGGTTTTAGTTGATGTTTTAGCTAACGATAACAACGCTGTTATCAATATAATCTAATATTCATGGAAATATCCCATTTGTTGTGTGTATGATACCTTGTTTATTCATACTGAAAAAACAAATATATTTAGGAAATGTATTTAACTCAATTTATTAAAAACCCTGGCAACCACCAATGCTATCTCACGACCAGTTTTTCAAATCCGTGTGAGTAAAAGGTGGCAAATTCTTACGAATTTGTACGACCTCACTCGTACCAATTTTTTTTGTCTAAACCCCGGTGAGGGGTAGGTCATTCATACGAATTGGGCAACTCGTAAAATATGTACGATTTAGAAAAGATTTTACGAATTCGTACGAGTGAGGTCGTATGAATTCATATGAATTAGCCACCTCGTACAATACATACAAATTGCCATGAGATTGGGTTGCCACCCACAATACTGTGGCAGTAACATTTTTCAGTCATTAAATGTGATAGAGTGATATAGGTGGAAGGATAGACCGTGGACAGACAGACACAAAGCAATAGAGACAGAAAGAGAAGGAGTTTTGCCCTGCGCCGTATGCAGCACCACTAGGTGAGCGCACACATGGCCACGCGTGGGCAGGGACTGGCCAGGAACAAGGCACAGACTGACTAGTAAAAATAGCTGCCCTCCCTGGCCTCTCTTTCTTCTGCCTCCAGCACTTCCACTAATATTAGTAAATACACAGAGCTCACGGCCAGAGCAAACACACAGCACACTAACTCATGCCTGGGGCTCGGCTCACACACAGCCGTCATCTCCTGCCTTTAACAAGGCCTCTGCTGAATCTCCTCATGCCGTAATGAGCAAAGAAGAGAGCTTTAATGACAGAGAGACTGAGATATGGACAGAAAGAACACACTGATTTAGGTCTGTGAACATAAATGTTTGCATTCCATGAACGTTTCAGTGTGATTGACCTTGTTAGCAGCTGTGTTGCTCCCCTGTAATAACACAATCCTCGAGCTTGTGGTGTTATTATAGAACAGTTCACCTGGGAATGTCAATTCTATTATCATTTACTCATCTAAATCTGGATGACAGTATGGGACACTAAAGATGTAGCAGAAAGTCCACACAGCTCTTTTCCATACAACGAATAGTGACCATCAGCTGTTAAAGGGTTAGTTCACCCAAAAATGAAAATTAAGTCATTACTCACCCCCATGCTGTACCAACCCCGTAAGGCCTTCGTTCGTCTTCGGAACACAAATGAAGATATTTACTTGTGAGTCATTAAAGAAAATGTTTAAATATTCCATGTCGCAACAGTGGCTCAACTATAAGTTTATCAAGCGACGAGAATACTTTTTGTGCGAAAAAACAAACAAAAATAACGACTTTATTCGACTATTCCTTTTCTTCCTTGTAGGCCTGAAACGAGACTTCAAGAGATTTCCACGACGCATGCGTGAGAATTGCGATCTCCTTCAACTACTTCAGTTCAGTTCTCGCGCATGCGTCGTGGAAATCTCTTGAAGTCTCGTTTCAGGCCTACAAGGAAGAAAAGGAATAGTCGAATAAAGTCGTTATTTTTGTTTGTTTTTTCGCACAAAAAGTATTCTCGTCGCTTGATAAACTTATAGTTGAGCCACTGTTGCGACATAGAATATTTAAACATTTTCTTTAATGACTCTCTGGGCCGTCAAGTTTCATTCCCTTAGGGAGCCTATATGTAGCGGTCATGCACCTCTCAGATTTAATCATAAATATCTTCATTTGTGTTCCAAAGACGAACGAAGGCCTTACGGGGTTGGTACAGCATGGGGGTGAGTAATTAATGACTTAATTTTCATTTTTGGGTGAACTAACCCTTTAAGCTCCCACAATGCCAAAAAGAACCATAAATGTCTTATAAAACTTGTTATTTTCAATCTAAGGCCCTGTTTACACCTGGTTTTAAGATGGTCGATCGGATCACAAGTTGACGAAGGAGACACATTCCCGTTTACACCTGGTGTTTTAATCCGTCTCTTTGGTCCACTTTCAACCACTTCTGTCCTTTCTTCGAGGGGAGGGTCTATGGGTGGGTAAATGCATGGGATTTTTCAGATCTTTCCATCTAATGGACGAAATAAGCTCATGCAATTTACATATGACCGTGACCGGAGATGACGAAAAAACACACTGAGAGCAGAAGCTTTCAATTCTGATCTGATGAGTGTGTGTTAGAAATCAGGAATGGTCAAAGAACATTGTGCTTCGTATCGTATTCAGCCGACAAAGATTAAGGGTACGGTTACACGACAACGATGTACTAAAAACAGAAAAGTTCTTCCTTTCAGTCCCCCAAAACGCTGTTATCGAGTAAATGAATGGCCAAAATGCATAACAAGTTTTCAGTTTTTAGTTAAGAACAGTGTCGTGTAAACGGTGCATTAGGTCAGTAGGCGGAGAGAAGAGTCTTTTGTGGCTGTTTGAACACATTTGACCACATAAGCGTCTACACTACTAAAGCAATCCGGTCAAACGCGTTTCCACTATACCTCTGGAAGTGGTTGAAAGTGGAAAAGCTCAAAGCGTTTTAGACCCCTTTACACCTGTATTTAGCGTCGTCCAATTGTGATCCGATCGGGGGGGAAAGCATATTAATCAAGAAAACAGAAAACACAACCTTTTTTCATGGCTTCTGAATCATACAACAGACTTAAATTACATTTAAGAGACTCTCAAAATGTTTGTTTTCTTCACATCAGCGGAACTCAAAACCACAGTCAATTAGAGAATACATATCCTATGATTCATCCAAGTATAATTTTAAGAAATTGGCTTTTTGATAACCAACAATATTAACACTGATGTTGAATTTTCTCATTCAAAACAAGACTATGAATTATGCTTCTTAGTGTATTATGCTATTAATGATATACGCATTATATATGGGCTGTTTTCTTTCATTTTCTTCAGGCAAAGGGACTGGCAATACAAATGAGCATTTCAGCTAATACATTTGTTTGAATATTGATTCATGTATATTGACCCTTTTAAAACAAATAAAAACAATAAAATACAAAATGTTTGTGCATATTCAAATGTGGAGCATAGCTCACAGTTGAGTGTTTCCAAACCCTGTTCCTGGAGGTGCACATTTTGGATGTGTCGCTTATCCACATGTTTCTGGTCTTGAAGTCTCTGCTAATTAACTGATGAGTTTGTCAGGTGTGTTTGATTAGGAAGAAAAACGTGTAGCGTTTGGGGTGCCAGTAGGAACATGATTGGGAAACGCTTGTAATAGCTGATTGTGATGCTCAAATTAGAATATACACATATTCAAATTGAACAAATGAGATTTTCAAGCTATGGTGCATGCAAACATTTTCAGCGAGAAAATACTTTGAAAATGACTTTCACATAAAGCTAGACGTCTAGGAATAGTACAGCACAGAAGTCTGATAAAAAATTCACGAATGTGATTTTAAATCTACAGCTGAAGTGTATTTGTTCCGTTTGTTCTTCATACACAGCTGGATCAAAACTGTAAATCATTTTTGGAGCTTGACATCCCTTCACCATTCACTTTCATCCAGCCAAGAATTGTATTTTCTAATGAAGTCAAGTCAAGTCCCCTTTATTTACGGTATACAGCGCTTTTTACAATGCAGATTTCAAAGCAGCTTTACAGTGATGGCTATTACTTGCAGATGACTACATCACCCGAGAACACTGCTACCAATTCCCAGAATTTATCCCATATTTGGCTTCTGAGCTCAGATATATTTCTCCATCACATGGGGTTTAAAATATTGGATCAGTGAAGAAACTGTGCTCCTCACTCTGGAGTCACATATTGCAACATGCACTGAAAGTGAATGTGAAATTTAATAGAACAAAATCATTTCATAGGTACATTTTGTAATGACTGCGAAGAAAGCAACATGACGATCCACATCTTTTGTTTGTATCTCCAGCCATTTTCATGAATATATTTTTCAAATTCCACTGAATAGCTGTGAATATAAGATCCAGAGCTGTTTCTTGAGAGACTCTTATGTAAAGGCTGAATCAAAGCTGAAATGTACTTGTGTTTCCTATGAAAGCCCATAGATCATCAATATCAAATGGTAAACGTTAACCTGTCAGCAAGCATTTGCTGTTATCCAGGGTGGGCATGGGGGATTTATAGTTGTGCATGATGGCAAAAGAAATCGCTCCCATGTCTTTCTCACCTTGCAGCAACAGAAGGCTATAAAGTGAGCCAGGCTCCAGAACACACGCACCATTTCGTCTGGGCCAGATAAGACTCTCTCAAATTGAATTGTCAAAGAGAGACAATATTTCAATAAAACTACAAGACAAGAGGAAACAATGAAATAGCATATTGCAGTCATATTCATAGTAGACTGTGTAGCAAATTATCTCTAAAGAAATATTAATAATCAATCATAACTTGTTATAATTGATTATGAATATTTGGATCAGTTAAAAGAATTAACTTAATGTAGTAAAATTAATATTACAATCAATCCACCTGTTCCTCCCATGAACACTCAGTGTTAATTGTTTATTAATTCTAAGAAATGTTCATATCCGGGGATGGGAAACAGAAGGGAACTGTACAGTACTACTAAGAGCCTGAAGTCAAAATCTAAATCGTAAAATAAACGTTGTTGCAAGAAGAGAATCAGAACCAAATATGTATAGTGCACAAGTTTTATTAACTAACATGGTCGTTCAACCACGTTGGTTTATGACGTCGTGCATGGTGGAGTAATAACTTATTTTAATTAAACTGTTTGAGATCGAAGTAGTGCTAGACGTTTTGTAGCGTCCAGCCGGGGTTCGTCTTTGGGAGAAAAAGAAGAAACGACATTTGGAAAAACGTGTGTGACTAGCGTGTGTGTGTATATTTGTTTGTGAGAGAGTGTAAAGTGGGTTAACGTGTATGTGTGTGTGTGTTTGTTTGTCTGAGCGAGTGTAAAGTGGGTTCTGAGTTCCTACCTGACTGACTGACTCCATGTGTACTAGGCATCCCTTGTAGGCCGAATACTGTAGCTAGTTGTGTCATTCACATAGCAATCACACTGAACTGAATTTGGCTTCAACAACATGACTTTGAATACCTTATTCTAGACCAATAGGTAACAATAATATAATAAGATAACCTTGTTTGAAATGGGTTTGGCTAAAAGAACATTTTGGTTTCATCTATACTACTAGGTACTTATACTATCAATACAATATTGACATTACTAAAAAGAGACTAAAATACAATTTTCATTGACTAAAACTACACTAAATGGCATCAGTTTTCGTCGACTAAAACTAGACGAAACTAGTCATGGATAATTCTGAGTAAAATAAGACTAAAATGCTCAGACTTTTAGTCGACTGAAAGTTGACTAGACTAAAAAGAGTATGAACGTGACTAAAACTAATAAAAACTAAAATAACAACTTGACACTAAGACTAGACTAAAAATAAAATTAAAACAGGCCACCAAAAACAACACTAGTGGCCACGCAGGACAGCTATGCGAACGTACCGAGAAGGCCAAAAGAGGTAAGGGCTTGTGTAGAGGCCATTTAAAGTCTAAAAAAGGTCCCACCTATCAGGGTTGGCTCGACTAAAAAGAAAGGGGAATTTCCACGTGGGAAATTCCTCTGTTGGGAGGATTTATGGCTCTGTCTCAAGTGTGTTTTGTGTGAACGCTAAACGAACCAGGACTAAATGTATAATTTTCCTTTTTGGTCCAGACCAAAAGAAGAGAACCAAACTACAAGTGTGAACACACTCTAAAATGATGACTGAAGCTGAAGCAGTAAAAGCTATTAAATCATTCTCAGAGGGGCTCAAGATCTGACTACTTTGAGACTTCTTTTCCTCTTAATTTACAATGTCCGAGTCCAATCAGTCTTCCGTCTTTAGCACTTGATAGTTTGTCCTCTTGAAATACCCAAAGCGTCTGGTTTTATACCATGTCATTCCCCCGCAAAAAAAAATCCACAGGCTGGTCCCATAATCATATAGATTCAGTAATTGGATTTTTAGGGCCCAAGCCCTGAAAGGGCGCAGAGCCCTATTGTTTTCCTTAGGATTTTTTTTTTTTTCTCTTTTATTTTTCTTACGACTATTCGGGCACTTTTGGGGCCCTTAACGTGCCCGAAAACTCTTGAAACTTTGCACGTGGGTCATCAGGGTCGGGCTGAAGATGGTACCCGGGCGTGGCAGGGGGGCTAGACAGCGCCCCCTGGAACGGGGTCCGAAAACTTGGTCCATAAATCAAACACGCTTGCATGTAAAATTATGAAACTCGGTACACATATAGATCTCATCGGTTCATATATCCTTCATACTCTTACTTTTTACCCTAGCCCAACAGGAAGTCGGCTATTTAGGGTTGTTTGTAAAACGCATGCAATGGAATTTAAAGTACTCCTCCTAGAGAATTCAAAGAAATGGCACAAAACTCAGTCAGCATGAAGTCAATACATTGAGGATAAAAAATTGCCAGGGGATTTTTGATATCTCGAACGGTTTGGCCGTGGCGAGGAAACAAAATCATGGCGAGAAACAGGAAGTGTGTTATAACTTTTCCATGCATTAACTGATCTTAATGAAACTTCAGCAGTGTGTTCGCTGTAAGAGGCCGATCACATGGATGTGACTATTGTGAGTCAAAGTTATAGCGCCACCAACTGGCAGCAGGAAGTGTGTCACTTTCAAAATGCTTTGAACTCACCCTCTTATTTTAACCCAATTTGCTTCAAACTTCATCTGTATAATGTAAACATACGGCAGATGTAGACCTGTGAATGGATTCTTGATATCTTTGATATTGTTGCCATGGCAACGAATCAAACTTTAAAATTCTTTTAGGATGCTTTTGAGACTCTTAGCATGCTTGAAATTGCACGAAACTCGACAGACATGTCACATTTATTAGCCAGTAGACATGTGCAAAGTTTCAAAATGGACGTGGTGCAGGGGCTAAGTAGCGCCACCTTTTGACAAAAGTGAGAGGGTTAGTTTCATAGTTTTACCTGCAATCATAAAACTCGGTAGGCATATTGTTCAGATCAAGCCGGGCAACTTTCTAGTTTACAGATTTTGGCTCCGAACAACAGGAAGTCAGATATTTTGGTTTGAATGTGGATGTTTTTGAGCAATCTCTCTCCCTCTCTCTGTGTACCTGTCACCGGGTGAGACAAAGAGGAACTTTTAAACCGGGATTTGTTGCACAGGGGAGCAACTTCCGGTGTAACACCGGGCCGGTTCCGGTGGCATGTCATGGCCGCCAGTGTTGACGAGCGCCAGCTGTGGGCACTAATCAGGCCGTTATCGGTGAGCACATGCGGGAAGTTGCATAAGGAGAAGTTTGAAGACATAGGGGTAGTTGTTTTTGTTTTCTTGGTGCTTGGGTTTCCACTTTGGGTTCCCTTGGCGTTTTTGTCAGCAGACAGCAGCAAGCAGCAACCGCAGTGCATACAAGTGTAGGGATGTTTACACACTGAAGACGGGTGAGTGCCCGACATATGGGACTGAGAGAACAGAGTGATTAAGGGCAGCGCTGAAGATCCATGCTGTTACCAAGGAGAGAAGTTAAGTACACTTTGTTTTTCATCCACGTATGAAAAGGTGGTGTTATGAAGATTTACCAAGAACACTCTGAATACTGATTTGCACTGGCTGGCAGCGTGTGTTGTCTCTCTCGTCGTGAGTCTTAGAGACCAGGGAAGGAACTGGGCTTTATAGGATTGCTCTTGAAACCTGATACCCCCGTGTAGAAAGCCATCGGTGGATTGTCTGACCCCGCAAAGATGGAGTGAAGGCCTGTTGTTCACGAGAGGTGATGTGGCATTGCAGTGTCTGAAAGTGTGAAGTGAGCACCTGTAAAGAGTTATACTACTGTTGCATGCACGAGTGTGGGAGACCAAATCATTACCATCATTCTATGATCTTTGTTTGGGGAAGCCGAAACCAGTGGAGTAATCTAATCTGATCCGTTGATTGTAAAGTTGTGTCCAGGTTCCAACCACCTGATGTTATATTGGAGGAAGAAGAAGTTTAGCTCTGTGTGTTGTTGGGAAGATCTGCATTCTGCTATTGCTGTCCTGTGGTAAGCGAAGACTCAGTTATTAACTGCTGGATTCTGCACTCACCATTGCTGTTCTTTGAACAGCGAGTCTGCCACTGCATTCTGCTATTGCTGTCCTGTGGTAAGCGAAGACTCAGTTATTAACTGGTGGATTCTGTACTCACCATTGCTGTTCTGTGAACAGAGAGATTCTGCCGTCCGCCACTACGCCTTCACCGTCTGTCCTGAGAAAGAGCCGAGAGTCTGCTGACTGTTGCGCCCTCACCGTCTGTCCTGAGAGGAGAAAGAGCTGGTTAGTAATGGTTGGATTTCATACTCACGATTGTGTTCTGTGTGCATAGAGAGTCTGCTGACTGCTGTGTCTGATCTGCTGCCGCTCTACGAGCTGAGAGATCCTGTGAGCCATTACTCCGAAGGAGAGTCTGCTGACTGCTGTGTCTGATCTGCTGCCGCTCTACGAGCTGAGAGATCCTGTGAACCATTACTCTGAAGGAAAGTCTGCTGACTGCTGTGTCTGATCTGCTGTCGCTCTACGAGCTGAGAGATCCTGTGAACCATTACTCCGAAGGAGAGTCTGCTGACTGCTGTGTCTGATCTGCTGCCGCTCTACGAGCTGAGAGATCCCGTGAACCATTACTCCGAAGGAGAGTCTGCTGACTGCTGTGTCTGTTCTGCTGCCGCTCTACGAGCTGAGAGATCTTGTGAACCATTGCTCTGAAGAAGAGATTGCTGACCGCTGTGTTCAATCTGTTACTGTTGGAGGAGCTGAGAAAGCTTGCTACTGTTACCCACCTGTTGTCCTCCGGTGGACGGGAGAGATCTGGTCCACTGAGCCGGTGTTTCACTTCCGCCATCCTGCAAGGAAAGGGCGTGCACGGCTGTGCCAACGTTAAGCCTGGTTCACACGGCAGGATAATTAGGCCGATTTTAGCCCAGATTTACCCCTTCCGACAATCTTAAGTATGCTCCGATTATCGTAAAATAATCTGATCAGATATTCCTGCCGTGTGTGGTGTGTTAAGAGTGCTCTCGTCTGCACGGAAGGAAGTCGGGACCGCTCCGATCTCTCAAATGTATAGGCCCGATTTCTCCTCGTGTGTGGTGTCCCCCGGGGACAAACGAGCACGCAGTCTGTGGACTGTGGCGTGTAGCCAATCAGAAAGCGAGGTGACGACGCGGAGAGGAAGCACCGGGAAACAAAATCAAAACAGCCGTCCATGCTCGCGTTGTCTCCACTTCTTTGACCATCGCCTTTTCTTTTGATAACGTTTTTTTCGGTTACAAACAAACTACAAACTATCACCACTGCATCCTCTTCGTCCGCCATGATTGTTTACTCTGAAGTCACGTTTGATCTCGAGGGATTTTGCGAGATTTTCCGTCTGACCTGGGAATGCTCTGGAGTGGAGTTAGTTGACCAGGCTTTACGAGCCAAAAATCCATTCTCTGCTTCTTACCTTTCGCTGTCAGCCGTCACAGACCCTCTCGACCTTCTGCTGGCCAGAGTTCCCCTCGTCGGAGGCCCATGCGGGACATCCTGGAGTGAAGTAAAGAACCCGGTATCATTCTGATACTGTTTTAAGTGCTATTCATTTATAAATAAAAAGAAGAGATTTTATATCATCTGTTGTCTCGTCTGATTGGTGTCTTTGGTGTCGGCTCCTCCGGAGTGTGGTTATTGACCCTTGGCCTTGGGAAACGGTGACATACCTCTGTGTCTGTGGGGGGAGGGGGATGTGCCTGTTTGAGTGAGAATACTTTTAATTATTGTTGTTCAAGGTTTCGGGGGCTTTTGGGGCCCTTAACATCCTCTAAAACTCTTGAAACTTTGCACACCCACACCAATGCAAGCTCTACAACACACTTCTGTTCGACAGTCAAAGCAGGGTTACGTTTTTTTGCACGTCATGCACAATAACCCTAAAGGCACCAGGGTGGCGGTGCCACCGGCTTTATATATATATATATATTAGGGCTGTCAAACGATTAAAATATTTAATCGCGATTAATCGCATTAATGTCATAGTTAACTCGCGATTAATCGCAATTATTTTTATCTATTCTAAATGTCTCTTGATTTTCTTTTTGTCCCATTATTTTTTCTCATTTTAATGCTCTTATCAACATGGGAAAGTGGAATGGCTTGCTTTGTGCAAATGTTTTTTATTGAAAACAACATTGGCATATACTGTGTTCAATTTCACACTAACATTCTCACTTGGAGCAAATAATCTCTCAATGTAACACTGTCCATTAACACTAAGACTCCCGGAATTCTATAACTACTTTAATGGCCATAGCAGTCATTCTGACTGCTCATACATTATTTGCATACAATTTCAATAAGCTATATCAAATCTAAGAATAAATGGATCTGTAATGTTAGGATAGGTCATAATAAACATCAGAACACTACATTTTAATTATGATGTATGTAAAAATGTATTAGTTAAGCAACAACCACTCAGCCTTATCAAGGCTCTGAAGCATGGCTGAAGCCTCTGTGGCAGTCATTCTTCTTGCTGACATTGTTCTGATATTCTCTTTTCAATATTTCAATTTGGTTTTAGCTCGAAGCTAATGCTAGATTTCAGCTTTGCAATAGACTAAACAAACAACAAGAGAAATTGTTGCTAGTCAACGGTGATGCATCTTCAAGAGCGGGTAAAAGGAGCAACCGACACACGGTCTGTAATGCATACGGTCAGTATGACTGTGTATGGCCATTCAAGGTAGAAATACTCAAAACTCTTTTGTGTCTTGTAATTTGAATAAAATAACAATGATAGAATAAAATATAGACACATTTAGGAAAAGTCAGGGTCCTATAGTTACATGGGTTTTATTTCAACAAAGTTATTACATTGCAAAATTTTAAAACAGTCAAAATGACTGCCTTGGGAGTTCTAGTGTTAATAAAAGGGTGAAAGAAATACTGACAAGGTCCTGATATTGACGAGGGGACGCAGAATTCGCATCAGCTGTGTGTGTGTGTGTGTGTGTGTGTGTGCTTGGCCATCAAGTGGTATTTCAGACTGGACGCGCTGCGATGATGATAGCTCAGTTCACAACGACAAAACACACAGATCACTTTGGTCTTGTCAATGGAACCATTTGGCAACTTTTTAAAAGTAAACTTTCCATTCAGAATCGTATTGGCATCCATTTCGGCGTCTCGCGCTCGTCATCCACTCAAAACGTAACGTTAACCAACTATTTGGCCGGCTCGCAAGCCCAAACAAGTGTGTGCGGCGCGCCTGTTGTTTTGTTTCCGGTCTAGCTAGATCCGCTTGCGCTTTGGTCGATGAAGCAACAAAACGTCCTCGCGCGGCGCAAGCCATTGAAATGAATGGGTTTCATAGCGCAGCGCCGCGTCCTGTTGTAACAGCATGTGAAAAAAAACTACAAAGTTTGCTAGGCCAAAAAGACCGTTAATCGCGCGATTAAAAAATTGACGCCGTTAAAATGGGTTTGCGTTAACGCCGTTAATAACGCGTTTAACTGACAGCCCTAATATATATATATATATATATATATATATATAACAAATATAGCTGCGAGCAGCGATGAAGGGCCAAGGCCGGCGGCACCGCCACCCCGGTGCCTTTAGGTAACTAAAGGCACCGGCGTTGCGGTGCCACCGGCTTGGGCCCATAATCGCTGCTCGCAGCTATATTTTCCCCTTGAAAATTGGTTTCTGGTTTGACGGACTTGATGAGAATGTCAACCTTTGTGCTATAAGGAGGAAAGTGAGAAGTCACTTAAGGATAGAACGGGTAAACTGTGTCTCTAACATAAAATAATCTGATGTTTCTTTACAGGTGAGTAATAGGGAGGAATTAATAAATGACAGTTTTGGAGGGGCCATTGACTAACGAAACCAAACACAGCAATGGTCACACGTGTTTTTTTTTTTTTTTTTTTTTTCTGTACTTAACAGTGTCAATTATTGCATGTTGCCAGCAGAGATTGGCTAAAGGGGCTAACACTTTAAAATAACACCTCTTGACCCAAATATGTTATATAAATAATCACATGGACACCAAATCCACAGTGCTTCAAGACAGCAAGAAACCTAAATCTTATTACATCTTCACCATGGAGTCTGAAATTCAGTTGCCCAGAACACAAAAAGAGAAAGAAAGAGAGAGTAAAACAACATTAAAAATAAGAAAGAAGGTTTGCTGAAATATTTGCATGCACATTTCAATGGATGTTTTAAAGTTAAAAATGCAATGTGATCAGATTTACAGAATGTCAGTAAAGCTAATACAAATAAAAGGTTTGGTTAGACTTTATTTTGATAGTCCACTTTAAACATTCTACTCACTATAAGTAACCTAACTGCAACTACATGTCAGTTAACTACATTAATTTGCAAGTACATGTCAGCTAACTCTAAGACTGTTAGGTTAGGATTCGGGTTAGAGTAAGTTGACATGTAGTTGCAGTTGACAAGTTACTTACAGTCAGTTGAATGACTGTTGGAGGACCATCACAAAAAAGAGTTAGCAGATATTAACCAGTCTACTAATACTCTAATGAGAGTTAGTTGACATGTAGTTGCAAAGTTACGTATAGTTAGTAGAATATCTTAAGTTGACTAATGAAAATAAAGTGTTACCAAAGGCATAGTATGCAGTACTTGCACACGTGTGATCGCATATACATTAAATACTAAATAAATCGTCAATTTGCTACATGTGCTAGCCTACATGTGGCTACGTGTGCCTTGTTGCTGAAATATTTCATGCATGTGATGCATTGTCACACTGTACCTCATCTTCTTTAAAAACACCACAGCCTCTCTGTCACTTGGTTGCCATGACAGCTTATTCTCTGAAGGCATTTCGCTTTAATTAGAGAAAGAACCTCGGCCAGGGTGCGAGCCGTCTCTTCCTGCATATCTTAAACACATCAATGAGGAATGGCTCAGGGAACCGTGTGATTATCTTGGACGGTATCTAATTGCACATGATTATATTTTCTGCATAATGGCTGTCTTATTAAATGACCTAGAATCAAAGGTGCAAGTATTGAAGTGAAGTACCTAGTTCATTTCACACAACTGATAGAGAAGTCAGGCTCTGATGAGGGAGAATGAAAAAGGTAAAGATTGGGAATAAGAGGGAAGACAATGACGGTGAACGAGATGAGACAGAACGATAGAACAGGAAAAGAGTCATGTGTGGTTAGATGGTGGAAAAACTAAAATGACAACATGAAATTTAAACAGGTGAAGACATTTAAAAGAAGAAGGAGGAAGATAATATTAGTATTAATATAATAATCAGGAAATCCTAATGACAGACTTTTTTTTTTAAGCTTACATGTTTTACATGTACCCTGCACTCTTAAAAATAAAAGTTCTTTATTGGCATATACAAAGTTCTGTCATGAAAAACGCATGCTGATAGGCCCTTAACTCAAACTGATTGCAATCACATCATTCTCTATAGACCAATTTCCAGCCGACGTCACAGTTGCGTCACGGCGCTAGCTGGTGGCAGAACAAAGGGAAAACTGGAGGCGGCAAATACAAACCAGCACAGATTCGGCTACAAAATAAGGATCTTAAATTATTCTTCTTATTATTAAATGTCATCTTGTTGTGTTGTTTGGTGCAAGAATCAATGAAATATTAATATGCTTTATCTGCAATTTTTTATTTATAGAAAATATTCACCTCATTAAAATTGCACCGTAATGTCACTCTTTACATTGTCGTCTTCATGACGCTGGCTAGGCAGAACTGCGGATCGTACCCACACAACTTGTACATGACCATTCAGCACATAGGCATCTAAGTTAAAGATTTATATGCCCTCCATTTCTCTATCAGGTAGGTGTAGAAGTCAGGCCACTCAACCGGAGGTAACGTTAACGTTAATCCTGTCAGATCGTCCAGCGTGTACAGTACGGGTAGGCCAATCTGGTTCTGTCCGTTAAAATGAACTTTTGCAAATGACAATCGCGGTCCTGGACAGTGAGTGGCCTTGCACATTAAGATAAAATCGGATTTTCTCCAGTCATTGTTAAAAGCAAGCTAACAAAACTTGCAGACTTTACGTTAGTGAAGCGGCCAGAGGGATCGTTCTGCCACCACCTAAGCTCCGCCCACATAAAAACATCACCATGTTTACCAACTGAAAATTGGTCTATAGGGCACAGCTGATTGGTTCCTGCTGTATCAGTAGACAATGAACTCGCTGCTCAACATTCAAATACTTGGTCAGCTTTTGCTATAGCGGTGCAGGGCGCTTTCAGAAACCCTCCACCTTCCCCAGCTCCACCTGTATAGATCTGCTACGGGTAATTCATGCACGCTATATTGTAAAGCAGAAACTTGTCTTACTTGCTCACAGCAGTGTGTTGTGTATGTATTGTTAGTAGCAAGTCCTGTACTTTCTCTGCCGCAGCAGCAGCAATAACCAACAGCAGCAGCAGATCTATTCCGCCTAGACCAAATATATCAACATTGTCGTATCGATTACCATGCCAAACACTCTGAGAGTTATCTATGGTTCCATGGAGAAGGGATAGTTCACCCTAAAATGAATATTCTGTCATTATTTACTCCCCCTCAGTTGTTCTAAACCTGCATGAAAGTCATTCTTCTGCTGAACATAAAGGAAGATATTGTGAAGTATGTTGGTAACTAAACAGTTGCTGGTCCCCATTGACTTTCATAATATAGGCCCAAAAAAAAACCCACCTGGAAGTCAATGGGGAGCAGAAACTGTTTAGTTACCAACATACTTCACAATATCTTCTTTTGTGTTCAGCAGAAGAAATAAATGGATACAGGTTTGGAACAATTTGAGGGTGAGAAAATTATTACAGAATTTGAATTTATAGGTGAACTTTCCCTTGGAACCTCTTCATTCCACAAAAGGTACTTTAGAGTATTAAAATATTATTTACGCTAAGAGAAAAAATTGGTTCTTTTAGGAACTGTTCCCTGAAAGGTTCTTTGAGGAACCAAAACATTTGTTCTTGACATCACTTCAAAAACAACTTTTGGAACCTTTATTTTTAAGAGTGTGTATGGAATGAATTGTCAACATGTCTTTTTTCATAATTATTATACATTATTCAGAAAAAGAAAAAACTACATGCTGCATTGTTGGACAAGGGCTTAAATAAAACATGCTCAAAAGTAAGGATGAACATGAGTTTAAGAACAGTAATAAAGGATAAATGACAATTGTTCACCCAGTTTGAGTTTGTAAGAGTTCCAATACATTCATAAAATAAAGAAACATGAATGTTTAATTAAGAAAGACATTATTACTATTAATTTATAATATATTTTATTTAGCTTCTTGGTATGGCCTTTAAATAGTTATAGAACAGTACGCCGCTTTCTGAGCTTCAGGGTGACTCATTGGGAGGAGATGGTGGTGTTAGCGTGGAACATCCAAATGGGACACCTCACGGTGTGAGCTTGAGCCAATGCTATTCCAGTCCTACTTCTCTGAAGAGTGCAGGAATGACCTACATAGTAAATGATTATCCTTTCATTGGTCCCTCCCTCACTCTCCTTTCCTCTATCCCTCTATTCAGCCGGGGCTGAGAGGAGCAGAGGGCAAACGCCCCACTTCCACTGCAGAGGACAGATAAAAGACCATCCGTCTCCAATGACTCCCCTCACCTAACACACACCGACTCTTTCTTTTACACACTGCATGGCTTCTTCACTCACTATCTCTAACTCGCTCACCCCAACTTTATCTGTGTCCTCTTTCCCCATGTTTCTCACACTCTCTCAATCATCTTTGAGGGGGATTAAGTTCTTCATATGCTGCTTTCTCTCACTTCTCTCTCTCCATTACCTCACCCTTATCTTTTCCCCACTCTGGCGCCCTCTCTCTTATTTCTTTCCCCTAATTACCTTTCCTCGTTCATCCTTTGGCTTTTCCCATCCAAGTTCTTCTAGTATTTCTCTTTAATTCTCCTTTTCACTTCCCTCTCTTTCTCAGTTTTTTGTTGGTCTTTCTCTCCTCACCCTCATGTTTACTCCTGGCTGATCGAGTATCATCTCTGTTGTGCATCATGCCAGGTTGAGTTGGCCCCTTTTCTCGTTCCTGTTGTCTGAAATCTATAAATAACACTTCATCGTGCGCTAGCCGAGCCGACTCTGCACTCAGTGAGATAAAAACTTTATTTCCCGCCCGTAGGGATAGAATTACATGTGCATGTAAGACTTTGACATCACGGGTAACTAGTTGCATTTTAACAAGCTCTGTGGATACCATTCAACATTTTCTCTTCAACATTAATATTCGAGTTTATAAAAGCTGCAACACTTTAGAATACTGTCCTGTCATTAATGATTAGAGACACGCACTATTTACACTTTTGACGGTTTGTAACGTGTTGGGTAGTAATGACTCAAGTGTTACTACAACGTTTAAAGGAATTACTAATTAACTGAATCAGTGTTCTAACGCCGAGGACACACTTAAACTAGCTTAAACATTCAAAGACTGACCTGAACACACTTACAGACTGTTTCAAACCACTAAAGCAGTTTTAAAAAAACAACAACTGTGAACACCGACTGAACGCAACTGTCTCCGACTCTGCGCGTTTGGGCATGATCAGTCATAATGCCCTTACAGTTGTTAAGTGTATCCCTGGCTTAAAGTGAAGATCATGGTAGCCCACTAGTAATGACTCAAGTGTTACCAAATCCATCGGAAGGAATTACTATCCAAAACCTTACAAAAACCTCAAAAGCTTACAATGACTTCAGTCAATAGAGAGTTAGGGTAACACTTTAGTTTAGGGTCCAATTGACCTATGGCTAAGCCACGCCCCCTCCACTCACTCGGACAAACAGTCAACATTCGGGGACAGGCGCTGTGGCAGCTGTCACAGTAGGAGACATTTCACAGGAGGCAATTGGTGATTTTTGAAGACAGAACGATTATATATCATCTCGAAGTCACCAAAAGGGCATTAACTATGCATCGGAGGGTTATATTCATAAAATTATTGTTGAGAAGGTCGATGAAAAGCTTCAGCTTCAGGCAAAAATTTACAGGTCACAGTGTAAACGTGATAAACCGCATATCGTTGCCATCACCATTTGGTGGTACAGTATTCACATGAATCATTCAGCACAACATTGTTAACATTTGTTATCTCGATTATTTACAGATACGTTAATGAAGCTAAGTGACATGATATACAACGCTGCTAGAAGCTAACGTTAACGTTTTCTAATGTTAGGCTAAAGTTAGCCTAACGTTACGTTAGAGATTTTAAAGATAACGTTCAAATATGTTGTTGACTTAACTTAGAACAGATGTAGACATCCTTGTTTAATTGATCCAC
The DNA here is from genome assembly GCA_030578255.1 of Tiaroga cobitis. Taxonomy (NCBI): domain Eukaryota; kingdom Metazoa; phylum Chordata; class Actinopteri; order Cypriniformes; family Leuciscidae; genus Tiaroga; species Tiaroga cobitis. The sequence goes on along the minus strand of CM060608.1, from coordinate 33,382,325 downwards.
GTTTAGTTGGTGTCGTGGTCTACCGCATAACTTAATCGCATAACTTAATCCAGAGCAGACACTTATCTCGGTTGAGAAGTGGCTTGGGAAAGGGTAAAAAAATACACACCGTCGCCCTGCCTCTCGGGAACCTAGTGTCGGAGTTGCATGTACCCCATGCACACCGTTTGACCATTTTAAACTTAAAATGACAAGAAAAAACGAATGAAAACTGACTAACTGCAATGCATTTCAATGGACGTGGAAGCAGAGAATGTCCGAGTGTATTGGGTTAGCTGCGCACTGTGATTGGCTCTTCGCGTTTAGGGGCATGGCTTAGCCATAGGTCAATTCTATAGTTAATAGTAATTACTAGAGTGTTAGTATTGCATTACTCATTTGTTCCTGTGTAGTTATTCATTAATGACAGAACAGTATTCTAAAGTGTTACCAATAAGCTTTAGTTTATTTTTGTGATTGTTAATGATGAAAATCTCCAATTATGTGAAGGCATCATAACGCAGGACTGAATAAAGGAACATGGAAGTAGTTAAACAATATAAATTTCATCAATTGCATTAGGTTAAACTTTCCTTCTTTTTAACTTTAATATTCATAACATTTTAAGCTGTTGGTATTCTGAGTGATTTCAGGGGTTCAAGAGATTAATTATTATAAATATTTAGTTTTAAAATCTTATCAATTTTACTAAATTCAGCTCTTTTTGGGGGGGGGGGGTTTACATGTATAGCTACACCTATAGTATTTGAACACATTTGGTATTAGACAAAATCTTTGTTCTTTGTTGTCAGACGTTGAAAATATAGATGAAATAGGAGAAAAATAATGACTATGAAAAAATATTGATTGTCTTTTAGATATTTAAAGCTGTTTTTATTAGTATAAGTTCTGCATACATTGGTAGATCTGCATGCACTGCAGCAATATATGCCAAAACCAACGCATTCTCATCCTTTGGCGTCATATAAGTGACGCCTGACAAAACGTCGAAATACTACGCACATGGCACCCTTTAGCGTGAATATAACACGCGAAGTGATGGGTAGGTTTAGGTGTGTTGTAGGGTCTGCGTCTCATATTCACGCTAAAGGATGCCAGTCAACTTTATGACGCCTTGGGTTCGCGTGTTATATTCACGCTAAAGGGTGCCATGTGCGTAGTATTTCGACGTTTTGTCATATGGCGTCACCTATATGACGCCAAAGGATGAGAACGGGCTGGCCAAAACACACTGAGAATCACTTGAAAAATTGTTTCTAAAACTGAAAGATGAATTAAACTGTTCTTGATTCAGCAGTCATGCACTGTGGAGAAAAAAGATCTGTTCTTGCTGCACTTTCAGTTTTTTGTCATTTTTGAAACAGGTGTGCGCAGGCTGAAACTCATTGCATAGAGAGAGATCTCCCTGCGCATCAGCGCAATGATTCACTCCCACAAAGATTCTAATAAAAAAAAAGGAAAAAACAAATGGTAAGGGAGAAAATGCCGGAAGCAAGGCATCTTGCTTTAAATTCAGAAACTATGAAGTGAAAGAACACGAAATGGAGAGTTTCTTTTTTTTAGTCTTCTTACTTTTTAACTCCTCTGTGTAATGCAAATAGACACAAGTGCCTTAAGTTCCTTGATACTGGCAAACAAAGCACTTTAGGAAAAAGAGGCAGGAAAAGCCCCTTCAGCTCATGATCATCTGAGTGTTCCCCATGAGCATGGGACTACATTAATTGGGATTTGCTGAATGTGGAACAAGACTAGGCTTGGAATGACTTTGACTTGTTGATAGGCAAGTAAAATTTTATTATTATAACCTTTGTTTTACCAGGAAAGAAGCACATTGAGATTAAGAATCTCTTTTACAAGAGCGTCCTGGCCAAAACTGACAGACACAGCACGTTTGAGTGTAACATATAACATCCAACAATACATACACATATACACACACAAGCAACTCTAATAAAATTTCAATATCAAATACATAACTAAAACATCTACAGCCCGATGTTTCATTCTCCAAATCTTTAAAACTATTTTAAAAGTGTCCAACAAGACCAGATTCCTCAGTTTCAATGTACTTTGCAAACAATTCCAGGCAGAGGGAGCAGCAAATTTAAATGCCTTTTTTTCCAAATTCAGTCCGTACCACTGGAACAGACAGTAAAAATAATTCCTGTGACCGGAGGCTATAGCTAGAAGGATTCTTTTTACAGATGTATGTACAAAGATATGAAGGAAGTAAACCCAGGATAGATTTATAAATAAAAACATGCCAATGTTTTTGTCTTCGTCAATTGTTAAATAGCCCACAAGGCATGCCACCAATGCATTGTGGGAGCCACATTCCTAATTGCATACAGTAAAAGTGTAGCATGATTTTTTTTATTCCTTCTTTGTACTTCTCTCTCCCAAAAACTGATGAATAAACCAACACCCTGCTACACTGGTTAACTAAATGTAAAAAAGTCATATATTTACGAAAAATGGAAAGTTTATAGTTATTATAAGCCTGGGATAGAGATGGGTGCAATGCTTACAGGAGCATAAATGAGCCTGCTGACAGGGCAAAATTAAGGTTATTAGTGTGCATTACTTTAGCACAGCTCATTTTAAACACACTGGCCTTTGGAATGCAATGCTCTTTTCTCAAACTCCTGCCCGTTTGATGTGCACTTTGCTCAAAATATCACTAGTACTGCATTTATTCATCTGACTGTTGTTGTGAAGAGACGGAGTCAGGAGGATCCATTCGCAGCATTAGAGTAGTTAAATAGGCAGGGATCAACAACAGCAAACAGGGCAACGGAGACAAGGCAGAGACAAACCAGATTTCAAGCAAAGGGTCAGGGCAGGCAGAGAGAATCAGAGTCCAGTAAAAAAATCCAGGGTCAGGGCAGGCAGAGAAGGGTCAGCAACAATAAACAATCCACAGGTCAAACACAGGAATCAAACTCGGGAAGGAAACGCTCAGAATAGCAGTGGAATAACGTACAAGACTTCACAGGGAATGATGAGGTGAACCAGGCTTATATGGGGTGAACTAAACAATATAATGAGACACAGGTGAATGTAATAATCAGGGATGATGAGTCCGGGCAGTGAATTATGGGAAATGTAGTTGTGAGTGAACAATGATAGTCTGATGTGGAGTGCCCTCAGGTGGCTCTCAAGGCCACTCCAGCTGATAACCGTTACAACTGTAGCTGATCTGGCAGCTATAATGTAAGGAGTGACTTTAAGCACAGAGGCTATATGAACAAATGATTTCACACTGATTTAACCACTGAAATAACCAGATCTCACTTGAATGTACGTGTTAAGTCTCATTGTGTAAAAACGCTGTAGGCTACTAGACAAAACCACTCCCCTGGTTCGTGTCTTTCTATAAAACATAGACACTATAAATAGTGCTTGCTGCTTCGCTATTCATCTGCTGTGATTTCAGAACTGACCCGTGGGTTTTTGAGGCTCTAGGCGAGATTATGAAAGTATGAAAATAGGCTGGTCCACTGGTGTTAAAAAAAATTAAATAATAATACAACCACTGCAGGCCGAAAGTATTTTTCCCCTTATTTTTAAGAGAAAGCACAAACATAGCCATAGAATTATCAGAACAGCAAGTCACTCGGTGCCCAGCTATATGGACTAATCTTTAAAAAAATATTTTTCGAAGTTGTAAATAAAACAAAGATTTAACCAAATTATTCGAGCAAGTTTAACTAGAAATTTCAGTACATTGAATTCAATGTGTTGTTTATTTCTTTAGTGACATTTACTAGCAATTTCTGAGTGATGTAAATCCCACATCATTTTTGTTTTCAGTGTGCAGGCGTCACGAACGTATAGTAAATAGAAACTCTCACAACAAGGAATACTTCAAGTATAGGCTTTAATATCAAATACTCAGGTTACAGGATAAAACCATATATATATATATATATATATATATATATATATATATATATATGTATATATTGACGAGAACGGACCAAGGCTGAGGGAGAACACAGGGACTAAATGCATGGAGCTAACAAAGCTAGTCAAACAAAAACGAATCAACAACAGGGAAACACTATGGTCACAGAGGACAGCAAAGACCAGACCTGTACACCAAGCAGTGTTGGGGAAATGTACTTTTAAAGGTGATGCGCTAAAATATTGCGTTAGTCCATACAAAAGTAACTAATTATGTTACTTTTTATGAAAAGTAATGTGTTATGTTACTTTCTCATCTGGGCTGGGCTTGCTTGTTTATTTTTTAATAACAAAAAAAAAAAAAAAGTTCTATTTTTGATAAATGTAAAGGTCTTTTTTTTCACAGCAAAAGTTAAATGAATAAGTCTCAGGCTGAGAGTATTTTTATAGCCTAACTTACATAAATTATCAAATTAATTCTAGGGGTACCATGTCACTTTAAAAACAAAGAGAATCAAAATGTAGACTGCAACATCACTGCGAGAAAGTTTCGTTGTTTCATTCCTAACTTTTAAACAGCAGGGCCCCAGGCAAGCAATTCCACCCCAGGCAAGAATGTTTGCTACAGGCCATCTAACTCAAGTCAATTCTGATTTCTGCCCATGTACTGCATGATTATTCTTGACACAGAACAAATTACAAATGTGTAGACCATTTAATGCCTTTGTTTCATTTTCTTTGTATAGTTCCTTTTGTAAAATGTCAAAGATGTAGGTGAGAATGCACTGAAAATGACAGTTACTACATTGTTGTTTTAGTGTTTAATAATGCATTCAGTAGTTTGGTGCTAAAGTTTACACATTAAGAAATAAGTTGTGTTTCTGTCATCTGAAATGTGTGGACAAATGAGAAGACTGTCACAGTTTTCTATAAAAGTTGTTTTAAATATATTTGGTGCATTTCCAACTCAATCTCATGAAAAAAAAGTAACTTTTTTTTTTTACAAGGTGGGGATTTTGTATGAATACGTACAATGTAAATAATAGGAACACATACCGTTTTTAGAAACTAAAGTAAGCATTAAGGTCCACACATATTTGTCAAAACATAAAATAATTGAAATGATGTGACCCACAGTGTTTAACTAAACAAAGATAATCCGCATGCTCATTGCCTGCCGACACGCTAGTCGTGTAGTATGGTGTGGTTTGGTGATGCAAAGATCAAAATGGAACGCACTTACTGTATCGTGCTTTAATAGCGGACACAATGGGATAATCAATACCTGTATGGCTGAAGAAGCAGAAAAGGTCAGAAGACAGAAATACAACAAAGACAGTAGTGATGTCCAAGTTGCTTCTTTCCTGTTGGACAGTAAGGGAATTAATTACTCTTTAAAAATCAGTATCAGAGTAATTCTCACTCAGAAATGCTGATGCACATCGATAGATAGCAGTGGACCATCTAACATAATTGTGGTATTGGTACATAAAGTACACGAAGAACAGCAGTGCTAATACTAGCTAGAGAAGGACTGAATGCACCTTTAATGTAAAATATAAAATGTGAAATGTCAAAGGCATTGCAATTCTAAGTTTCACATTTTCAGGTTACTGTGATTTTTTATTGGGATCGCATCAACATTCATTTTTTCACATACAAACTGATTTTCAATCCACTTTGTACTGTCTTTTGAAATAAAAAAATGGCTCTCTTAAGGTTACTATATATCCCTCCATCCTAGTCGCACCATTACGGTAGCTACTATTTTTCATTTTAGAATTTACTTTTGGTGAAATAAAGAAATCCCATTTCAGGGACAAACATAAGCAAACCTTTTTTCCCCATGCATGTTGGAACGGGGAATCCCCCTAAAGTGAGTTGTACAATATTAAACTATATTAATATTACATATGCAATAAATATTTGATCACATTAAAGTCCAATGAAACAAAGAATAATTCAGGTCAGACCTCTGTTCCTCCTGTCTCTCCTCTGTTTTTCTCCTCTATTGATCTCCAGATACCTGAGACTTCCTAACCCCCTCCCAACATCCAATATGTCCAGCAGTTCTATTGAGCACTTCCTTTCTACTCGTGCTATGTGTGGATTCCAAGCAACAATAAAGACCTATCGATTTTCTCCTTCCCTCCCCTCTGAAGGACAAATAAAGGGCATCTCCTGCACAGAAGCACGGGACTTAGTTAGCCAACAAGCCTGACAATCTGGGCCCACCCCTTCAGCAGGTGTCAAACAGTCCCACCGTATACGCTTTTCATTTAACAGGGAGAAACTCCATTATGATAGTGACAGAATTAGCTGTTCTTATCAGAGGTGTGAAGTGACTTACAGGCTTAGGGACACAGTTTGTTTACTGTTTCCACTGACTAATTTCTCTACAAGAGAACTGTTTACATGGTACACACAATTAGCAAACATCCCCGATTATCCCTCGGGCAATGTCGCCTAGAACAGGTGGGAAAATGGCTAATAATAACTTGAGGTATTTTGCTCTCTTCGCTTAGTCATTATTATCTAATTAATTCCAACCAAATTTACACTTTTAAATGGAGAGCTCTAAGCTAAATAGCCTACACTATAAAGATATAAGCATTTCACCTCAAGAAACTGATTATCTGGGTATAACGTAATGTCTGTTTGGAGATATAACTGCCATTGGGTTTTTGAAGCTAGCTTAACTTCATGCAAACACTTTATTGCTTTCCATCGGTTCTCTTTGTAAGACAGTCAAATCTACACAGAACCGAGCTGAAGCAATACTGTGAATCACTAGATCTAATAACTCTCTGAAAATGCCATACAATCGGGGGGGGGGGGGGGGGGGGGGGGGAGAGATGGAGCCCACTAGTGCTGTTTGTGTTATTGGCCTTTACTACATTAGTGCTGAAGAGGGGAAGAGAGCACATGCGCTATATCAAGAAAATAGAAAAAGCATCTAATCAAGCTTCTCTAAGTTGATGTAATGTAGTCAAAACAGCTAAAGATGAAATCAGGGGAGAGAACAAATCAAGGTTAACCACCAAATGACACTAATGAGTGTGTGAGCACCACTTCCAACAAGACAAACCATCCACTGACCTCTTCAGACCACTCGACTTTAATAGCAAGACCACTCAAAAGGCTTGTAGATTGTGAGAGAATGGAAGAGATGGACAATTTGACCTCTTCCTGATAGGAGTGTTTCAATTAGTTTTTTATCTCAAGATGAACCTCCTCATCTCCCTGCACTTAATTACCTTAGAAAGATGTGGCCACGAGCAAAATCACGGGATCCCATGGTGAGCGGTCCCTTGAGGGAACTGTCTGCGGTGTGTGTGGGTAGGGAGTGTAAAACTTCCAGTCTAGTCAGGAACTTGGTTGTCACCTGTCATAACATGTGGATGGCAGGCACACTTTGGTTGTAGAACCACTGCAAGGCTGAGGACTGTTTGGGATGTGTGTCAACAATTTCAGCAAGTGACCTTGACATGGCGGCCTGTACTGGCCTGGCCTGCAGCACTCTCAACATGGACAGTGGGTGGTAGTCAGTCCACCATCTCTAATCTGTGATGAAAAATGACACATTCGTTCTGTTTGAAAGGTGAAAGGGAGAAGTATTAACATTGACGTGCACTCACCAAATACTCAAAGTAAAACAGTCACGAAATGCTCCCAAGATAAACTCATAGCGGGTTATTATTGTGGATAGCAATACACAGATACTAGAAAGGTTTGCTTACACAAGATAACCATTTGCAAATGAAATTGAGTGAAACAAAAATGTTAATAGCTGAGTTAAATGCCGAAACTGCAACGGCACATAAATAGATTGTTGTTATAATGGAGAGAAAATTGATCGGCAGCATGTGTACTCGCCATGTGTATTCTCACCGTCTTCTCTGATTTCCATCTATACAACGCATCTGTGTTTCTGTGGTAAAATGAAAGACAACATTGCATATAGAGACTGTTAGCATAATTTGTTCTTGTAGTACATAGAATAGAACCGTCACCTGCATTTAAAGCAACACCAAGTAACTCTTCCTCTGCGGTCGCCCTACAGGTTGGAAGCGGAATTGTCCATTACCGCTGTCGTAAATTTTCTTGCCTACTTCAGCCTACTGACGCTCGCGCACGCTCGCTGTTTATCCAGCACCGGCTTTGGAATCAACAATGGCAGACATACCAACCTGCAAGAAGTGGTATATCTTGGTGACTGGATTGTTGACGGAGGGGTTGACTAGCTTTCGTGAGGCACACTCGCAAGGTCTCTCCCTCTCTTCCTCTCTTCCTCTCTACCTCTCTGACGTGCGCGCGCTATGTATGTTATGCGCGCAGTATACTCTGCCTGCATGCGCTCTCTAGATTCAGGGAGATTTGAAGTAATTTGCGGGCATCGGGGAGACGCTATCAATATGCGGAAGACTCCCGGGAGACTTGGGATGTCTGCAATGGCCACAGACATTTTGGGGAAGTGGTGGGGGAAGTGACGTATGCCGTAAAGCAGTCGAATTTTGTAATTCTTTTTGTGCTCCGGTTCCTACCCGAAACCCGAAGTTACATAGTGCAAGTAAAAGCGATACAGACCACATCAGGCTATGGCAGACATGTCATTCAACCCATTGTAAGTCGATGTACCATCACAAGGGTCTTGGAAATATATTATGAAGGTTGAAAAGTTACTTAGTGTTGCTTTAAAAGGCAAATGATCTTAACATTTAGAGTCCAAGGATCACAGCTTTACCAAGTAAAAATGTCTTGGAACAAAAGTTATTGGAACACAGCAAATACAATGGCATTGGAATTGGTTGGTATTTTTGCAATGTTAATTGGTATGACAGCTAAAAGGGGTTTGTTCTAATGAAACCAGCCTACAGTGACATATTGGAATTTATATTGCTTACATACAATATATTTTCAATACCTGACATTTACCTCTTAGGAGACCAGATAGATCGAACTTGGCAAGTATTTTCCACTTGCTCTCTTTCTCGTTGTGACAACAAAAATAAAGTAAACACTTTAAAGAGGACTTGAGGGAAAGAGACATGGCATGGTCATTTATTTCTCAGTGGCCCTGAGTCGTGGTGTTAATTGCAAGTCCTAGAAGACATGTGAGACGAATGAGAATAAAACTGCAACATAGTACACAAAGACCTAAAAAGAGCAAGAGAGAGCTTGGCCTTGTGGCCAATTCATCTCTCACACTGTTGTATTTCAACATAAAGCGCCACCATGGGTTTCGGTAACAAATAACAGACCAGCAAACAACGCAATGACAAATACCCACTAAAATTCGTAGAAGAATGAATGGTAATTCAAACAAGCAAGTTATACAACCTTAAATGTCATCTAGATGTAGACTTGAGTGTAAGATAGACCAGATCTACTTATTTGACCAAGTGCCAAACAGGAATCACAGGCCACGTGAGGAAGTCTGGTGTTTATACCTCACTGACATCCTCCTCTCTTCCTTAGGCCCTCGTCTTGTTTATTCCATATATAATCCCGATATTTTGGATCGGACAGTTTGCAGCTCTGGAAACCATCATGTAAACCTGAAAAACATTCAGAATCTGACATTCAACTCTTTCAAATGCACTGACTCTTATAGTTTAGGCACAAATACACACAACTGACAGTGACAAACTTGATTGATTTTAGCAGTTATCTCATCTGGATGTTAGCCAGGAAGCCTGGGAAACTTTTCCATGATGTTAGCCACTTACGGTGTAATTTGTTGTTGTTGTTGCTTCCCAGCCCTCACCTTGGACAAGGGCCAGTTGAGTGATAACTCTCCTTCTCAACCATGCAGAACTACACTCAAGTCTGGCCAAGTGGCATAAAGTATAACAGGCAGATATATGACACACATCAATTCACACTGATTAAAGCATATCTCGTGTTCCTGTTTTGTACTCAGAATTTGGTTAAGCACTGCATGCTGTGAACTTCATGAACCGGTCTCTGTATTTTTAATTGATTTGTCGACTGAACACCTGACATGTTCAACATCTGTTTTGTGTTTGGAAAGCCAATTAGTGTGTAATTGCCCACATTCTGTGCAAAGTTAGCATAAACGTGTCAAAATTAAGATCTTAAGATGTGACAAGTATGAAGTTGCCACTTTAAACAGTATTGGATGTTTTGACTGGTGACACGTTGATGTGTAAAAGGCTCAAGTGCCAGATATCTAACAGCGTTTCACAGAATCCATTCTAGAGTTCCACAGTGTAGACAGATCAGTGTCTACCACATGTGCTTGAAATGTAGATCTATTTTAGTTGCATTTATCATGCACAGGTATTCAAGAGATGTGCCATTTCAATGCAGCCAGATGGAACAGTGTATTACTTTGGTTATACGTGACACACACAGACAGAGTAATATCTGTATCTAACTGTCTGGGAGATGGGTAGAGGTGTAAATGCATTTCACGCTTCATGTTATACTTATGTCTGAGACACTGCATTTAATAAAACTGAGAGAAAGTACAGAAAGCTTTCAGCATAAATGAACCTAAATGTTGGCACAGTGGCTGTACGCAGAAGTGAGTCCCCATCTACGGAGGAAGCCAGACTGATCCGAGCCAAGTTCCACCCACCTTGGATTACACATCACACAGATCCACTGATGGAGGCCTCGACTAAATGAGTCATACTGACTTGCACACTCAGCAAGGGACCGTCCCAGCTTTGGCTCCATCCCAAAAGCAGCAAGGAGAGGAAATGAAAGGGAGAGAGGGAGCCATGCCATCTTGAGTCACTTGACTCGGTTTCTGCAACTGGCGAGACTGAGCCATTGTTTTCATCCTGCAACTTCAGTTAAGATTAACCTCCTAATTGCTACTTTAATAGCTGAGATAGGACAGCCCTGTGCGTGCAAATAAAAATCTCCAGTACAACCTAACTGAAGGAAGCACCTTTTAGCGGGTCTACTGATCACATGGCATTGGGATTGGTGCTACCCTCTGATCGGATTCCTGCCCTGTTGTATTTAGTCAGGATGGCTACATGTTGTTGCTATCCACGATATGACCATCTGCTGTAGGAGTGGGTTCCAATTCCTCTCAGTTTAGCTAACTAAACCAACCCAGAACTGAATTCAAGTGGTTACCAGGAATGTAATCGTATGAAAAAATATTTCTGGATTAAATGCAACTTGGAATTTGCCAATTTGAAGTTCAGTTGTAATCAGTTTCGTTCTAAGTAACCCAATCTCAGTATCCTGACCCTACAGATCCTTTCCGACCGATTACCTCTCACTGTCTGTTATTTACTTCATATGGACTCAGGAGAGCAGAGTGCTGGGAGAGGACAAGGGTGGGGGCCACTAAAAGCTACATCACAACATACTAAAGTGGTGGAGAGGGAAAAGAATCAAACACTCTGGCAGGGCAAACAGAAACTGTGTGTCCCTACTTGTCAAAGGCGGTGAGGCTGTTCTTTTCAGCTGAGTGGATATTTAATATGAAAGGCTCTTCCTCCAAAGTTCGAATAATCTCTAAGAACGGTCTGTCCAGACAGTTATGAACAACCTCCGGCTACCGCTACTGACCGGTGCAAGGAACAACGACGGAAACGCCAGACACAGTCCCTTGTCCTTTCTTCTTCTGCTGTCTCCTGAAGAAATGAAAGAGAAAAAAAGTCTGGTAACTGACAACCTGTCTTTCTGTGTTTATGTGCCCTTGAATAATTTATAGGGCCCCGGTTTCCCCGGAGCCATAGACATGTTCGGCTTCTTTAATGCTTCATCTCCCACACTGAGGCTTACCAAAAAAAAGTAGAGGAAGGATCCGGAAAATTCCTTGGCAAATCCTCGGAATAAAACTTCCGTTAACTGCAGACTGCGTCCTGACTGCTTGTAAATGCTGAACAAGCTGGTGTGAGCCTGGATCTTTGTATAGCTAATACAGGGCCAATCACCTCTGCTTTTCTTTTTTCTGTCTCTGTCATTAGAAAGGGCAGGTGTGTCACTACTAGCAAAAAGCTCTCTTTTACACTGTTAACTGTCAGCATGTAGATATGATATTCAAATAGGGGAAACTAGGGTTAGTTTCACTTTTTGCTCCAGTGCATACATCTCAGTCAATCTGTATACACTAACTTGAACGTCCAGGCTAAAAAAAAACTGTTGAACGTTTGCTCCATTATTGCCAAGGATAAAAGAGCCAGTTCATTTAGCACATGTTGACATTTTGTGAACCTTATTGAGGCATGTTGTCACACCTTATGGGGTAAGTTGTCACAATTGAACCTGCTATTAAACTGCCCATATAGAGTTCTTAGCTACATTTAACTGTATAACAATTATACAATGCACATTTTAAAAATTGGACTTTTGACTTTTAACATTTTAGTTATGGAGATAAAGCCCTTGTGACAACTTCCCTATGTGTGAACTAGCCCCCGTCTCCCCTGCATGAAATAATACTGGAGCAAAATAAATAAGGTCACGGCCTTGTTCATGAAAGCGTAATACATTTTTATGTAAATTATTCACAAAGCAACTCTTACATAAATTGATATAATAATTTTTGACATGATGCCCCATTGTGTGAAACGAAATAAAACTATATATTTACATAATATAAAAGCATTTTAAAATCAATGCTCAAACCTTAAAGAAAAAGAAGCGACACACTTAGTGACAACCGCTGTTCTCCAACTCTCCCTGAAAATGTTATTCTCACTCGAACACCTCAACATGACTCAGATCTTCATCATACCAGATCATCATCACAAATCACATCCAGTCAAAACCTTTAGCGTTCAGAAACACATGAACCATGACATCGTTCGACATCCTGCATCTGAGCATTCTTGTGTATCTGGAAATGCATGCAGTGACCCGGGGCTTTAGAGTCACAGTGTTTTATTAAGAGTTACTCTTGCATTGTTCTGCTCCTAAGTGTGGCATTACTCATCAAAACTTGGGTTATCTGGCAGGCATCTTTACATAACACCATTGTGTGAATCACAGAGCCTACATGGGAGACATGAGGCGAGATGTCACTAAGCCTTTCACTCTCGAGAGATTGAGATTCAAAACAAGCCTATCAGAGACTTCGCATCCTCCACTCTGGATGGGGAACTATTGTCTCCATCATCATTTCTTCTCTTGTCATTGTTTAGCCTTTCTCACCTCTTTTGGCACTGAAGGTGGACGTATAGGTGGATGTTATGGTTCTCGCTGTCAAATGTCTTCTTTCTTTCTCCGTCCCCCTCGTTTCTCACCAATCATATTTAAATGTGTTCACTTGATTGATTAATTGCATCTGCTGTGCGAATAGACTCCCGACTTTATGACACAACATCCACTGTATCCTTCATGCTATGGCCAGAAGCGTTCACGAAAATCTAATGGCTCAGTGGAGTCACTGCTGATGCATGGGATTTTTCCTGCTAGCATGTGCTTTTGTGCGTTGGGTGTGTACATGCGACCGGCTGCTGTAAGCTAATCACGGCACATGTGTCCTACTCCAAATCCATATTGATTAGGTTTGAGGGAAGAGGACATGTAGGAGCCTACTGGTTTGACAGGTGTCCTTGGGGCCTGTTTCGTTTTGGCTGTGGCAAAGCAAGAGGACCCCTGGAGAACAGACGTGAGATTTGATGGACGTGCCAGTCGATACCAGCAGTCGGGGTGAACGGCAGGGACAAACTATACAGTGCCCATCTGCCAAGATGTGCATTGTGCAACCATTGTTTTTTTTTTCTTTCTCAAACAACAAGGTTTGCTTCATACACACTGTGCCAACATGCATAAAAACCCACTTTCACAGTGCCTGTGGAGTACGGCGGAGACTGCCCCACCTGCAGAACTGTTATATTGGGTTGAGTCTTAGCAGCACGTCTGCGGTGAGTTGATTATGATGCATTCCACAACTCTCTTTATTACTAGGATATGCTGCAATGATGCTACCCGTTCTTCCGTGAAATTGAAGAACTGACACACTATGTTTACCCTCTCTATTTTCATCTATTCCTCTCCCAGTCTGCCTTTGAGTTCAATATCAAGCTGGAAGGTGGTCATTGGCATGTCTTTCTTGCTTTCCGCTTTTTTTCGGAAGCTCATTTTGATGGGCATTCAGCTTATCGACTCTTGACTGCCCTTTCCAAGAATCAATCTAACCTTTAGACAGGCGAGTCTTTATGGCTGGCTAGCTGGAGAGAAGTGTGCTGTGCTGTATTGTTTAAGGCAAAAAAAAAAAAACACCTCTTTTGACAAGACAGGGATTCTCTGTGGAAACACAGGTAGACAAGAGTTTCAGGAAGGACTTGTCATTGGATATAAGCCCAGTGGAAAAGGGACGCAAAGAATTTGAACAACTGGCTCTAAGTGCTTGTCTGCGTCAGCACAGAACGTCACTTGTGAGCATTAACATCATGAATAAACCTGCAGGGACAGAGTCGACACAAACCACAATGTTAAATGTGGCAACAATGCTGTTCGTGTCTCATTGGTTTCAAACTCAACTTCCTATGATCACTGCACTCCGTTATGCAGCATTCTCTGTGTTGTTAGGATAACAAAAATTTTTTAAAAGGTACATATTAGGCTGGTCTGCTTTAACAGACTAATCAATGTCGATGATTGAGATGGCCATTCAAATTAAAGAATTTGAACTGTTTTACTGTTCACTGAAGCACATAAATTCCAACGCTTCAGTTAACAGCGAATGAGTACAAGGTTAGATGTAAGTAGCCAAACATTTCCTTTGACATCTGTTTTATATTGGAACCGTTAAAAGATTGACAGTAATATACAGAGATGCAAACGTCAGAGATGCAGAGATGTACATCACTTCGTACCGTGATGTCACTAAGTTCAAAGGATCTAGAACGAGCTGTATTTAGAGCTTGATTAAATAAATGGTTCGTTTATAATGGGGAGGACGTCTTAATCTATGAAACTTGCAGGAGGTTTTAATGGCACAAAGACCTCTTAAATACCAAAAGATCAAGGCAAATTTGGTTTCTCATGTCATGACCCCTTTAAAAAAAAATATTATTGGCAAATAGTCCAAACAGATTACAATAAATTTTAGTTCTATTTTGTTTTTAGTTTAAATCCTTAAAATATTATTACATATAAATTAATCTAAATGTACATCAAAAGTGACAACTAGTGTGTTTACAAAGACTTTTCTTCATCAGTAACAATTAACACATACCATTGGATTGAACAGATACTAAGCTATTGCTGAATTGTGCCTTTCTCCTTACATAA
The DNA here is from genome assembly GCA_030578255.1 of Tiaroga cobitis. Classification (NCBI taxonomy): domain Eukaryota; kingdom Metazoa; phylum Chordata; class Actinopteri; order Cypriniformes; family Leuciscidae; genus Tiaroga; species Tiaroga cobitis. Next base: position 33,367,187 of record CM060608.1, on the reverse strand, counting down.
TAACAATTACAGTGTCTCTTTTCTTTTGTGGTGCTGGAACATCAAGATTTACTAAAGTCATTGCACCAGTGCGGTTCTCCTGTCTTAAAGGGTTAGTTCACCCAAAAATGAAAATTAAGTCATTAATTACTCACCTCCATGCTGTACCAACCCCGTAAGACCTTCGTTCGTCTTCGGAACACAAATGAAGATATTTATGATTAAATCTGAGAGGTTGATCACTCCGCCATAGGCTCCCTAAGGGAATGACACCGGACGGCCCAGAAAGTCATTAAAGAAAATGTTTAAATATTCCATGTCGCAACAGTGGCTCAACCATAAGTTTATCAAGCGACGAGAATACTTTTTGTGCGAAAAAACAAACAAAAATAACGACTTTATTCAACTATTCCTTTTCTTCCTTGTAGGCCTGAAGCGAGACTTCAAGAGATTTCCACGACGCGCACGCGCGAGAACTGAACTGAAGTAGTTGAAGGAGATCGCAGTTCTCGCGCATGCGTCGTGGAAATCTCTTGAAGTCTCGTTTCACTATTCAAATCTCTTGAATAGTCGAATAAAGTCGTTATTTTTGTTTGTTTTTTCGCACAAAAAGTATTCTCGTCGCTTGATAAACTTATAGTTGAGCCACTGTTGTCACATGGAATATTTAAACATTTTCTTTAATGACTTTCTGGGCCGTCAAGTGTCATTCCCTTAGGGAGCCTATGTAGCAGTCATAAACCTCTCAGATTTAATCATAAATATATTCATTTGTGTTCCGAAGACGAACGAAGGCCTTACGGGGTTGGTACAGCATGGGGGTGAGTAATTAATGACTTAATTTTCATTTCTGGGTGAACTAACCCTTTAAGTACGGTTAGCTGAGAGTTGCAGAGAAATACATGCAGGGGTTCAGACTGCAAGACTGCAGAATGACTTAAGAAACGTTGTCAGCAAGATGGTAAAAAACTGTACATTTCTTGTCTATTACCACCCACTGCTACTTATACTAACGACGGAAATAAGCACAGTTACAATAGCTTAATATGTCGGAGAGCGTAGAGAGTGACACTATTGTATTGCAATAGGTAGCAATTCAAAGTCAATGCCAAATCAAAACTAGTTAGCACATCCTTTGTAATTGAAAAGGTTTAATGACAAAATATGGTTATGGTTACACTTAAAATAGTTACAAAATAGATATGAGATGATGATAACTATACAATTAATTGTACCCAGCATATATGTAAAATGTTACCTGAGAGAGAGAGAGAGAGAGAGAGAGAGAGAGAGAGAGAGAGAGAGAGAAAGAGAGAGAGAAAAGAGGAGGTAAAGAGAGAGAGCCCCAAGAAAGGGACCCAGAGAACAAAAGAGGCAGACCAACAGTTACAATCTTGTTTTATACTTTCCCTGACCATGTGACTTTAACCCAAATTACAGGATGGATACCCGACCCGAGCCCGACGGGACCCGACGGTACCCGCCGGTACCCGCCGGTACCCGACGGGCCGGGCCGGGTTCGGACAGATATTTAGAAATTATGTTCGGGTTCGGGTCGGGCTCGGTCACATCAGCGCGATATGGCATTGAACATTTAAAATTTAAAACAGCTTATTATATTGGTAGCCAATGTGCCTGATGCTTTCACGTGATCCAAACGTTCGTTTTTGTGATTAAAATACATGTAAAATATTACCATAACATCTGTCTTCCTGTGTGCGGAAATTTGTTTATGTAGCCGTGACAACGAAACACGTGCATGAGCGCCTGCGTTAAGTGCGCTTGTTTCTCCGTGCGCGCTGATGCACTCATCCTGCTGACATTTCCGAATGTCTTCCAACAGTTGCTTAATAAAAGCAGGCTTTCCACACAAACGCACATGTGTCATTAGTATGAGAAAAAAAATGTGATTTTAACTGTCGGCCTCGGGTCGGGCTCGGACATAAATATCTTTATGCCTGTCGGGCTCGGGCCGGGTTCGGTTACTGCTCTGTCGGACGCGGGCCGGGCTCGGACAAAAAATTTCGGCCCGATCCGCACTCTAACCCAAATGTGAGACGTTCAAACTGGCCAATCAGATACTTACAACTTCCCCCATTGTACTAAAGGTGTGACAATTCATAGACCCCCTAAGTACACACATATTGTCCTACAGGTTTTGATCACTATCAGCCCCTCTGTGCCTTTAGGAACTCCAAATGGTCATTGGGGAAAGATGGGGTGGAAATCAAAGCAAATGTCTTTGTTCATTTCAAATATTTTGGATTATTTTCAATCCTACACACAGAAAAGGTATTTCAGAGAGCGATTAACTGCCCAGAATTTCATCATTATGTGTGCCTCCATCAGTAATACTATTTTAAGCCCAATGCAAAACTTGTGGACAAGTTCTATCTCATGGTTCATGGGTGAGGCCCTCAAGATATAAAAAAAAAAAACATAATAAATATCTAGATTAATTTCTTATCTCGCTTTACAGTCCATCAAAGCACCCATAAGCCAAGTCTTTTTGCTGAAAAGATAAATATTACATGATTTCTCAACTTTTACACAATTGACAGCAGTGCTTTCGTAAAATATTAAGAAGAGTGTTATGTTTAACCATGCCTGTCAAGAGCATTTGGGACAAGAACATTGCGTGCCAACAGATTTTCTTGTGTAAAACGAAATTCTGTCCAGAGAGATTATTTTAAAAAAACAAAACAAAAAAAACATGTTATGTATTGATTCCTCATGTTCGTTCAGCTATTAGACAGACTCTTCAACAACAACAGCAACGAAACAGCTCTTATTTATTGCAACCGCTTCACCACTGCCCAGCCATAAACCAATGAAGCAAAGCTGACCCAAACAGATGACCTCAACCCTTTAACGAACATGTGACACGTCTTGACGAAAATCTGCCCTCGGCATTCTCTGTCCCTGCCTCCTAAGTGATCACTTACATGCTCTTTGTGCAGAGAAGCATTAAGGTGTGACTGACTCTCTTGCCTTTAGCAGATCAGACAAGGGTCTGATGTCTCTCAGCGCTGTTGCACTCCTATTGAGGTCTTCTGTTCACTCTGAGCATGCTTGATATGTCTTTGAAGCTTGCCAATATAGTTAGGCTACGTCCCATAAGTAGCTCTTAAAACCAACTCTTTCTCTAATGTTTTCACTTTTTAACTTCTTTCTTTCCTTCTTGCACTCTATTTGTCCACTTTGTCAGGTCTCATCAGCACAGAGATGAAGAAATGCTCTTTCCGGGGTTTGTGTGTGTATGTGTCTCCATCTCCCAGTAGTTCTTTTCTTCTTTTCTTCGTACTTTGCCCTATTTTTCTTCCATTAGACTCAATCCCCCCCGGATGTAAGACTTTACTTTATGTTTTTGTCTTCTCAACATTTTCTACAACAATTAGCGTGTACAAGAAACAGGCCACTGCCCTTGATAGGTAAGGTTTTTTTAGTTATGATATCCAGGCTAAAACCACTCATTGCATTTATCCTGGTACAGACATGATGTACTGAATGGTTCAAAAAGACCATTTATATAAACCTATAAAAACAACTCGCTCCATTGTTCTGCAACTTTCAGATTTCAGACTAATACATTTAAACGTTTCTATACATGTCTATTCAGGAACTACTGTTGCTAAACTCCAGAGGAACTAAAATATAAATAAAATATGTAAAAATGCCAAAACCTTAATCTCTTCATGGCTCTGTGTGTAGCACTTACAACTGTTTACATATATTCTCCCAGACAATCTTAGCGGTAGGAAAGTATTAAAGTCCTAACCAAATACTGCACAACAAGATTAAAACAACAAACTAATTTTCCGAACTGCAATGTTTCACCTTATTTATACCTCATATTCAGGGCTTGACATAAACACCCGCCAACCCGCCGCAGTTACTTTGGTGGGTTGAATTTTATATATAATACATACATTCTTCAGTTGTAGTCTTTTAAAAATGGCATCTGAAATAATAAAGTAATGTAGTGTTGAAAAAAAATATTTGATCAAAAATATAGATTTTTCAATACATATCGATACTGAAATATCTTAAACGCTTCCAATACTAATTTTCTGCAGAAAAGATACAGGATACCAGCTGCTCTTTCTCGCTCTCTAATCTCTCCGGCAGCGAGTGACACACAAACCCGCCTCCACTCACTCACTCACTCGCTTCATTTGCTCTGGATAAATATTGTGGGTGTTACAGGGTTTGAATTTCGACGTGGGATTGCGTGTGCTCACACCCAAAGTATGCACACATAAAGTTGCCTCTCAGTAATAAATCGAGTTCTTTTTTCGCAGCTTCTTGCACTTAAACAGTCATATACACACAAAATGACGTCAAAATGCCAGTCTTGGTGAGTATTCACATCAGTCAGTTATGTTTTAAGTGAACGTAAACAGTTGAGAAAGGAAACGCATGTGTAACAGTATAATGGATCAGTGTGTCAGGTCTTAAAGTGACAGCAGTCTGATATACCTGCTGCCAAATTAGAAGATAATATAAAATATATATAAATGGCAGATTATGTTCATTACCTGTCTAGCGATGTATGTTTGTGTTGAAATATAATTAAACAAGAGTTTTTTTGTTTTGTTTTTTTTAAACATGTGATTCACATGATTTATGTTTCTCGCTTCAGAACTTTTGTTAAGGGATCATGGTCATCGATGCTCCCTGGTTTTCACGGTGCATTGTGGGACTTTTTAGGGTTTGAACATTTCAGTGCACTAGTAGGATTTTGCGATTGAGACAAACCTTAAAATGGCCGACTCCCTGATCAGTGACTACTGAACTAGGGAGCTGATTGAGATTCACCTTAGGTCTTCATGATGCGTGATTTTTTCCCCCACAAACGTGTGCAGAGGGAATCCCGTCCTGCAGTTCATTTCATTGATTAAGGTTAGGGTGAAGGCTAGGGTTAGGGATTAGTGTTTGGTGTGGGTCATCAGCACTGTGATTGCTATGACCAATGAAATCTGTCAGGATTAATAGAAAGACACAGGCAGGTGATTTATGATCAGGCTTGGACCTAAACTCTACAGGAAAGTAGATCTCAAGGGCCAGAGTTGCCTAGCCCTCTTTTAAAGGGTAGCAACCCAGTGACAGCTTTTCTACCTGTTTTCTGAGAGTGCTGAAGGTGAAAATGTTGTGCAATCAAGAAACTGACAAAGGGTGTAGCTCGTCGAAGCTGGTTAGGACTGAAGCTCAATCATAAAACATGGCCAAAAAACTTTTACCAGCTTTTCACTTAGTGAATCTCTGAGGTAAAAACAGATTCCTTTGACAGTTGGAGCATTTTCACACAATGATGAGCTCTCCAAAGCGGACAGGGCTTTAGACAACCGTTTCACACATTTATAAGACTGGAATACAGACAGACAGATGACTGGGCAGGAAAAACAGAATGCCAGGGAGCAAAAGGAAGAGAAAGAGGATGTCATGATGGAAAAGAGAGGAAGGGAATGGAGAAGCGGCATGTAAACAGTACTCATCCAGGGCTGGAGATGGTTGGCTGGCTGATCAGGGGGATGAGAGATGAAAGGGGCTCGCGCTCATCTCGTTGACTCTCTGTGCGTGTGAGATACAATGTGACAGCTGAGCGGAGCTGGAAGGCCAGACATGAATTCACAAATGATAGCCCCAAGGATGAGCACGGGGTTAGGGATGAAAGGGTGGGGCCGAACCGATGTGAGGGTATGCAGGAGGTGAAGAAAAAATAGGGATCCCACATTTTTCCTTGCAGTGGTCAGCTGACATTCACATCCAGCACGTACAAGTCATGATTGTAAATGTTTGTTGTGTTAGGGTATTGCTGTTCTTCAGATTAATTTATACAGGCAAGTAATTGTCTAATGGCTTTAAAATGCCAAAGGAAGCAAGACAGTAGACACTTCCTGTCTGTTGAGACATAATTTAATTGTCTCCTTTAGGGAAAACAAACAGCCCAGACATGCTTGCATGTGTCTTTTTCAATGGACTGTGAAAGACAACACAACATGTGAAGCAATTTAAGGCAGAGATTTTGCAATGCTGTATTTTTTTTTTTTTTTTTTTTTTCGTAGTAGGTTTATTTGTGGGCAGCTATCAATAGGAATGTTGAGAGTGATGAAAAAACATGGAATAATTTGAAAGAAATTTGGAACGTGTCTCAAATGAACCAAAAACAGGTTATTAAGGGGTTTTGGTAGAAATTTTTTTACAGCTGCAGTGCAATGGCGGATTAATGATGTACTAATGAAGAATTCAACTGATATATCATGCATTCAATGATTTTACAACTGCTGAAATGTTGCTCACTGTGGTTGAGCTCTTTAAAATCAGTTTTACCATTTTGAGTCTTTTTTGTGTAGTGTTAAGACAAGTGAAGCTTGCGTGAAGGGGCTTTCCTCTTAAACAAACAGCTTACCAGTCTGGCCGGTCTGGTTTGATGATTTTAAATGGGTTTTGAAACTTTTTGAAATTTTCAAACCAGTTGGCAAGATAAGACCAGATTGGCTAATCTATGAGAACCAGCTAAAACCAGCAAACCATCTTAGGTTGGTTTAAAAGGTAAGTTACCCAAAATTGAAAATTCTGTCATGAAACACTCACCATCATGTCGTTCCAAACCCATAAGATGTGCGTTCATCTTCGGAACCCAAATTAAGATATTTTTTATATCTGTCTGTCCCTTTCTGTCCCTCCATTAACAATCTACGCACTTTGACGCTTCAAAAGGTTCATAAAGAGATCATAAAACTAATCCATATGAATTGAGTTGAAATGAATTTTCTGAAGAGACTCAATCACTGTAGTATCTTCAGCGATATAGCAACTGAATCATGCACTATAACTGTAATAGATCTTTCTTGTCAGCCTCCATGTGACAGAATCACTTTTTCCTCAAACATGTCTTACTCTACCCCCCAGAATCCCCATGATCCGGAAGGTCAACTGTACCTCTTGTGGTGTGGAGAGGAACTGCCGGTAACTATAACATAAATCTCAGGATAGCACATCCCTCCCCCCTTAAGAGGAAAAATTCTTTTTTCTTTTTTTTAAACTCCTATCTCCCAAACAAATGTACTGTAAGGGAAATTGAACATAACACTGTCAACACAGACATACATGTCCAGTACTTTCACATGTTTCTTTTTTTTTAATTTTTTTTAAACAACTCCATGAACAGAGTTAAAGAGAAAAAAAAACTAACTAGGAAGGTAGGTAGACTGCCATCCTTCAAGTGAGTCCTAGAGCTCATTCTTGCTCTGACTTGAGGGATCTCACTACTATTTCAGAAAGTCTTTCAGATAAGCAGGAGTCTGTCTTGTGCGCTCGAAACCCCGCAGCCCAGGAAGTGAATCTACTCCTGCTTTTGTCTGTTCAATCCAAGGGCGTAGGTTTAGGGGGGGACGCTAGGTACTAGTCCCAATCAATATTTTGAGATGACAAATTTGTCCCCACCAACATTTAGCAAGCTCCTTTGAACTGCTATTTTGATATTTGCGCTGCTAATTGGATCGATTCCAACGGCCAGGACGACGACAGTACAAGATACGCCGTAATTTGATTGGCAGCGGGGTATCTGACAGGCAGGCTACACGCGCGGGCCGGTACTACTTTTTGTGCTTGCACTCACTGGCAGCGAGCGGGTGGTGTGTGCATGTGTGTGTGTGTGTGTGCGCGTGACGACGCCGACGGTAAGTTACCAGGGCTGTCTCTCTGCCTGCCATATACAAAGGCCAGAGTAAAACATTTTAATATTCCGTTTTTTTGCCCCTTTTTGTACTTTGTAGATCAGCTATGTCACCCAAGAAGAAGAAAGGGGAAATACGAAGCTTTTTCATAAAGCAGAGTGTAACTAGGCAAAAATAACTAGCCACACAAATAACTAGCAGTAGTGACTGACCAGGCTTTCAAATGCAGATTCTACTGTGGAAAATAGTATTAACTGGTGATCCTGGTGGTTACCCAGGATATTGTTACAGTTAAACCTAGCTTCTGCAATCTTTCAAGGTTAGGAGCATTAATTAGGGGTGTGCAGCACGGATAGACTCATAGAAGTCGCGCTATCATGATAGAATGCTACGTTAGCAAGTCACTGAATGTTAATTAGCCTACCTTAACTTATAATCTTGCAGTCATAAACAGTGGATCGTCTGAGACATTTTTCGCTTCTACATTCTGTTTATGTAATGTATTTGTGAGTGTAGCCTACTTGCTAGACACATGTGCTGGAAAAACATGTTGGTAATGTTAAAAAGGCTAAAGTTAACACAGTTAGTTATTCAAATATAATGAATCATTATTTGATTGATATCCAAATAACAATATCTGGTAGGAGGGTTAAACTTGCTAGCCATAGGATAGTCATAGACTACAAAATGAATTAACCATTTTGTATGCAGGAAAGACAGCATCAAACCACAACAGATTTACATTTATTCATTTAGCAGACACTTTTTATCCAAAGGAGATGTCCCCACCAAAGCTGAGACCAAACCTACGCCCATGGTTCAATCACTGAGGAGTGTTGCTTGGTCTGACTCAGAAACAGTCATTTTCTCTCTCTGCACTATGGTGACGGCAGAGTCTGCAGGCAGGGTCTCCAGTCCTGTCTCTGAAACCTGAAGACTGATAGGCTCCCCCATGCTCTCCGGTGTGGGCGTTTCACCGCTCACTAGTGCATGCCGTTTTCTGATTTGATCGACATGGCGCCTTATGACTCTTCCATCTCCTGTCTGTACGGTATAGGATACAGGTCCGGAGTTCTCTTCAACAACCGCAGGTATCCAACGAGGTCCATGACTGTAGTTTCAGGTGTACACATCATCCCCAGCGAAACACTCCTCCACTTACTGTGTGTCATGTTGCTCCTTCTGCTTGAGTTGTTTCTTTCGTATCTTTGACTTCACATCCGGCAGTAGAAGATCCAGTGTTGAGCGCAACCTCCTGGACATAAGCATTTCCGCTGGTGACAATCCAGTCGTAGTTTGTGGTGTGATTCTGTAATTAAACAAAAATCTAGCGACTCTAGTTTCCAAATTGTCTCCCTTTATTTTTTTTATTCCTTGTTTGAACGACTGTACAGCTCTTTCCGCCAGACCGTTCGACGCCGGGTGGAATGGTGCGGATGTTATGTGATGTATGCCATTCTGTTTTAGGAATGCTTGAAACTCTTGGCTTGTGAAGCAAGTTCCATTATCTGATACTAAGGTCTGGGACAGGCCATGTATGCTAAAGCACTGTCTGAGCTTTTCAATGGTAACTTGACTTGTTGCGGTACTTGCTGGGTGCACGTCAATCCATTTGGAGTGTGCATCCACAATGACAAGGAACATTTTCCCTAGAAAAGGGCCAGCATAATCCACATGCAGTCTGCTCCAGGGTGTCTCCGGCCACTCCCATGGATGTAGCGGTGCTCCTGCTGGAGGATTTCTGTTTTCCTGGCATGTATGGCAGGACTGCACTTCTTTTTCAATTTCGGAGTCCATCCCTGGCCACCAAATGTATGAACGTGCTAAGCCCTTCATTCTACATATTCCTGGGTGTGTGTGGTGTAGCTGTTTTAATATGGCTTTCCTACCCCTCTTTGGAACGACCACTCTCGCCCCCCAGAGCACACACCCATCTTTCACACTCAGCTCCAGTTTTCTCTGACTGTAGGGTTTGTACAGTGTATCCACCTCCCTTGGCCATCCTTTCAGACACCAACCTAGCACTTGGGAGAGTGTTTCATCCTTAGCTGTCCACTGTCTAACCTGTTTTGTCGTGATTGGTGGGTCCTCCATGACCTCCAACATGAAGATCTGGTCAGACTCGTCCTCCTCCTCTGTTTGTGGCAACGGTAACCTGCTCAGCGCGTCTGCGTTTGCATGTCCCTGCCCAGGTTTGTATATAATTTTGTACACATACGCTCTGAGGAGAGTTGCCCACCTCTGCACTCTCGGTGACCCCATCTGAGGCACTGGCTTTTTCTCATGAAAGGGTGATATCAGTGGTTTATGGTCAGTGCTGATTGTGAATGTTCGTCCGTAGATGTACTTATGAAACCTCTTTATCCCGAAAATGATAGCTAACCCCTCCTTATCAAGCTGTGAGTAGCGCTTCTCTGCTGGTGTTAGCGTGCGTGACATGAAGCCCAAAGGTTTTTCACTACCGTCTTCCATGATGTGTGACAGTACGGCACCTAGCCCGTATGGCGAGGCGTCACAGGCGAGCACTAAATCTTTGTCCGCTGAATAGTGACCCAGAACTTTAGCTGACTTCAGCAACTGTTTTGAGTTCTGAAAAGCAACTTCCTGCTCTTTGTTCCAGACCCACAAAACATCTTTCCTCAGCAGCTTATGTAACAGGGCTAAGCGTGTAGCTAGACTAGGGAGAAACTTGTTATAATAATTCAAGAGACCTAAATAGGCCTTTAGCTCAGTCACCGTGGTTGGGGGTGGAGCTTCCTCTATGCCCCTCACCTTGCTCTGCACTGGATGTAAGCCTTCAGCATTCACCACATGCCCTAAGTATTCTACCTCATTTTGCAGGAACGCACATTTGCTTCTGTGAAGTCGCAGGCCAGCGTCTTTCAATCGACTAAGTACCTCCTCCAGCGTACTCAGCTGTTCAGCTTCGTCTCTCCCCATCAGAATAATGTTGTCTAAGTACACAGCTACTCTTGGAAGGCCTTGTAACAGGTTTTCCATCGTTCGCTGGAAGATGGCGGGAGCTGATGAAACTCCGAAAGGTAGCCTATTGTAGGTGAACAGGCCTCGGTGTGTGTTTATTGTGAGGTACTTCTTTGAGGCATCATCCATTACAATCTGTTGATAGGCGTGGCTTAAATCGAGCTTGGTGAACTGTTTCCCTCCTGACAGAGTTTTGAACAGGTCCTCAACACGGGGAATAGGGTATTGCTGTAGCGAGGAGGCACTGTTAACGGTTAGCATGTAATCTCCGCATATTCTGACCGACCCATCTGGCTTTAAGACAGGAACTATGGGCGTGGCCCATTCTGCGTATTTAACGGGAGCTATAATGTCCTCCTTCAGCAGCCGATCTATCTCCGCTTCTACTTTTGTCCTCATGGCGTACGGAACTGAGCGGGGCCGATAGAATTTAGGATGTGCTTCTGCGGATACTCGAATGGTTGCTTTCATGCCTTTCAACATGCCTAACTCCTGCTTGAAAACATCCTAATTTCTCATGAGTACTTCCGGTAGGCTCTGTGCCTCTGTTATCACATTTTTTTATTTCTTCCCACTTCAATTTTAGAGCCTCTAGCCATCCTCTTCCTAACAAGCAAGGTCCTGTACCTTTAACCACCACTAGGGGCAATGTCTTTACTTGCCGCTCATAGTTTACTTTCACTTTGGCCACCCCCACTACTTTGATTTTCTCCCCTGTATACGACTTAAGTACAAGTTTAGTTTGTCTTATTTGCGGGCGTTGCTCTTCGTTAAACATCTCATTGAACGTCAGCTCATTCATTATGCTTACACTACATCCTGTATCAATTTCAAAATGTAGCATCTTCTTATTCACTGCCATCGTCACTTCAAACGGTTTTATCCTTTGAACTGATGTCTCCATTTCCATGCAGTTTAATGTGAACACTTCCTCTTCTGATCTATCACCATCCTGTTTTTCACACTCTACATTATATGATCGATGTGGACGTGGACGCCACTCTGCTCGATATGTTTTCTCTGCTCTGTATGCTTTCTTTTCATTGTAGCTGGCACTTTCTTTATTTCTATTAAGGCAAGCCTTGGCTATGTGCCCAACTTTCCCACAACAGTGACACTTTGCCTCCTTAAATTTACACACGGCCGCGTTGTGTTGCTTCCCATGACACCGGTAGCATTCTTTATCTCTTTTTTTCCATTCACCCTCCTTTTTCAGTGCACCCTCTGTCCTCACGCTGTTGCATGCTAACGGTGCTGTATGGAGGTCTTGAACATTTTTACTAGCAGCTTCCACAGCTACTGCGATGTTGAACGCTCTCAAACGTCAAGTCTGTTTCGGATAGCAACCGTCTTTGAATCCTGTCATCGTTAATACCGCATACTAGTCGGTCTCTCAACATCTGTTCCAGTGTAGTGCCATAGTTACAATCATGCGCTAATCGGCTCAATTCGGCTACGTATACACTGACGGTCTCCGTAGGCTGGCGGGAGCGCGAGTCAAATTTATATCTCTCTACTATCTCACTCGGTTTTGGGCTGAAATGCTCTGTCATTAAAGTCTTCAACTGACCGGACGTTTTCGAGCTGGGCTTGTCTGGACTCACCAGGTTCCTTATGAGCTTGTATGTGGCTGGTCCCACCACGCTGATGAGGATACCTCTCTGCTTCTCTCCGTCCTCAATTCCGTTAGCTTAAAAAAACTGCTCTAGTATCTCACAGTACTCTTCCCATGTCTGCTCCTTCAAGTCAAAAGCCGTCAGAGTGCCTATCACCGTAGTCATCTTTGCTTTTTTTTCCGTGAATCCTCCGGTCCACTGCTAGCCCCTCGTTCTTCCACCGTCAGCTCACTGAGCTCACACAGTATCATCCGTCTTCCGACCGACACTTATTTCATCCTTCCACTATCCTCGTCGCCAATATGTAGTATCTTCAGCGATATAGGAACTGAATCACGCACTATAACTGTAATAGATCTTTATTGTCTTATGATTACAGAGCCTCCATGTGACAGAATCACTTTTTCCTCAAACATGTCTTACTCTACCCCCCAGAACCCCCATGATCCGGAAGGTCAACTGTACCTCTTGTGGTGTGGAGAGGAACTGCCGGTAACTATAACATAAATCTCAGGATACCACAATCACTTTACTCGATGAACAGATTTAATTTAAGCTTTTATTCACATATAAACATTGATCAGTGAACTTAAACAGAAGTTCAACCGAACCTGCTTGACTCGCGAGAGCAAACTTCATTGGTTCTTGGAGAAGCTCAAACGTGCTAAGTAACACGAGAATGAACCACATTGGTTCTTATAGAAGCTTAAACGTGCTGAGTAACATGAGAATGAACCTCATTGGTTCTTGCTGAAGCTCAAAAGTGCTGCATAACACGAGAATGAACCTCATTGGTTCTTGCAGAAGCTCAAACGTGCTGCGTAACACGAGAATGAACCTCATTGGTTCTTGCAGAAGCTCAAACGTGCTGTGTAACATGAGAATGAACCTCATTGGTTCTTGCAGAAGCTCAAACGTGCTGCGTAACACGAGAATAAACCCTTATTGGTTCTTGCAAAAGCTCAAACGTGCTGCGTAACACGAGAATAAACCTCATTGGTTCTTGCAGAAGCTCAAACGTGCTGCGTAAAATGAAAATTAACCTCATTGGCTCTTGCAGAAGCTCAAACGTGCTGCGGAACACGAGAATTAACCTCATTGGTTCTTGCAGAAGCTCAAACGTGCTGCGTAACACGAGAATTAACCTCATTGGTTCTTGCAGAAGCTCAAACGTGCTGTGTAAAACGAAAATTAACCTCATTGGCTCTTGCAGAAGCTCAAACGTGCTGCGTAACACGAGAATTAACCTCATTGGTTCTTGCAGAAGCTCAAACGTGCTGCGTAACACGAGAATTAACCTCATTGGCTCTTGCTGAAGCTCAAACGTGATGCGTAACACGAGAATTATCCTCATTGGTTCTTGCTGAAGTTCAAACGTGCTGCTTAACACGAGAATTAACCTCATTAGCTCTTGCTGAAGCTCAAACGTGATGCGTAACACGAGAATTATCCTCATTGGTTCTTGCTGAAGCTCAAACGTGCTGCGTAACACGAGAATGAACCTCATTGGCTCTTGCAGAAGCTCAAACGTGCTGCGTAACACGAGAATGAACCTCATTGGCTCTTGAAGAAGCTCAAACGTGCTGCGTAACACGAGAATGAACCTCATTGGCTCTTGCAGAAGCTCAAACGTGCTGCGTAAAACGAAAATTAACCTCATTTACTCTTGCAGAAGCTCAAACGTGCTGCGTAACACGAGAATGAACCTCATTGGCTCTTGCTGAAGCTCAAACGTGCTGCGTAACACGAGAATGAACCTCATTGGTTCTTGCTGAAGTTCAAACGTGCTGCGTAACACGAGAATGAACCTCATTGGTTCTTGCAGAAGCTCAAACTTGCTACGTAACACGAGAATGAACCTCATTGGTTCTTGCAGAAGCTCAACCGTGCTGCGTAACACGAGAATTAACCTCATTGGTTCTTGCTGAAGCTCAAACGTGCTGCGTAACACGAGAATGAACCTCATTGGTTCTTGCAGAAGCTCAAACGTGCTACGTAACACGAGAATGAACCTCATTGGCTCTTGCAGAAGCTCAAACGTGCTGCGTAAAATGAAAATTAACCTCATTGGTTCTTGCAGAAGCTCAAACGTGCTGCATAACATGAGAATGAACCTCATTGGTTCTTGCAGAAGCTCAAACGTGCTGCGTAACACGAGAATGAACCTCATTGGCTCTTGCAGAAGCTCAAACGTGCTGCTTAACACAAGAATGAATCTCATTGGTCCTTGCAGAAGCTCAAACGTGCTGCGAACAGTTAAAATGAAAATTGTAACTGTTCATTATATAAAGCAATCGTGTGTCTTCGTGTCTCTTAGTTTTATGAGCTCTTTATGAACTGAAGTGTCAACAGTGGTAGTTGCATAGCTGACAGTGGAGTGACAGAAAGGTCTCAGAAAGATCTTCATTTGTGTTCCAAAGATGAAAGAAAGTCTTAACGATATCAGGTTGAGTAATTGATGACAGAATGTTCATTTCTGTCAGGACCACTATCGTCAAATACAACTGACAGTTAGCATACAGTTAGGATTGGCGGTATGGTTCTGTTCTGGGCAAGATCTCCCTGTGCATCCATGCAGCCTAGCATAGATAAGAGCAGCAATAACCCCCCTTAGGGTAAACAGAACAGAACCAACATGAATGTATTGCAAATATCATTAATTAATTTTAATGTACAACATAATTAGAGAATTTTACTCTGATTCAGGGGCAATCAGAATGCCAAATCCTGACTGACGAGAGGAGGAGCTGGGGGTTGAGGAGGGTAATTCGCTCCTGAGAAACGCGATAGCTGCTGATAATACTGAAGGAGATTATATATATGTATACAGTGATAGGCGTCATATTCCTATAGATAGACGCGGATCAGCTGAGAGTCATCTGATGCGAGCTTGACTAACGTGACCTGCCAGAACTGACGCTATGCTTCATTTTTGGGTGAACTAACCCTTCAAGCTGTTCAGTAAGATTTTCACTCTTTTGTCAAAAATATCTTTTCATCACTTCAATTGCATTTATCAAGTTCAAAACAAAACCAGAACACAGTTCTTAAAAATGAATTACATTTAATTTGTAAAGTATTTCATGAATTGGTTTACCCAAAATATCTGTTACAGTTCCACTTTGTTATTTCATATATAAAATGTTTTTTTTTTACATGCAATTTTCAGCAAACGTAAATAGCAATGCAATGATATAAAATGACCCATATCATGAAGATTTTAGTCATACTGACCACTCCTATTGGGAAGCACATGTGTGGCCAAATATTCTGTCATGTCAAAAAGTAAAAAGACACAAAGTCAGTGTGACTTCTCATGCCCCCATCAACACAACAGATGTGTTCTCATCTCTGTTATATTCATTTCTTCAGTAGGGCTTGGCATTCTGACACATTCATAAGGAGTCATGGGCATCTGAAGCCCAGGGGTATTTAGAGGAATCAATTTAAATTGGTCCGACGGATGATGTGATTCCATCGGAGGGACCTCAATGCATTACATCAGGGTCTGGGTTTGTGTTGCATCAGTAATTTTAATAAAAATACCATTTCTACCTCAGCGCGGCTCTAACACCATCGATAGGCGCCACAGATTATAGATGAAATTGTGAGGTTTTATTTTTCTCCAGGGCCGGATGTAGGAAACAGGGAAGAGAGTATTAATATATCTCTCTGCTCCCTCCTGAGAAAAAAAAAGAAAAAAAGAAGAAGCAGCAACCCACATTTGCCTGTTAAAAATACCCACACCCCACTGCAGGGACAAACCTATATACAGCGTTTGTGCCCCGATCAAGAGATTTCTCATGCCTCTCATTTAAAGCCCACTTTACCACTATAAGATCCCTCCCTGCCCTCTTCTTCTGCTGTTACGCACTCATATCGATGTCCAATTAAATATGCCAGTGAGATCTACAATCGAAAAACTTCATAGTACCCTAAAAGTTATAGTAACACCATCTGTTAATGTCATATCCCTTTCCCCCTAACATAACTCAAATATTTGGGCCAATTTAAAATCCAATATTTATGAGTGATGTGAACTTATTTCTCATCATTCTCAAATATTTTCTTGGAAATTTAACACATATTAATTATATATATTTTTTTTAAATGTATT
Source organism: Tiaroga cobitis (assembly GCA_030578255.1). Classification (NCBI taxonomy): domain Eukaryota; kingdom Metazoa; phylum Chordata; class Actinopteri; order Cypriniformes; family Leuciscidae; genus Tiaroga; species Tiaroga cobitis. Next base: position 33,350,814 of record CM060608.1, on the reverse strand, counting down.
TGTTCGTCAAATACTAATTCCTTTCTGTGAAAAACAATCACTCAAGCGATATTTAGAGATTTATGTAGTTATTTATTATGGTGATATTTACAAATCCACTGAATTATTTTCTAGAATTTATTTTTTAATGTAACTGCCAATCAGGACTTATTGCTGTAATGGCCAGTTTTGCTCTTGACCCCAAATGGGGTTTCACCCTGACACATAGTGAAGAGTCAGGAATAAGTCATATTTTTTTATGTCGTTGAAAGAAATTAATTTTTAATTAAGCTTTTCTTTTCTTTTACCTGTAAGAGCAAAACTCATTTTTACCAGCCATTCCTTCAGTCTACTAAAAAACTATTTTGTGATCCTTTAGAAAGCATTCAGACATGATAATTTGGTACCTGTTTTGTTATTAGCACAGCTGAAAATGGTTGTGCTGCTTAATGAAGTGTGGAAACAGCAATATAGTGTTTTATTTTCAGCTGCTGAAGTATTGAGTACATTTGCATTTCTCACAAGTCACATTGCACTTGCTAGACAAGCACAAACACATTTTTCTAGAAACACATCAGTCTGATGTTCTTTTGAAATATGAAGGCTATTCCATACACTACTGTCTTGAATTTTGAAATAAACTGGATCAAAGCAGAACAGACAGAGAAGTGAAAGGAGCACACGATGAGGAGCACATGAGCGTCTGTAGTTTTGAGAAACAGACCCCTGATGGTCCTCAGCTGGACGCTTCACTGAACACTACACACTGAACACCGGCTTCATCTGCAGCAGTGAAGAGAAGAGATCCTGCTGGCCTTTCGGGAGAGTTTCAAAGACAGTCACATCTGACACTGGCAAACAGAAAGCACTTTTTGAAAGTCGTCTCTAATGCTTATCAAGGCTGCATTTATTTGATCACAAATACAGTAAAAAACAGTAATAGTATGACATTTTATTATATCCTTCAGAAATAATTCTATTATGCTCATTTGGTGCTCATAATGGTTCTTACTATTATTGTTATCAATAACTGAAAGCCCGCACAAGTAAAGATGCAAATTTCAAATCCTGCATGTGCCAGCCGAGAAACTATCATTGAAATAAATGGGAATGCTAATGGATAGTTGGTTACACTTTATTTTGATGGTGTTTTGAACAATCTGTTGACATAACTTTGCACCTACATGTCAACTGACTCTCATTAGAGTATTAGTAGACTGTCTGCTTTATATCTGCTAATATTGTGATGCTCAAAACAACCATTCAACTGACTATAAGTAACTTTGCAAGTACATGTCTACTTACTCTAACCCTACCATCTACTAATACTCTAATAACACTCTAATGTGAGTTGGTTGACATTCAGGTGCAACGTTACTTATAGTCAACAGAATGTGTTAAACTAGGGACCATCCAAATAAAGTAAAACCGGATAGGTTTCTCCAGGTGTTACAGACATATTTGCTTGAACTCGATGTAAGGAAGGAGTGCAATGGAAAGCTTAAGGAGGCTTTATTATTTTTTCAAATAGCTATGGCGCCACATTAATTACAGGAAGTGGAGCAGTTAGAGTCGATGGTGTGGGATTCCCTCTCTTATTCACTTTACTACGCCATTACGGAGGGAACTAATCTGCGCAGCCAACTTTATCATGATTGGATGAGGGTGATTTATTGCTAGTCTTGGGGAGAGATGACAGGGGAAGCCCTGCGCTCACACTTCAGCTCTTGAGAAGAAGTGGATTAGTGTAGAAGGAGCAAACTACATGTGCATTGCTTCTGTCCGCACAATAGCTTTCTCAACTCACTCATACAGCCTAATTTGACTAATATGTTAATTCCAGGCTCATAGATGCATTACTGCAATAATTCAATGCAATTGACAACTAGGGGCTGTTGGAGATATTTTTTTCTGCAAGGGAGATATTTTTTTCTCCTAGAGCAATTTACTCACAGTCCACCTTCAAGGATGTGTAACCTCAGGAGATCTCACACTGTTGTAACAAAAGTTTCTGTGGTGTCAGACTGTTTAATGCAATTCTGACTGGCACTTTACCTTGAACTAAGAGTAGGGAGGTGTGTGACATGTAAGGAAGCCTTTAAAAATACATTCACAAAGAGCTTTTAACAGACCCTGCACCAAAGCGCCGTGGCATCAGTCGCACACAGCGACAAGCTCTCTCTCTCTCTCTCTCTGCCTCTCTGACAAGTGTGCTGTTTCCAAGGCCGCTGAGCGTCTTTATATTTAATTTAAACAGTAGTTTGCATAGAATCTTGTAAAACTCAAAATGCACTTTATTGTACAATGCAACAGTAGGAAGATTTTTGCTCGTACACTGCGCAGCAATGTAGTTATGGCTCCGTTCACACCAAGGACAATACTATAAAATGTTAAGAGTCGTTGTAATTCTATGAGAACAAGAAACTTCCACACCGCCGCCGTCTTCAGTGAGAGAGAGAACTCTGATTGGCTGTTCAGCTTAGCGAATCAGTGCATGAGAAGAAAACCGAAAGCGACGAAAGCCTCTTACCTTATACACAAACTCAAACTCAAAATGGTAAGTCTTTGTGGTGTGTTCAAACACAACTTTTTTTGGCCCAGACGCAGGTGACGCGAGGCAACAACACAGTCGGCTTTCATCGCTGCTAGTTCTTTGATGTCGGTTTGATGCGTCATGGCATTTAAAGAATGCTTGAATTGTTATTTAGCTATTGGTTAATATATTATAAATGATGGCAGCAGAAAAGAAAAAGTCTAATATAATATAATATAACATAACATAACTTTAGCCGTTGTTATGTTTTAAATAAAGATTTAGCTAAAGACTAACACTTGGAAAAACATGCACCAAGCATTCACAATTAGACCAGAAATGTGTATGACGAATGTTAAAAGAGGCCATTTTAATGTTGACTTAATGAGTGTCTGAGTCTTGTTTGTTGTGTGTGGGAATCACCACAATATCCACCTAAGGGTCTTACAGCTAATCCTGTTCTTAATGCTACCAAATGACATTTCCCTCTGAGACTATCCCACATGGCCAAAGCAAGCTTCCTCAAAAGCTAACAAAAAAGAAAGAAAAAAAAAGTGACATTTGTGTTTTTGGCAGATGCTTTCTTATCAATGCTGCTTACAAGAAAAGTACACGATTAAGGGGGAAACAAGAACCATAGTCTCAGCTTTAAATGGCACATACACGAGAATAGTCAAATCTGCCAGTTACCATCTGGGGACGGATTCACGAAACATTCAGAAGAGTAAAATTATTCTTGACTGCAATGTTCTTATTTTCTAACTTAATAATGTTAATAATGTTCTTAACTTATTTAAGATTTGGCACAAGCTTGGCTCTCGTTGCACGTTCATACAGACTGTATTAGAGGAGCTACTGTGAGTTGCTGTTTTGAACGGGACATTTCAAGACTCACACCTGTAATTACATGCGGTTGTCAATCCCAGTGTGAATGTTGTCAAAGAGATAGGAGCTGTACTTGCATGACTGAAATTGCAGCCCGAGATGCGTTTCAAAGATGGAGGCCGAGTGAAATGACTTGTCTTAATGGGACTTTGACTTAAGGTCCAAGTTAGTAGCTGAGAATACATATTAAAAAGAACTACAGTACATTCCAGGAGCAGCAAATGAGCCGAGTAGCCTCACGTTTTATAGTGTTTATAGACGAGGACAAAAGCTGGTACCATGCCTCCTGTCTAATAGCATGGGATAATCTGCTATTGCATTCAGTCACTATTAGCATGCACTAATGGGACCCAAAGAGGGAGACTCGGGGCTAATTACACTCTCTGCTCATTAGTGGACCATGGGGGTTGGAGCAACAGAAAGTGCTTGTAAATAACAGTAGTTTCAGCCTGGGAGGCGATGAAAGATGCTAGGAGGCTCGTGAAGGAAGTGTGAGGAACGGGACTCTTTCCAAAACCGACAGTTACATCGTTTAAAGGATGTGCTGATTGCGCTGTTGATTTGAGATCATTGTGTCAGTGCCATACCGGCTCGTAAGTCTCCAGGCGGCTGTAAGGCATATGATTTCATCACACCCAGAGATAAAGTCAATAAACAGCAGAAATCCTGGAGTATTATGGTAACACCTGAAGAAATTATTTCTCCATAGAGAGTGTGCATGATATTAATTAGGTTTGAATGAAATGTAGAGGATTTATAATGAATAAATAAAAACTCCATTAACATTTAACTAGCAGTAAAATGGAGTAACACAAACAACAGAACCTCTGGGCAAAATGCTAAATCAGACCTAATTAAGATGGCGGAAATTATGAATATAAATGAATGCAGAGCCCTGCCTTCAGGATGGATAAGCAGACGCACACACAAACAATCACACTCTCACGATCTACACAGAGAAATTAAGAGTGACCTGTATAGGTGTTCATTACAAACCGATGTCAGACACCGCACTAATGAACTTTAATGCGAGAGCTAACGATTTATTAGAACATATAAACAGAGCGATTTCTCTCTCTCTCTGTAACAGACAAAGAAAATACGTTTTAAATTAAAAGGTATTTTAAATACATCCCACAGCAAACATGTACTGGTGTGCAGTCATTACTATAAAAACATTATATTAAATATTCAAATAAAATTTAAAAAGACCAGTCCTGTGGTGCATTGTGACAAAAAAAAATCCAAGAAAGTAGACAATGTGAGAGAAATGATTATAAATATACATACATAATCTTAATGATGTTTTGTTGTGCTTTTAAGAAGTACTTATTTTGATGTGTTAACTGAATCACATGTAAAGTACTTGATTATCATTTCAACTATATTATAAACTGATTACTTGTTGCTATTTCCCAATCGTCCACACACTGAGGTCTAATTACACTCAACGGTCTCTTTTTTCCTCAGTACGTGCCATGCTCAGACTGATGTGCATAATTTACCTCCCAACAGTTTTTCAATAAGAAACACATAATAAGAAACGCTACATAACCTTGTTGCATTCACCAAGCGCAGTCGTCTCACTGTCACTTTGAATATAAGTGAGTCTGGATATGCTAATTCAGTAAACACACAGTCGTGACTCCCTTCTGTTTGTCATTAAGAACTTTGGCCGTGAATACGGGAACAGGCCGTGGCTTGCTCTCTATTGCCACATTTTTAATATTCATTTAAAGGGCTCAAAAAACAAAAACAAAAAAATTTTTTTTTTTTAGTTATGCCAAGCTCATAACTTAGGGTATAAATTATTACATTTTAAATTTTTTTTTTTAGTTATGCCAAGCTCATAACTTAGGGTATAAATTATTACATTTTACATGTCTAAAAAATACTTACATTTTAAATATATTTTTTATGAAGTTGTACATAAAACAACGTAGGGATGTGCCCCAAGCTGAATACTATGTTCAGAAAAGAAAATTACACATTCTGCAGAGCCCCTAAAGAGACATGGTGCTGGGGGAAGGGGGGGGATGGGGGGGGGGGAATAAGTGTTGACATGTTTAATTCATTGTGTCACTTCCCATTTCTGTAATCAATTGTGAAATTTAATTTCAGAGTGAAATTTTTTTCCAAGTCGACACTCTATTAACTCATAGTGTCTGTAAATAAAGTTAGAAAACAAGCAGCTTTGTCATTAAAGCAGATGTACCAGAGGAATATACAGCATTAGTCTACAATGAGTCAAACAGATAGAGGACATAAGTAAAGCAAAAGCACACAAACAAGAAACCTTGTCATTAAAGCATGTATAAAGGGGTCTTGTGGTCTTTGCTGTGAAGACATGACAGGACTAACAGGCATATTTATATACTCTAAACAGTCCATAAGCATGCAAGAGTTCAATACATGTTCCATTGTGCTAGTTATGGACATAATCTCGGCTGGGTTAATGAACAGAATGAGTGTTTTCACTGCCCCGGGCAACATCCTACCTCTCACATTTAGGGACGGCACCTCCCATGATACAGAAATTAATATTTCACAGGGCCACAACACCCATCAGACAAATGCGTGTGGACGTCCCGTCAATACGTGGCTGAAAGATTGATGAAATATGATGGCTGTGGGCAGGCCATGAACCTGTGTGAGTGGGCGTTGACACACAGGCTATTTTTGGGTGAGTTTTATATATTTTAGCTGGGAGCTAGAGTCGGGTAGGCAGGCGCACGTCATGGTCTCCTGCTAAATTAGAGTTAACAGCTTCAATGCAATGCACTGACTTGCCATCTCAAGATTTATTGGGTGCATGACAGTGGAATAATATGCTTCACATCAAATATTACATTTATCTCTAAATATCCACCTTGTGGCTTTTTATACACATTGATAAAGAAGAAAATATCACAACAATAACCCTTAACTTGCAACCACAGTTATTCTATGATAAAACGGTGTGCACAATGTTTAGAAGGCTGAACAGGCTGTTCTGTTTGCAGGTTTTATAGGGGTTTTGGACACTTTTCAGCTTCTCATTTCAAGGCCAATTGTAATATATATATAATTTAACAGTGGTTTTAGTGATTGGAAGTCTCATTCCAACACAGCTCCCAACTCAGAGGCTGCATCCTTTGAAGGTCAGTTGTCGCCTATCAACTGGGACTAGCTTTTACCATTGACGAGTGTATACTTAACTGTAACAAAACAAAACAGGGTTTACAACCTGTCTAAATATGTTCACCATGTTCCATTTAAGTACGTAATAAAGAGTATAAACTATATATGAAATCACATGGTAAGATATGTCAACATTCAAACTTTTTTTTGTACATTTCCCAGCTGGCATTTTAACGTCGAGTCACTGTTGAATCAACGTCAGGTGCCAGTGTTGGATAACCGTTGAATTTTGTTTAGATTTTGCAAATCAAATTGAAAATTGGATTTTGGAACAACGTTATTTTCTACTGATATATTTCAACAAAATGTTTAAAAGTCATGGTTGTAAAAATAATGTTGATCTGACGTACAACTCAAATTTTTTTGATATTTCTATGTTGAATCCGTAGTGAGTCAACAACACAACTTCAACTATTTGGTGTTCAACGTTGTTTTAACGTTGAATTAATGTTTTTTCATAAACTGACATTATTTCAACCACGTTTAATGTCAGTCGAATGCCAGCTGGGTTGCATCGTTAAATATTTGAGTAAGTTGAAACCCAATACTTCTATTTAAAAGTGCAATTCTGCATTTTCTCTAAAAAAAAAATCCAGTCTTCACCAGCGTGCAGTGAATCTTGGGACAGGTTAGGCTGTGAAGAACCCACTTGTTCTAGGCTACGTGACCTGAAAAACGAAGGATGCATTTGTAGGCTGCATTCAAAGGAGCCATCGAATTGGGACAGTCTTTGTGGCGCCGCTGTGACTCCCTCGGCCTTCGCAGGATGCAGCGTCTGACGCAGCTACAATCTTATGGCATTCGTAACATTTCAATCTTTGGAGAATTGGTGGGTAATGCGTATGTTTTTGTACGATCTGCTGGCGCCCCAGTAACGGGTGTTTCCCTTCATGCTTTCTTTTTTCTAATAATCGGTCATTTTTGTATGATTCACATCGTACGAATCCATACAAAATCACCACTTCGTTAGTTACATTTTCCTGTGAGTGTCAGGATCACCATGCGGGTTTCCTCTAAACACTACATTTCCCATAATCCACCCTGGTCATCACCTGCACACCCTTCTTAATCGCCACACCTGTCTACCATCATGCCCATCAACTCTCCATAAAAGCCAACACCAGATACACAGGGGTTGTCTGATTTCGTCCTTGCTAACTTGGATTGTTTTATTGCCTATGTCTTGGACTGTGTTTGAAATCACCCCCTCATTCACTATTCCCAACATTACTCCACTAATATAGACCACTTGAAGGAGTGAATGAAAACGAGTGAGTGAATTCGGACACTGAGTGCACCGGAAGGGCTGCAGATTTTGCATAGTTTGTGCTTGCTGTTTAATAATAATTTGAAACCGCAAACCGGCAGCTCCAGTAGTGATGAAAAGATTTATCATGAACTCTGCCATGGAAACTAACATATAAACCTTGATTAAACAATTTAATAACAAATTAAAAAGGAATTTATGCCTGAATGATAATACGCTGGACCACCGTGGTTTGGAAAATGGATGGATGATTTGATTCAGCTGTAGGACAATCTCCTGGCGAGACGCGGGAATTCATTCAGTGCGCGACTCTCACAGTGCATTATGGGTATTCTCTAGCCATTGAGCGTACATCGGTTGCACACTCGTTATAGCGGTGCATTGTGGGATTAAATGAGTGCACTCAATAATGTCCACTATGGTTTCGGACACCACTACAAATGGCTGTCCCTTCAAATAGTGTCCTATTTAAGTGGGTGATTTCGGACACTGCCTGTATTGCTAATCGCTGTCCTGCTCCTACAAAGATAAGAGACATTAAGAGACACTGACGTCGGTGTATGAATGAGTGAGTGAATGGGTGAATGTGAGGCAATATGTAAAGTGCTTTGGTGGCCATTGGGTCTGTGAAAGCGCTATATAAATGCAGTCCATTTACCATTATTATCTTGATCTTCAGCGATCATCAAGGTGTGTGTGGTGCAACTTAACTGTTTGCACTGTTATATTCCTCATCCACTCTGGTTGTGTAATTTACTTCATTTGCCATCATCTCATTCACCCTGATTTTTAATAAACTGTTACATCATTGTATACTCACTGTTCTCCTGAGTTTTATAAATCTAATAGTTTTATTTTTTTATTCACTGTGTTCATTGAAATTTCATGTGAAGCACCCAATTCAGGTCAATAATAGTAAAAAAAAAATTGCATTTATATTAAACAATGGCAGATTCCTTTATACCATACCATGTGTTTTAATGAAATGCTATCAAATTATGTCAGATATATGTGTCAAGCTCTTGTTTTTAACAAGTCAGTGAATCAGTGACTCGAGAACTGCGTGAATTTTGTTAAACGATTCAACTGACACACTGAAAAGATCTGACTCAGAAAACTGTTTGGTTCACAAGCTGGACAACAGCATAACCAAAGAGAAAAAAATGATTAATCATATCAAGAAAGCAGAAACATCACTAGCACTGACATCCAATAGCTCACATGCTAGAGGAGAGTAAACAAGTAATGTGATGATCTAACCACAAGCATCACTTGCACTGATTGCCTCATTACAAATGATTAACATGCATCTTCTGCTAAAATTAGCATGGCAATGTGTACAATTAATTAAAAATCTATTAGCTAAAATATCATTACACACTCCATGTACTCTTTCCGGGTGCTGATGAAGCAATTTCTGAATTTATCAACACACATCTCAAAGCAGATGGATGAAGACTTCATTATCAGAGACGAACTCTCATTTCAGTCTGTAAAAGTGTCTTCTCACACATGACTATGACCTCGGCGTTGCATGGCTGTGCCTCCTGGTTAAACTCTGACGTAGAGAGGAAAAGGTGAAATGTGTGGATGAGAGAGAAAAACAGGACAGCCTCCAGAGAGTTCACTTCTAATTTGAAGGTTAGCTTTGCAATTTTATGCCGATATAAGTCTGCTACTTGATTCAATTATTCCATAAAGCCTCCGCCCGCAATTAATTTACACGCCAAGCGTTGCCAACACGATTGAGGATTCTTTGACCTTCTTTTACACTCTGTAAAATGCTGTACTATACAAATAGATTTCTGCTATAATTGCTTGGCTAAATGCAGGTCTCAGTCGTCTGCCCATTTCAACTCTTGAGGCATATGCTCTTCTGTACCAATTAAAGCTCTGAAATGTGATTTATATGATTAAGAAAACCCTATACCAACACCTCTGTTTGTGCACCGCTTAAAAACTCATACAGGGATTTTATAAAGTAATTTTGCCAAGTATATGAGATGTTCCTGGATCAGCATCCTTCGGGGCTGAGTTAAGGTGAACGTGATTTCACAAAGTATATGTTCCTGAATGAACAACAATCCAATCAACCAATCATATTTGAGGGACGAGTTTACAGTTTATGTCAAGTTTAGGTTTACAACAAGGGTTAGGGGCTTCTACACCATTCTTATTGACCTATAATTTCTCTCTGATTTTAGGGATAAGTTATGGGTAAAGGGTAGGGATTACACTCACCTAAAGGATTATTAGGAACACCATACTAATACTGTGTTTGACCCCCTTTCGCTTTCAGAACTGCCTTAATTCTACGTGGCATTGATTCAACAAGGTGCTGAAAGCATTCTTTAGAAATGTTGGCCCATATTGATAGGATAGCATCTTGCAGTTGATGGAGATTTGTGGGATGCACATCCAGGGCACGAAGCTCCCGTTCCACCACATCCCAAAGATGCTCTATTGGGTTGAGATCTGGTGACTGTGGGGGCCATTTTAGTACAGTGAACTCATTGTCATGTTCAAGAAACCAATTTGAAATGATTCGAGCTTTGTGACATGATGCATTATCCTGCTGGAAGTAGCCATCAGAGGATGGGTACATGGTGGCCATAAAGCGATGGACATGGTCAGAAACAATGCTCAGGTAGGCCGTGGCATTTAAACGATGCCCAATTGGCACTAAGGGGCCTAAAGTGTGCCAAGAAAACATCCCCCACACCATTACACCACCACCACCAGCCTGCACAGTGGTAACAAGGCATGATGGATCCATGTTCTCATTCTGTTTACGCCAAATTCTGACTCTACCATCTGAATGTCTCAACAGAAATCGAGACTCATCAGACCAGGTAACATTTTTCCAGTCTTCAACTGTCCAATTTTGGTGAGCTCTTGCAAATTGTAGCCTCTTTTTCCTATTTGTAGTGGAGATGAGTGGTACCCGGTGGGGTCTTCTGCTGTTGTAGCCCATCCGCCTCAAGGTTGTAAGTGTTGTGGCTTCACAAATGCTTTGCTGCATACCTCGGTTGTAACGAGTGGTTATTTCAGTCAAAGTTGCTCTTCTGTCAGCTTGAATCAGTCGGCCCATTCTCCTCTGACCTCTAGCACCAACAAGGCATTTTCGCCCACAGGACTGCCGCATACTGGATATTTTTCCCTTTTCACACCATTCTTTGTAAACCCTAGAAATGGTTGTGCATGAAAATCCCAGTAACTGAGCAGATTGTGAAATACTCAGACCGGCCCGTCTGGCACCAACAACCATGCCACGCTCAAAATTGCTTAAATCACCTTTCTTTCCCATTCTGACATTCAGTTTGGAGTTCAGGAGATTGTCTTGACCAGGACCACACCCCTAAATGCATTGAAGCAACTGCCATGTGATTGGTTGATTAGATAATTGCATTCATGAGAAATTGAACAGGTGTTCCTAATAATCCTTTAGGCGAGTGTATGTTTTGGGACAGAAATGTTGTTCCAGGATCAACAAAAGATGGCAAAATCACAAAATTACTCGGCGAAATCACAGCCACCGTGAGGTTAGGGAAGGAGCTGATGTTCCAAGACCCATAAAAGATACTGTTCCAGCCACGTGTCTTTAAATAACATTTAAAGAATAAAAATAAACTTTTAACTTCAACTTTCATTTGTGTAATGTTGTTAGAGTTTGTGTATGTTAAGAGTTTCATAATAGTAGTGCATATATAGAGAAATTATGTGAAGAAGACTGTAAAACTGACTATCATTTACTTTTATACTTTTCAAATTACTTGAATTTTTCCTTCAAAAGACCCAGACATATAACCTCAAATTATAAAACTTCATCATAAAAATATGAATGCTGTTCAAAACTATGATGATGCATGAAAATAATTTATATAAATGTTTCAAAGACTGTCACAAAGTTCCTGTCATTTTCACCAATTTTGCCCCTAATAGGCATCAATGAAGAGCATACATGAACGGTAGTGTATATGCTCTTCATTTATGCCTATTAGGGGCAAAATAAAAGTTTGGGGTCCGTAATATTTTATTTTTACACCATATTTTTATTCAGCCAGGATGTATTAAATTGATCGAACATTGCAGTGGAGACATTTATAAAGTTACAAAAGATTTCTACTTCAAATGAATGCTGTTCTTTTGAACTTTCTATTCATCAAAGTTTCCTGAATAAAAAATAAATAAATATTACAGTTTCCACAAAAATATGAAGCAGCAAAACATAAAAATGTTTCTTGAGCAACAAATCAGCCTATTAGAATGATTTCTGAAGGATCATGTGACACTGATGACTGGAGTAATGATGCTGAAAATAAATAAAAATGTATTCAATCTCGAAATGTATTCAAATAGAAAACAGTTATATTTCACAATATTACTGTTTTTACTGTATTTTGATCAGATAAATGCAGCCTTGGTGTGCAGAAGATACTTTTTTTTTTCAAAAATATTAAAAAAAATTCTTAAGAACCCCAAATTTTTGACGATAGTGTAATTGAGATGACATGATAACATATTAATGACAAAATTACAAGATTAATGACACTTGTGAGCATTATTTTAGTCAAGCTGCAAGTTTGTCAAGTTATGCAACAAAAAAAGGGAACAAATTTTATTTAATTGTGTTTATTTTAGGATACATAACATGTTAGCTATTAAATAAAAAAATGATGTGTTTGATTTACTTAAAATATAGATGCACCAATTTTGCATCATACTTTTCAGTAATCCCAACTTGGAATAATTTTAATTCAAACTATCAAGAAAACCTTTGTTATATGTACTTATATATTTGAGTTCACGCAACATTCTTTACTTAAAAATATATGTAATTTGAGTGTTGACAGCATGAGGGAGGTGATTTCTAACACAGAATGCTATTAAACACAATATATGGAAATGACGCAGTGTTGGGAATCTTCAGGATAAAAAAATCAGAATTCATGTCCTCACTGACCCGTAAGGCCCTGAAGATTACGCCATTAATGACATTAGATATTTTTGTCTCAGGCACTTATTGATTCCCAATTGTTATTCCCAGGGCTGTGTGTGTGTGCACTCTCTCTCTCTCTCTCTCTCTCTCTCTCTCTCTCTTTTTCCTATCCCGTTCCTCACAGATCACTCCACCCTAATTTCCCCTGTGAAGAATTGGTGACAAGGAGCGCAGGGGTCTTTTAAAAAGGAACGGACGAGGGACATTTGAGCAGAGAGAGAAGCCCACGGATAAATAATTGCTGGGAGTTAAAGGGTCGTAACATCCTGGATGACTTCAGTCTAAATTTATGCAGATCAGCTCCAGTCCCACTCTAGAGAAACACCTGAATTTAATCCGTAGTGACGATTTGGGTCAGAATCATGGTAATTCCTACATATTAAACTCACTGTGGTGTCAAATTGCTCTTTTGGGTGAATTGTGTCTAATTTCACCCTCAACTGCACAGTCATGGTTACTGAGATTATGCTAACTAAGGATCAACACTTTGTTTCCTCAACTTCTTGGAAGAAACGTGTACTGTAGCTATAATCTGATTCCTTCACTGAATCCACTCGACCTCAATCACTCTCTGGTGCTGCAGGAGAGCGTTCATCTAAAAATGGGAGGTTTGACAGGAGTCATTATCTTTTTTGAAGCATCTGAAGCGTAAAATGCAGCACGGGGATCCGGCAGATGCTGGAGATTGGAGACGAGATAGCACTGATCTTAATGTCGCTCTGTTAATTAGTGCTATGGGCGTATGGCTAATACAACCCGACTCTTATTTCACATAGCATCTTGATTCTAGCTCCTCTGGCTAAAGCTATCATCTCACTAGGAGATCGAGGACGATAGCAGAGAGAGAGTCTCTCCTGTGGGTGAATTAAGGCTAATGCAGTGAGTTTGTAACTCTTTGATTCAGGATACGAGTGCCCGTAAGTCTCTTCTTATTGAAATAATTAAACACCTTCTGAGACAGACATCTTGATTATACCAGTGGAAACCATTCTGCAGTCTATTTGTGTGTGTGTATTTTGTTGCCAGCTTTCATAGTGTGAGTGATGCAACTGTTAGCAGAGTTGCTGGTATGACAGTAATTATGCCTCCATTCCATTCAGAATGGAAATTGAATAATGCTGCAGTGCAAACAAGTGTTTAATCCAACAGGGGGAATCTACAGTGTGTGGGAAGTTTCACACAAAACAATGACTTTGTATTATCTTAAACATAAAGCTTCTTTACTTCCGTCGATGGTTCAATGAACAGCCTCTAACTTTCAATTCCACAAAAGGTTCTTTGTAGTGGAAAAAAAAGGTTATTTAGATTTTTTTAAACTAAGAAACTAAGAAAAAATGGTTCTTTTTTAAGAACTGCTCACAGAAAAGGTATTCGTGGAACCAAAAAATGGTTGGCATTGCTGTTAAAACAGTACCTCAAATCAAAGGATAAACTGGAGCTACTGTATCGGGATCAGGGGTGAGTTTCCCAAAATAGCAGACCTCTATAGCAGAGGTCTTCAACTCTGCTCTTGGTGACCCACTGTCCTGCAAGGTTTTTCCCAACCTGCTTCAGAACACCTGCATGTGTTTATTTTTATTTTTAACAAAGCCACTTGAAGGCAAGCCTGAAAAAAGCATAACGCCCGCTTCGCAGGAGGGAGACAAGAGGCCGTTTTTTTGTTTGTTTTTTTTTGTTTTTTTTTTATGAATGTCAATGGAGAGGAGTCTTCACTCCACTGAATAACCCGCTTTTGTGAGGGAATAGCTTATCATTTAATGAATCATCAGCCCATTGGCTAATCTTCAACATGTTTGCTCTTAAACATTTGTTTTGGATCGATCTATTCTCAGAGCTTACACCGAAAAAAAATGCTGTTTTATGAGAGAAGTCACAGACAATTGCACGACATGCAGGTATGATTTAGTTTACGGCGCTTCTTGTTCATTTTTATAGTATCCGCAAACAGTGATTGTCTGTCGGTCAACTCTGAACAAAATTCAATGACATCAAACCTCTGACCTTTAAGTCAAGCTCCAAAATTACAAAAACAAACAACAACAAAAAAACCATTAAGGTATCAAAGAAAGGAAGTACATATGACTTGTGCACTATGTATGTTCCAAGTCTTCTGAAGTCATGTGAGCGCTTTTTGTGACAAACAGACTGAAATTTAGATTTTTAAATAACCAGGTTTGTAGAAAATTCTGAATTAGCTTGCTTTCAATTCACAAGTGTTGAGATTCTCAATTGGAATCGGAATGCCAGGAAGAGGAATTTACTGAACTGTATCTCTATGTATCTGTCTATCTATCTATCTATCTATCTATCTATCTATCTATCTATCTATCTATCTATCTATCTATCTATCTATCTATCTATCTATCTATCTATCTATCTATCTATCTATCTGTGTGTCTATCTTTCTATCTGTGTGTCTATCTATCTATCTATCTATCTATCTATCTATCTATCTATCTATCTATCTATCTATCTGTGTGTCTATCTTTCTATCTGTGTGTCTATCTATCTATCTATCTATCTATCTATCTATCTATCTATCTATCTATCTTTCTATCTGTGTGTCTATCTATCTATCTATCTATCTATCTATCTATCTATCTATCTATCTATCTATCTATCTATCTATCTATCTATCTATCTATCTGTGTGTCTATCTTTCTATCTGTGTGTCTATCTATCTATCTATCTATCTATCTATCTATCTATCTATCTATCTGTGTGTCTATCTTTCTATCTATCTATCTATCTATCTATCTATCTATCTATCTATCTATCTATCTATCTATCTATCTATCTGTGTGTCTATCTATCTATCTATCTATCTATCTATCTATCTATCTATCTATCTATCTATCTATCTATCTATCTGTGTGTCTATCTTTCTATCTGTGTGTCTATCTATCTATCTATCTATCTATCTATCTATCTATCTATCTGTGTGTCTATCTTTCTATCTGTGTGTCTATCTATCTATCTATCTATCTATCTGTGTGTCTATCTTTCTATCTATCAATCTATCTATCTATCTATCTATCTATCTATCTATCTATCTATCTATCTATCTATCTATCTGTCTATCTATCTATCTATCTATCTATCTATCTATCTATCTATCTATCTATCTGTCTGTCTGTCTGTCTGTCTGTCTGTCTGTCTATCTATCAAACTTCAAGGCCTTCAAACAAGGATTCTGTTGCAAAGTTAAATATGAAATCCGTTGCTTTTATAAGTTAACAGTTACAGCTATTCTTTTAGTTTCAATTCACTGGAATTTATCTTCTTGTGAATTTGAATTCTGCATTCTGCTTACCTTAAATTAAATGTAAAAGATATTCTCAATTCAATACTGAATGTTGCACATCCCTGTTATTCACTATTGATCCTAACAGCCTCAATTCACCAGTTTATTCTCAAAAACCTCTCCTTTATGTCATACGGAAGAAAGAAAGTCATACAGATTTAGAATGGCGATTAACTGATCACAGAATTTTTCATTTCTGGATGAACTGTCCCTTTAAATTCAAAACTGTGTCCCCTAAAGCAGTGCAAAGTCTGAGGAAATCAGTTCCGTTAAAGGAGAGTCTATACGTCTGCTTGAGTTATGATACAACGCCTTCCGAGATTTCTCACAAAAGCAGAAAACTCCGGAAAACACAGTCAAATTTAATAACTAGAATTCTTCCAATCATTCTCTAGGACATAGTCATTTGCCTTTGGCCCTCTATATGACCCGCACACTGCAAACAGGACATGACATCAGTGTTTCGCTCTGCGCACTGATAGGACTTGTATTTCCACTTATCTTCAGGACATTTCATCGCAGTCTGGCAGCCATTTCACAGCTAAGACAGGCCCGACGTCTGCTCCAGTCGAGACCTCCTATCACGCATCTGCATAGTTTATGTCAGGAGCCACATTCCGCCTATCACTCGGCTTTTAATATGTGCATGCCTATCCATGCACTCTGCAGACCCATCAATAATTACAGGCATTCACTTACGATGCAGCACAGGGCAGATGCATTCCCTGGCCATTGCATTAAGCAAGATTGATCATTGTGCGTCCCGTGACACCTCAGGGGCATTTAAAAAGCAATCTCTCCCAAGCGGAGGGGGCAGAGAGGGTGTAAGCTCGGTTCGTCTCCCATGAAGACATTGCACCCAATTCTCAGCCATTCAACCGGGTCTGAAAGCGCCAGCGGCCGGTTAAGGTTTCACCCCGCAAATATTCATGTGCATTTAATGATGCTACATCACTTCATTCCACATGAATTATGAATACGATGAGTCAAAAAGAAAATTGCTGGAGAGGCGGAGGAAGAGGGAAACTGGGACAGAGGTTGAAGCCACCAGCGAATAATCGTGGCGATACTGGTGTTTTCCCCAAGGTTAGAGAAGAGGGTGAATGCGTAGCTGATGGCCTAGATCTGGGAATCTCCACAGCCACGCTTTGGGGTTTTTTTCACGGCTTCACTCGTTCCAAGCTCGCTCAAAGCGATAAACCCCCACGTCACGTTCCTCAGTGACGCTAAAATAATGCTGGCTGGCTAAAAACGCTCTAATATGATAGAGACATGGATGCCAGAGTGCATGTCTTAATCATGTTAAGTGTAACAGTTGACATTTCAGTCTGCCTAGAGCTGACACATTTTAATCAGGAATTCAATACGCTTAAGTGCCCCCTTAATATAAACAAACTAGAACTATTCTGCGCTCGCACGCTTTAACATTTCCGTGACTGACAAAGAAGAGTGTTCACAGTAAATAAAGAGAAAAATCTTTAAGAATGAATTTAAAACTAGTGCTGTCAATCGATTAAAAATATGAACTTATTAATCACAAATTTATTCACACCTAACATTTTAGTTTTTATTATATTTTTTATATTGTAATACTTTCACATTGAATCTCCAAATTGAACAACATAAAGATAGTAGGCTATCCTATTTTTTTAAATATTTTTTTAATGGCATCTTTTATGAATGAAGGCCATATCACTGAAACCAATACTACTACTGATGTAGCCATTAATTAGGCTACAGCCATTCAGCATTATAGTATAATTGAAAGCAACATTTAAACATTTATTAGGCTTTAAAAAATATAACAACTTTGAATTTAAGTGACCTTTAAACAATCTTCACATAGAACTAATGTTAATTGTCACATTTAGGCCTACCTGTGCCAATTTTTATCTATTGGTCAGTCAGGCGGGTTCAAATGTTTACTTGCTGTCAAAATGCACAAAAAGTTATTGTTTTCGTTGTTTTTGGCCCATGTAACCTTGTAAACAGTGCTTTAAATTTTTCATGTATAAAGACCCAAATGTTTTGTATTTAGCCCAAACTTTTTTTCTTTTCTTTTCTTCAACCGTTCTTCTTTCCACACTTGCACTCTTGATCCCACTACAAATATCAACCTTCCATCGGGATATCTATTTTTAATTCAGGTTAGGAATAAAATAAGGCTAAAACAAGGTACATTGATTTTATAAACGACTGAAAACAAAGGCATGATCATTTGCACCACGCAGAAATGTTGCAACAAGAAAGGTCGCGACCATAGGCTACTCAAAAAAAACAAAAAAAAAATCGACGCTCCTGGAATTTATTCTACTTTGCAATTGGCTAACACGGTCACTTATCAGAGTAAAATGGCACGCATTTGATTTTAGTACACGAGGTCGTGACTAAGACAGAAGAAATCCATCCCTCATCTGCGACGTCGATCAGCCTCTGTAGAGCAATAGAGCTCGCCTCAGGAAAAGTAGGAGAACAAACTACAGAGTGAATCTTTATATTGTACTTTTGCTCCTTTTGTCCTCTCTCACTCTGTCTTTTACTGACTGAGATTTGTACAATATACACATCGGCTCAACAGATTTAACGGAGTTAGCTATATATTTTTATGTTTTAGGAGTTTGTCGTCTCTCTTGAACGTCAGTGCAGTTCTGAAGGCGAACATTGCCATCTACTGTTGGATAACGGAAATACACCTAAAGTTGAAGTGTGTGTGTGTGTGTGTGTGTGTGTGTGTGTGTGTGTGCTTTTGTTTTTGTGATATATGAGGACACAAATGTGTATAATGACATGCATATCACTGGTATTACAACATACACGTGATATATGAGGACATTGCATGAGTCCTCATATTTCAAATAGCTTAAAAAACATAAAAAAACAATGTGTTTTTTTTTATGTAAAAATGCAGCATTTAGGGATAGGGGCAGTGTAGGGGGATAGAATATACAGTTTGTCCAGTATAAAAGTCATTACGCCTATGGAATGTCCTCATATATCACAAAAACACAGCTGTGTGTGTGTGTGTGTGTGTGTGTGTGTGTGTGTGTGTGTGTGTGTGTGTGTGTATCTGTGTGTGAGAAAGAGAGGGAGAGAGAGAGAGAGAGTGTGTGTGTGTGTGTGTGTGTGTGTGTGTGTGTGTGTGTGTGTGAGAGAGAGAGAGAGAGAGAGAGAGAGAGAGAGAGTGTGAGTGTGTGTGTGTGTGTTTTTGTGTGTGTGAGAGAGAGAGAGAGAGAGAGAGAGAGAGAGAGAGAGAGAGAGAGAGAGAGAGAGAGAGAGAGAGACTGGCTGGCTGGCTCAACAAAACGTGGTTAAGCAATGGCAGTGTTTGAAACTTGTTATAAATCCATCATTTTTCACATTTACAGAAAACTGTAAGAAGAAGAAAAGACTAACCCAAGGAACAGACTACACTACGAAATAAAAAATGTATACTACAACTACCATTTCATGCTGCTTCAGATTTTGTGTGAAAATATGTGTTTGTCACTTGCAAGTTTACTTGTTACTTGTCCCCCGCTTAAACATTTCCATCTCAGATCAAACTGATCTTTAAGTCAGCCTAGCCTATCATTCAAATATGAAATAACACCAAAAACAACAACAGCATCAAAACTATCCATCTCTTGTTGAGTCATTGAGTCTTGAAAACAGAGCATGTTGCATGTTACCATAACAAATTATAAGTTTTTTGTTTGTTTGTTTTTTTTAAATATTAAAATCTCACTCCATCACTGTGTCACTTATTTTCCAGTTTAAGTTTAACTGAGGAATTTCAGCTTGTTATATGGGCTCACCTACGTTTCATTCTCCAGGGACCGATTTCGAACTGCCAAGCATGAAATCTCCAGGCCTCACTTCAGTTTAATTCAAGAGTGATCAGTGTGACCTGAACACAGAACACATCACTGAATTGTATGCCAATACTTAGTAGTATTTATATACTTTATAAATAGGCTAATTTATCTCAAAGTAGTTATTAAATAAGGTTGAAGACTAAAACGCCAAACTCTTTTTTTTACTGAGTCACACAGGCTGTTCTTTATCTGACTGTGACAGAGCCAACCGCAGTGTCAACAAGTGCAGCCTTCTGTGTTCTTGAGGTTTGACCGAAAAAAAAATCATTATATTTTAATTAATCTAATTCAAGCACATAGGGCAAAGAGCACCAGGTTAGATATATATTGATTTTTGCTTTATTAAAGGTAATTGCTATTTTTTAGCTCACGGTGAGTTATATTTTCTAAACAAGTGTACAATAGCGCCTCCCTGTGGTTGGAATTGCTGGAACTGTGTGTCGTGAAGCAGCTGTTCATTACGACAGTTATTGCTCACACACGGCAAAAGCGTTTTAAAAAATACAGATGTGTTGCTGATAAATTCAAGCTAACCGAGTTAACGGATTCAACCGGCTGGATTATCAATATTTTACAAAATGGGAATCGCCGATGAGGCTGACCGGACTCTGTTTGTCGGGAACTTGGACCCTCAAGTAACAGAAGAAGTTATATTCGAGCTGTTTTTACAGGTACGTGCTGTAGCGTCATTGATTAGCTTGCTAATGCTAACGCTAACGATAGACTGTTTGCTGTTAGTTGTAGCTCGATTTGCAAACGAATTAGACGCGTGTTTGACAGATAAGTATCGTTTTATATAAAGTGCCATCACCATGTCTCAGTTATTTGACTTTGATTTGATGATTTTTTAACAGTTAACCTGTAAGAGTATAATGTGTTGTTGCGCTGTTGATATTAAGCTATTGTTGTTGTCTTTGCAAACACACTGTCGCTCTAGCCATTCGTTTACATGGCCTTTAGTGTGATTAATGTGTCGTTCATTAAGGTAATACACTACAGGTGAATAGAGTAAACATTTCAACGAATAGTTATCACTATACCTAGATGATTAATCACAGTACATTAAGACAATTGTTTTGTATTGCAGGATTTCTATAATGTTATGTTTAAATATGCTATCATTATGCATGCATTTGAACGTTGGATAAAGCCAGGTTTAAAATCCTTGTTTCATTTTGTTGAATGTAAATCAGGCAACTTATATATGAATAAACCTTCACAATATATCGTTTGGTGTATGTAAGTGTTGCTAAAGTGTAGATTGCTGCTTCTGTGCAGGAGAAAAAAATGGCCTTTAAAGGTGTATTATTGTAATTGAAATAGACTGGCACAAATAGATAGTGTAATAAAATAAACACCTAAATGTGTATTTTGGATCTTTCTCTTTCCACTAGTCTTAAAGAAGACCCGTTGAAGAAGCAGAATAGGCCAACATCTCAAAAATAACCATTGCATGAAAAGTGTTTTGCCAGTAGTTCCTTCTTAAATAACATCAGAACTCTCTTGTGTATTTCTGTCCAATAGGCTGGGCCATTAATCAAAGTCAAAATCCCCAAAGACAATGATGGAAAATCAAAACAGTTTGCATTTGTGAACTTCAAACATGAAGTGTCTGTGCCCTACGCCTTGAACTTGCTCAATGGAATCCGTCTACATGGACGGCAGCTCAACATACAGTTCAGATCCGGTAGGACTTTCCATGTTTTACTGCTTTATTTGGTGTTCATTAGAGGTTCGTTATGTCTATCATTCCAGCATAGCCACTCACCAATCTTTTCATGAGTTAGAACAATTTTTTACAATTGTCTTTAAGAACATGATGCTAAAAAACTGTAGTAATTTTAGGTCCGTTTTAAACAAATTTAAAATTAACATTGAAGCCGTTTATTTAATGGTAGTTTTTGGTCATTTTGTGAGTGAATCAAGTGTGCAAATTATTTGAAATATTTAAAATAGTCTTTGCAATATTATAAATTTCTTTCACTGAAATGTTCAGCAATTGAGAAACAATGCATATCTGATGTTAAACCGTTATTGAATCTGCATACAGTAAATGGCAAATTTAATTAATGCATATGTGACTAACTATATGAGGTGAAACCAGTACTAAATCAAGGAGTTAATTGTTATTTTGAAAATGGATTTATGAACATGTTATATAATATGTCGAATTGGTCACTCAAGACTCACTCGTTTATATTTATTGAAAGGGGAAGAGAAACCTGTTTGTTTTTTACAAAGGACGAGAAACTGCTTTTTTTTAAGACAACATTGTTAAATTGTAAACAATGTTTTGAAATGGCATTGTAATCATATATGTATATATAATTTTTATTTTTTATTTTTTATTATCTTGCCATGAATATAGCCATTGCTGCTGATGTATGTTAAATCATAAATAAATGAAACAATACAGAAATAAAATGGGCTGTGAAAGGGTTGTCACATTTACTTTACACATTAAAGCTGCAGTAGGGAGTCTTGAGAAAACGTTGACTTAGCCTGAAAATTTGAACAAGCACAACTTCCAGGTCCCACCCCCTTGCTCTCTGCTGCGCTACAGCCCTCCCTCCACAGCTCGTCCTCCACAGCGGAGCCTGTCGTGAACGCGCAGGCTAGTAAACAGGCCCACCGATAACAGCGGATAAAAAGTTATATGGCACATTCACTAATAGGGACTAAACATCAATAATATGCTTTACATTGACTATGGCCTGCCCATACTTTGACTAAAAACTTGGTCCTCAAATCATTATGTATTTTCCAATAGCCTACATGTAACTTTATAACGTTGCACTCTTTCTATAAGTTATAAATAGCTAGTAAGATAACGTTAATATAACGGTAACTAATGTTACAGTATGTAAGTAATTATTCTAGCGATATATAATGCTAGATAAGGTGTGCTAGTACATTATTTCAGCAACATGACAAGCCAGTGAATTAGCAGGTTTCAATTGTTGCTTAGCAGAGTGCGTGACATTTTATCTACATGTTATGTGGCTAGAGCTTTGACACCGAGTCAATGGGCTCTGTGTAATTCTTTCTTTTTCAGTTGTTTATCGTCATCAGTCTTTTTCCTTTTACCTCTTTGTTTTATGAGCAGGTGTCACTGGAGAATTGGCAGTTTAGGTTGTTTCTCCGTCATAAGCACAGCTGCAGCACGCCGGCAATCTTGAGTTTGAACGACGGCTCGCGCTCCGGCGCTCGCGCTGTGCAAGAGAGGGGTGTGATCAGCGCGTACACGAGCGTGATTGACACTGCTAAGACACTCCTCCTGGCTCTGATTGGTTGTTTCTGACCGGGAGCATGCATTTCTGGCAAATGGCAATAGGACCACTAGGAGGAGCCAGAGGGGCTTGATTTTTACACAGATTATCTGTCTCATATTCTAATGTCAGGACATAATGAAAGTTTTATCAAATACATGTTTTTAAAAGTTACCTACAGCAGCTTTAATTACAGTAAAACAGTAACTGATTAATCATCATCTAAACCTGTTGTGCTCCTAACAGGAAGCAGTCATATTAATCAGGAAGGCAAAAGTCCGGCAAACTCTCAAAACCCCAGTCCAGCGAATACACCAGGTCACCGCGGTGGAAGGTAATCTTTGTTTTGAATGGAGTTATTCAGTGCTTGTTTACACCTGGTCAGAACATCCGTTTCAAGATGTCAGCAGAGACAGATTTACATACTTGCATGGCACTGCGTCTCTTGTGACCATCTGTGATTGGATTTCACCAAGTGTCGGGTCTAGGGCTGGGATAAACGATTATTTTTTTAAACGATTAATCTAGCGATTATTTTTTCGATGCATCGATTAATCTAACGATTCAATTTTTCTGTCCGATTTGATTTCGATTCTGTTATCGATTATCTCCCCATTAATTGACTAATACCAATTTATACATGTTGATTTATATATCTGAATGAAAAAAACATGAATTCCTTAACATTGCAATACATGTTTATTGCTCTTAAAATTCCAAAATAAAAAAATATACAAGTGCAAAGTAATGCATTCTTAGTCAGAGGTAGCATTCAATAAAACTTTGAAGCCTTTTGAATTTTTTGAAATCATATTTATTTTGTCCATCAAAAGTGTGCTTTCACTTTAATTGAGAGCAGTGCTGCAAAAATAATACTCTGCGCCGAGACCCGCGCTTCACTGCTGCTCACGCGCTGCTCCTGCTCCCGGTGTGAATGCACTCATTGATTAACATGCACGCCGGGAAAAAAAAACCTGACGGCCGTAATTCACGAGGTTCCCTACATGTGCGTTCCGTGTGCACGTGTGATGCTAATGTTGCGCGATGTTAATCATGCGGCGTCCGAGTGCATTTGACCGGCATAAAATCGGAATATGTCAGCCTGACCGGCCGGTCATGGCCGATCACGTGAAAATCGTGCAATTCCGGTCACCAGCCGATCAATCGGTGCATCTCTACTTTAGAGGAACGAGTGCACTTTGCACCTTGCACTTTGAAAGTCTGAGGAGCCACTCGTGTTGCTACTACTCTCCGGCGCCGCCATCTTTGTTTTGGGTCTGACGAATCGAAGCGCATATTTTGCGTCGACGTATTTTTTGCGTCGACTTAATCGATGACGTTGACGCGTTGTCCCAGCCCTAGTCGGGTCTCTTTCAAATAATTGTTTTTATTGGACAGTGCGTTTTCTTTTGCATCTTTGATTTTGTGATTGTATATACACTACTATTCAATAGGTTGGGAAGATTTTTTTTTCCATGTTTTTGACATAAGTCAAAATGTGAGATGTTTTCTTTTGCAACTTATTTTAAAATGTAATTTATTCCTGTGATCAAAGCTGAATTTTCAGCATCATTACTCCAGTCTTCAGTGTCACATGATCCTTCAGAAATCACTCTAATGTGCAGATTTGCTGCTCAAGAAACATTTCTGATTATTATCAATGTCGAAGCAGGTGTGATGCCTCATATTTTAGTTAGAATAAAATGACAGTAGTATAATAGCTACAACAAATTAAATTCTGCCAAATTTTACATGTATCAATTGATTATCTTTTTTTTTTTATGTAGCAATGACATCCTGATCATTTATTCAAATGTAAAGAACATTGGATTATTCGTTTAACGACATTGAATGAATGAATAAAAAGTTTTATTTCGAACATGTAGAAAAAAACAAGAAAAAAAAACAATCATACTAACAATTAATAACAAAAACAATTACTACATTAATGGTCATATGAGAATTTACTTGCTGAGAACCGGAAGCCATTCAGCTATATTGACGTGTTCTGCGGCTCTTAAATTATCCTTTTATTTTTCCTTAACTTAGGAAATGAGGAAATGCCAGTTAAGAAGAATAGTTTTCTTCAGATTGTTTGGTGAATGTGTGTGTTTCCCCTGACCTGATGATGAGTGTGTGTTGTGTTGTTCTGGCAGAACCCCAGAGCGGATGAGCTCTCCGTCCTACTCTCCTCCACAGAACATCCAGAGGTCTTTCAGTTCTCCGGACAGTCTGCAGAGACAGGCGATGGTGAGAACACCTCCACATTCAAACTTCTGTTAATTCATGTACATTTTATTGCTGCATGGACATGTGTAAATGTATACCCTGTAGCATTTAAAGTTGTCACTCACAATTTTTTGTATTGTTTTTGAATAGATGAACAACATGTGGCAGGTCCAGATGCAGCAACAGTTGCAGCAGTTTAACGGGGCCTTCCAGCAGAGCATGCAGCAGCTCCGGGGCACTGGAGACGGTAACCCATGGCAACCGGACTGGTCTGGCCAGCGAGGTCATCGCCACTCTCCCCAGGACAATAACAACCATCACGGCAGAGACCAACGGCACGCAAACAGCGGGAACAACTACGACCGCCATCGGCGCGACAGCCAGCGGGGAGACCTGCATCACCAGGACGACCGCACTGAAGGAAACCGAAACCACACCCCCGAGAGGCGCAGAGACTCACGGGACGGCCGGTGGAAGCGCTTTTAAAAAAATCTACTTTAGTTGCATTTTTAGTTCTCCTGAAAACCTTTTTTTTATTTTTTTTTATTTTTTATCATCAACTGTTTTTATCTTTTGTTATCCTCATAGATTTTTAAATCTATTTAGGTGGATTACATATTACCTGTTTTAAAAAAAGAAAAATTGCAGTACAACTGTGGGGTGGGAACACATTTGACACAAGGTTTAGGCATGTTGACTAGAATCTCTTTGTTTGTTGAGATGCAAGAACAAGAAAAGAAAAAGACTTGAGGTCATTTGGAGTGACGGCCTATTTTAAAAAAAATATGTTTTGAACTCAGGGGGACACCTATGTTTATATATATATATTTTTATTTTTAAGAATGTCCTTTTTGAGAAATTTCTGTATGTACAACATCAAAGTGCATAAAATAATCAAATTTGCTATGGTGGATTTTTGTTTTTAATAGAAATTTGTAATTTCTCAGGATTTCACAGAAAGCATCTGAAAACTAGTTTTCTATTCTTTGTTTGAGTAACAATGTTTAATGTTTTTTAAAAAGCAGATTGTTTTACTTTCTACGTTCCTCTTTGGGATAAGAATGGGACTATATTGACTCTTAATTAATCAAGACGCTCTTTGAAAACTTGGAACAGTAACTAGTTTTAATACTTTTGTAAATACACCATTTTTATTGTCAAGTGCACCATTTGGTTATTTGTTCGTTTTCATAAAAGTCACTGTTTCACTGAACTTTTTCTGTTGTGAATTAATTTGTTGCACTCCCTTACATTGCGGTAGGTCCATATTAAGACCATGTTGATTGGTTTCTATAATTCAGCTAGTATTTCATTTGTTAACTGATTATTACAAATTTCAAATGGCTCTTCTAGTGAATTTAGGAGTCTGTCCAGTAGGTGGTGCCATACTTCCTTCCAGTTGAAGCATATTTAGGCATAATATTTATAATTCTGACTTCTAATGCATATTTTTAAAATAATTAAAATGTAGGGTGTTAAATGTAAGCTAAAAAAAGTGGAACAGTTTTTGGTAGATTTGCAAAACTGTTTCCATGCCCTACAAATGTGTATGACATCAGTTTTAACGTTAACTTAAATTTAAGTATTACGCAAGGTATCAAGTTTAAATATAATCTAGATCTACAGGAACATCCCTGCCATATCAGCTTGAGGACAATTTTTCTAATTTGTTTGCAAAGTTTGTAGGCTATTAATCGTGTTATTTATAGAGAGCATTCTCGTTTGCTCAGTTGTTGGTATTTGTTTTTGTCATACACTTTTTTACGTATTTGCACATGTATGACACGTCTTCCGTTCAAACATTATTTAATCACCCGAGAATAAAAATAAAACCCTTATTCGCCAAATTACTGTGGGCTACAATTATAAAAACTATAGCCTAAATAATAAATATGGAATTTCCTGCAACCAGGGAAGTTTTCAAAATATGTAATTTTCTTTTTCTAACAAGCCTAACTACCTTTTTTTTTGTGTGCAAAAAATGGCACATTTATGACACGTCTTCTGTTGACAAATTAAGTATTTAATCACTCGAGAATAAAAATAAAATCCTTCGCCACATTTCCGTGGGCTACAATTAATAAAACTATAGCTTAATGAATAAATATGGAATTTCCTGCGACTAGGGAAGTTTTCAAAATACCTATTTTCTCTTTCTAACTATAGCCTAACTACCTTTTTTTGTGCAAAAAAAAAAAAAATGGCGAATTGGCAAAGGTAGGCTATATCCTGGGAAATTGACGGGAACATTAAAAGTCGAGATGGGATTAGCAGAAGTATTGAGCTGCCAGTGATCAGTGCGCGATACCCCGCAGGAATCTTTTAATGTCCGATATAAAGTCATAATCTGCCCTTCCGAAAGTGCTTTAGCTGCTAACAGCGGCTCCCGGTGTGTGTGTGAAGCCGCACATCCCCGCAAAGCTCCTCGGTCCAGAAGCGTCAGGCATTAATCTGCGGAGGATCGTGTTCTCTCTGTAATGAATCTGCCGGACTGAATAAAGCGCTGGTTAATAGATTGAGCTGCTCGGCGTCCGCGATCCCGGAGGCTTGAACACTGCGCCTCTGTCTCTCTTCACACTGATACGATGAACTGACTCCTGTCAATGTGTCTCGGTGAGTATTTTTAAGTGAGTATTTTTCCTGTTCTATTGGCTATGGCCTATAGCCTACATTTTCTCAACAAAAAAATAAATAAAATAATTTGAACTTTTAAAACCTTTTTTAATATTTAACTTTTTCCAAGTTCATTTTAAGGTGAAATATTCTACCTGTTAAAATTCTAATTTTAATGTAGGCCTATGTATGTGTACAGATCGTGTTATGGAAAAACACCATTTATAGCTGTCGTCGTTATTACTACAACATCAGTGTAGGCTAATATAGGCCTACATCAATAATAGGCCTAGCCCTATATATCAACGCAATTATTATTTTTGCTTTGTAAGTTAAATGTTAATTAGCCTACTAATTCATATGTTTGTCCAAAAAGTGAAAAATGTCATTACCTTATTTTATCTATCTATCTATCTATCTATCTATCTATCTATCTATCTATCTATCTATCTATCTATCTATCTATCTATCTATCTATCTATCTATCTATCTATCTATCTATCTATCTATCTTCATACATCCTCTAATATTTCAGATCTATCTATCTATGTATGTATGTATGTATGTATGTATGTATGTATGTATGTATGTATGTATGTATGTATCTATCTAGGCCTATCTATCTATCTATCTATCTATCTATCTATCTATCTATCTATCTATCTATCTATCTATCTATCTATCTATCTATCTATCTATCTATCTATCTATCAGTTCACAGGTGCCGCAGTGAGTCCACTTGACTTTCCATTTACTGTCTGTCAGTTTATCTTGATATTCTGTTTTATCCCTCTGTTTGAGACCCAGCAGCAGTTGTTCTCATTTCTTCCTTTGATCGAACAGAAAGAGCTCAAAGCTTTTCCAGTGGAGATCTTTACATTTCCTTTACATAATCCCTCGCGCTTTGAACACGGCGGCTGTTATCTCGGACTCTCTGCGAGTTATATTTACTCTCATACATGGGAAAATGATAATCATTTGGACAGAGACACACAGAAACCCGACACTCACATCAAAGCAGCGCTCCATCTGTAATAAGCATCATAACGTCAAACTAAACTGAGCTGTCTGGAAAGAGCTCTTTCTCACTGTTCTGTAACAAAACCGAGAGAAATATCTGTTCACCTCCATCATTTCACACGGTCTGTACTGTCTATGACACTGATATGAGCAACACTTCAGCAACACCTGTTGACTCTTACAGAAGCAATGCAGGGGGAATATGACTTCATTTATTTCAAAATATTATTTTTACAACGATTTTTGCAAAATAAAAGGGAAACAGAACCTTTTCAGAAATGTCACTACTTTAACGAGCTCATTGTTTCATACATGATGCTAGCTAAAACTCTATTATCTTATTTATTAGGCTATCTTAACTGTACATTTGTGAAATATGGATTTACTTGGACACAGTCACCTCTGATAACAGATCAGATTCTGTGAAGTTGTTTTGAAGCTATAGCCTATGTATTGTGAAAAGCGCTATGCAAATAAATGCGAATTTAACTGAAAATGAATTAGGCTATATCGAGTTATTTCGCCAATTATACAGGTAGCCTATACGATTTCAAATGTAGAGATTCACGCTCTTTTAAGTATTTTTGGGATCTGTGACCATTGGAAGTTTAATGCACAATATAAGCTATTTATTATTATTATTAGCTACATCAATTGCATCTTTATTACACCATTGCTTCTCCAGAAACAAACCGCTAACAACACAAAATAAAATGCATTCCGTCTGTAATTTATTAAATTCAAGTTATAACAAGTGTCGTTAACAATCGAATATTTGATACAGGACTAATTTTAATGTTGCAGTAAACATTTCCAAATTTTTAAAGTCACGAAAACGTTATCATTTGATCAAATATAGCCCTTCATCACAAACTGGGCTTGGTATCTTTTCTGCCCCGCTGTTATCGTCAATAATTATTAGACAACCCGTTAACAGCTAACAATGTCTTATTAAAAGACACCTATATATATATTGATCATTTTTGTGAGTGTTAGATATTAATAAAAGTTAGCCGTTTATTATTATTTTGAAGAAAAGAAGAGCCGTGATTTCCCCTTGTTGTAAAGCGGCGCGCGTAACTTTGCCCTTCATTTGTGAATGAATGATGCCGCTTGTTCTGGCAAGTGAAATAGTCGCTGCAGGAGATCGCTGAAAGTTTTAAGGCTCGCAGGCGTTTCGTCGACAGGAGTTTTCCACAACAGCAGCAAAAAATAACCGCAATAAAATAAATCCTTAAATTATTCAAATTCGTTGCCTTTTCAATTTAAATGCTATAGGCTACTCTTTAAATAAATAGCATGCCTGATCCATGTTTACTTCAGTTCAAATATATTTTAACATTAATATTTTAGAATAATTCGGTTTATTTTATTTTCTAGATCGATAGGCCTAGATAGATGATAGATAGATAGATAGATAGATAGATAGATAGATAGATAGATAGATAGATAGATAGATAGATAGATAGATAGATAGATAGATAGATAGATAGATTAGATGGATGGATGGATGGATGGATGGATGGATGGATGGATGGATGGATGGATGGATGGATGGATGGATAGATAGATAGATAGATAGATAGATAGATAGATAGATAGATAGATAGATAGATAGATAGATAGATAGATAGATAGATAGATAGATAGATAGATAGAAAGCCTAATAATTGGAAAAGCAGACTTTTAAATGAACACTAAATGAACTGTAATTCCACCAAATCTAACTCAGTTTTGTTGTTTACTGTAAACAATCAAATCTGACTGAACTTCATTTTCGATTTTTGGAAACAAAGTGTATTGCGAAGCTTTATCATTTGTAATAAAGCACATGTGTTTCCATGCAAATAAACGGCTAGCTTTGATTTATGATAGATAGATAGATAGATAGATAGATAGATAGATAGATAGATAGATAGATAGATAGATAGTTTTCATATTTAGTATTATTTCTACCTTCTTTTTTTTTACAAGAACCAGAACAAAAATAATAATACTGATCATATTAATACTAATTAGAAATACTGACTTTTAAACGAGCACTAAATTAACTGTTATTCCATCAAATTTAACTCAGAGTTGGGGGTGCAGAAAACCGGTTCATTGTTCTTATGTAGGCTAGAGAGAGAGAGAGAGAGAGAGAGAGAGAGAGAGTTTGTGTGTGTGTGTGTGATTGACGTGAAGTGTGTCTGCTGTGTAGTGACAGTAGAGCTGGTTTATATAGCGGTGACTCAGAGCGCAGCGCGCACTCGCTTCATGAATGAGAAGCTGCAGACACCGCCAGCGAGAGCACGCCAGGGCTGTTCAGATGAGATGTCGTGTTAGGTCAGTAGCATATGCAATAAGTTTTACACAACTTTTAAAGAGGCAAATTTCAGAGCTTTTGTCTCGAGCGTCACGCTGAAGGCGCGTATCTGGACACTATGCATTGCCAAGCAGAGCTGAGACTCGCGAGCAGCGCGCAGCTGAAAGCAGTCAGAAGACGATACAAGACTTTCATGATCGACGAGATCCTCTCCAAGGAAACATGTGATTACTTCGAGAAACTTTCTCTTTACTCGGTTTGTCCCTCTTTAATCGTCAGACCCAAACCTCTGCATTCATGCCCGGGTAAGTGACGCCAATTCACAGGTTTTCACGAGATTTGTTTTGTTTATTATTTGAAATGCTGCATGGAACGGGCTTTGATATCTTTCACGTCTTCTCACTTTCACTTTGACTTTTATATTTGTAATCATAACTGAAAAAGCAACAACACTTGCACTGCACTGCAAATTCAACCCATTACAACTAAAAACTGACGCGTTGAACTTTTTGAATTTTATTGCAATTAATAGCCTAAATAAAATCGAGCGGTAAACATAGTCATAAAATTAGAAGAAACTACACCAATTATTGTGGAAAGTTAAAAGGAAGGTTTAACAATAGGCCTACATCTCTACAGCGTGCATACAACATGCCATGAAAGAGCACACGCACATATACATATATATATAGGCTATATATATATATATATATATAGGCCTATATGAATATTTTAACAATATTTTTTGAACAATACTAATCTGAAGGATAGCGACTTTTCTCGAGTTGAGTGTACCACGTATTTTGCTTTCTTAAAAAATGTGTTCATTTTAGCCAGTAACTGCACGCTTTTTTCTCTCTTTACGAACTAATAGTAGAGGATGAAATATTACTGAACCCATTGTTATGAGAAGGAACACCCAGGAAACTGATGTTTATTATTGATATTTTTGCCGTTTAAACTACCTCCACTTGAAAATAATAAACATGCTTGCATATTTACCCATATAATAGTTAAGCGCGCTTTAACATGTTCATATTCCTATTTAAATGAGTTGATTGGACGCATTCAAAACATGTTTAGGTCGTGAGTTAAACTGTGCGATAAAGTTTAATTCGCACCCACTGACAAAAACACACGAGATAACGAAACAGCTTAGCGAAATTACATTTAATCGTATAACATAAAATTGTATGCGATTGATTTAATTGCGTGAACGTATATGTATTTTATTACCTTTACATTAACTTTGTCTGACTGTTGACTGATATTGTCAACATCTAACATTAATCTCATACGCCTACATTACACATATTTATTTTATTTGCACCAGATAGGCCCAGAGCTCAAATTGTTTTAAATTACACATTTAATTAATAAAACAATGGCCACAGAAATGTTTTGACAGTTGAATAGATTAATAGTTGACATTCCCTTGAAATATGACCACACCTCACTGATGATTTATCATTGCACACAGCATCATATTTCATCTTTAAACTTTTTTTTGCACACCATGTTTTGAGCGTTTTGCTTCATTGACCTCAGGGTTCAGGTGTGTGCACTTTCTGCAAACTGCAATTGTTTCATTCATTTAATTTAAACTGTCACATTTATAATGAGTTGGGTATCTGTGGTAAAATAATGACATATTCTCCTCTTACTTGCCCCAAGGAACACAAACTCTTGGAAGCCACAGGACATTTATCTATTTAGAGAACTGTTGCCACACACTTGACTATGCAACATAGGATGGAGGTATGACATCCTGAAGCAACAGGTGCGATGTCATTCCATCATAATGAGAAACATTGTGCGAAGTTCACAAGACATTTTCATGCCATTAATCCGGGTTGTAATACATCAGCCAACAAGGGACGTGTCCTGAAGATCATGATAGTGTCATGCAGAGTCGGTAGCGGCCCCGTGTAATTAGGTTTAAAGGATTGATTAAGTGCATTTGTGATCCATCCAAAGGTTTAGCAAGGACTTAACTCTGTGGTTTCCGATGCGATTTTCCAAAGAGAGCATCATCACACATCAAATATTATTCCGGTTGTCATTTGAAAACAAACTCACTGTTCCATATACTCGATGCATATAATCGTTCCCACTTGACATATGCAGAAAACGTACAGTGTGTTGACAGTCATCCATACTAGTGCAGGTCATTTCATTTTTTGTCTGTTTCCTGTACGACCGGATAACACGTCCTTGTCTCATAAAACTAAGTGTTACTCTTGACACTTGTAAGACAAGCAAGTTTTTCAGGTCAGAATGACTGATCTCACAGCAAATCTTGTTTTGCTTTGATGGATAGCTTTATATTTATCTTCCTAACCTTTAACACAAAACCATAAAGTCATTTTCCTTTATTAATTTAGCTCATTTCACAACCAGGCGTCACCAGAGCATATTAAAATGATGACGAAGCCAGTATTGGAGATGTGAGGTTTGATATTTTCCCATCTATGCGTGTTTAAAACCGAGTAACAATCGCATGTAGTTATTCATTACGCAGACACATTGGTTTCACTTTATTTTGATGGTCCCTTTAACACATTCTGTTGGATTTATGAAACATTGCACCTACATGTCAACTAACTCTCATAGTATTAGTAGACTGTTAGGTTAGGGTTAGGGTTAGATTAAGTTGACATGCACTTGCAAAGTTACTTATAGTCAGCTGAATGTCTGTTGGAGGAGCATCACAATAAAGGGTTATCAGATATTAAGCAGACAGTCTACTAATACTCTAGTTGACAAAGTTACTTAGTGCTTAATTGTACACTGTAACAAAAATAAAGGGTAACACCTTATTTTGAGGGTCCCTTTTGAACATTATGTTGACTCTAAGTTATATTAATTACATGTAGGGTTCGTTGCATGTCATTTTGCAAGATTCATACAATAATAAGTACTTGTAACAAGGACACTGTAAAATAAAGTGTTACCGACAAATGAAAGTGATTTGGCAGCAAGTGTTGCAGTGCAAATTCCAGACTAGTCCAGAAAAGCGCAAAGTATCCGTCTCCACACTCGATGTGTGTTGACGGAGAGCATCTTTGCTCCTCGTACCTGCTGTGCAGTTTGTGAAATCGGAGACACTTCCTCTGAATGGATGGGACCGCGATAAGAATAGCTTTAGCAGTTAACTCACTTTCTTCACACACAACCCATCAAACACACACGTTGCCCATGTAAGCACAACACAACATGCACACAGACGTATACATACACATGTATGAAGTCATAAACATGCGTGCTTGAATGCGCACATGCTTGCTTGTGTTTGTAAGTCCAGCTGTGAGGTAAAGGCAGTGTGAGAGGTTTGGCAGGCCGGCGGTGGAGGATAGAATATCCAGCCCGAATATCAGAACGCTCTCTTTTCAATCTGAGGGGTGTGAGATATTCTATATGCCAGCACATCAATGGATGGTAATGCTTAATATAGAATGTAGCTGGCATTAAGACTGGCACTCACTGAAAGGCCACTGGCTCTCTCCCACATCATCATAACTCTCATAACTCATACTGTAAACGCTGTCGCCACTAGGAGCCGCTGTAAGACACGTCAAAATACTACAGGAGAGTCTGCAGTCAATCAGCAGAAAATGATATTTCATAAACAAAACAATACGCATTTAAATATAAAAGATGTTTAGGCGGGATATAAATACTGAGTTCCAATT
Source organism: Tiaroga cobitis (assembly GCA_030578255.1). NCBI lineage: Eukaryota > Metazoa > Chordata > Actinopteri > Cypriniformes > Leuciscidae > Tiaroga > Tiaroga cobitis. The sequence goes on along the minus strand of CM060608.1, from coordinate 33,315,685 downwards.
CGTTCCCCGTCAGTCTACTTCCAAACTCAAACATGATTGATTTCAGCCCCGCCTTCTCACATGTGTGCAATACCCGTAATATGAAACTTTATGTGTAGATATGAAGATACATTTCCACTAAACCTAACCGTCCCTATAAGTTATCCCTAAAATCAAAGGGAAATGATGGGTGGATAACACTGATGTAGAAGCACCGAACCCTGGTTTTAAGCCTAAACTAGACATATACTGTAAACTTTTCCCTCAAATCTGATTGTTTGTTTGGAATGTTGATCCAGGAACATGTTGTACTTGGTGAAAGGATGTATACCTCTCTGAAATGGTTCATAGGCTACCATTAACATCACCAGGGCAGTCAGTGGATTAAATGGCCTATATGACCGCACTCATTAAGGGACGTGCATTTATTGCATGGACAAAGAACATCATGCGTTTAAAATGCATTTACACAGTTCAGTTGATTGATAACATTTGCCCTCTTTAATGCTGTTAAACTGAATGAACAAAGCAAACTGTTTGCTGAAAATATCCACATTGAAATAGGAGTGCACAGTTTATCTGTCAAGTTTCATTCATTACTATAATTGTATATATTTCTATAAACAGTATCCACACATCCTAAAAACACCAACCCCCACACACCCTGGTCCTACCCACTTAAAAACTTGACGTGAGAGTGTAATAACAGGTTTTAATATTTCGTTTGGAGACATGTCTTTAACTATAACGCGGGAAAGGCTTTTAGAAGCATTTCTGAAAGGAGGAGATGCAGATAAAACCTGTCGATAGCGTAATCTTCTATGACAGCATGCTGAAAAACAGCCTAATAGGAGGATGAGTCTCCCTTAGAGGAGGACACGATCACAACCGTCCACAACCTGTCTTCACATTTATTAACTGCAGACAATAAAAGCAGATGTCATTCAGATGAGAACCAGTTATGTTCACACACACATAAACAAAACATACAATTACGGACGCATTTTGTCACAATTGTCAGACCTCACCCATGATGCAACCCGGAGGGTGTGGCTTTACACATTTATGGAAATGCATTATCAGGGTGAATATCTAATTCATGAGATCTTGTATTCACCCTTCGGGCAAACATGCATGCCAAATAATTCACAGGGTTTTGTTTCATGTCTAAACATTTATAAGTATGATAGACAGAAGTATACACTGCTTCATTTTTTCCTGATCTTCACATTTTTTAGTTTAGAAGGGGATGTTGTTAGATTCCTGGAAGAGTCAAACAGAAAGCCATCAGACGCATTAACAAACGTTATCTTGCTTGTGCAAATTCGGCTTGCAGCAAAAATGCACTCTATCCATTCGCTTGCAGAGTCTATCTTGTGTGTTTTTTTCTGTTCTTCCAGCTTGCTGGATAATAGATATTGAGATATAAAAACTCAAACGAGTGATGAAACATTAAATCTCTCACCACATGGCCCAACCAAAAAAACCAACAAACCGTACCGTGTTATTAAGAGTTCAGATGTTCATCAAGTGCCAGATGAAATCATCTCGCTGGAATCCAATCATTCAGGGGAATAAGACAGGACTGAAAGAGCGCAATCAAGAGCTTAGCGTTTGCTACTGTTTTTTGGCCATCGGTTGGAGAAAGCACGAGTTCAGCTTGATTGCGAGTCATGAAAACTTGTCACTTCGTTCGCAACACATGAATGACAGGTCAAGATGTTGAACTCAAAGCAAAAAAGATTTTCTGAACCCGGCATGTCATAACAAGGAAACGCGACACCAAAAACTGCCTCGGATATTTTTAGGTCAGAATAAAATGTTGCTGCTTTTTTTAGAGCACAATTTTCACACTACTTTTTTCCAAACATGAGCATGACTTAACCCAGAAGTGTGGCATCATAATAACAAGGCCTCGGGAAAATGATCTCATTGACTCGTTTAAGTAAGCGAGCTAATTAACTTAGATCTAGGATACAGTTAAGCTGCGTATTGGCTGTCTAATAAAAGTAAACCAGTGTAAATGTGAAGGTGTAACAGGTTGATAATTAATTTGCTACAAATGAGAGAAATAGCATGTCTATGCGTCTGCTGTTATGATAATTATACAGAACAAATATTTACAGGCTTCTTGACGGCACACAGTGTCAGGGGGATAGACAGATTAGAATTGAGTGATACGTTATAGATTTTGAAGAAAGAACAGGGAGGGAAAGAAGGAAAGACAGAGTTAAAGAGATGAGCCAGAGGGGATGTCATGCCTAGACGTGTTGCATTGACAATGAGATCATCCTGATTTGTGTGCAAGTGTGAGTACATGCATGTTTGTGCCTTTGTGTGTGTGTGGAAAAATGTCCTGTCCTTCCATGTTGCTCATAAAAATGTACATGTTTTGTACAGACTGCCTGCGGGGTCTGCCTCATGGCATTACGAGCCAAGTTAAAGTGCTTTTAGCTCTGCAGGAACAGACTGTGTAAATGCCACACTGAAGCAGTCTTAATGAAACGGACATCTTTGTCATAGTCAGATATTTAGTGATTCATTCTCCAGAACCATGGAGTGCTGCAGGGATTTTTGTAGGCCGAAACCCGTACACGAATTGGCATTTTAGCACTTCCGCTTCCATCGTCTAGTCATTGGAAGTTTTGAATGGGTTTGTGGTTAAACGCCTGAAATAAGGTCTAAGCACATTTTATTCTTATTTTTTTCCCTATCACATATTTTAGTAATCATCACAAATTAGGGATAATTCATAAAATCCTTTTAGTAGGCAAAATTGTTGTGATACCAAGCTGCCGTCAGCAAAATTGTTTTGACCATATTCAGTGAAATAGACACTATAATCCAACAGGACAACATAAATAAAGTGGTTTTAGAAAAAGACCCGAGCTTCTAACTCCACCTGGAGCGTGTTATTTGTTTTGCAAAAATCCACCGCTCCCGGATCATCGGGTCCAATCAGCGCAGGGGGGGGGGGGGAGATCTGACTGTCAATCACAGATCGGGCACACGCCACTCCTCACGCACGTTACAATCACATCTACACGCCTGAAGTTCGCGCAGTAACGAAGAGTGATGGCGGATGTATCTCGCGTTCAAAACACTAACACATCAAGTAAGCTCATTTAGAGTATAAATGACGTTAGCAATTGCAATCTATCGTAGATTACCCGGGGCAGCATACCTCCAAATACTCCATGGTGTTGATGGAGGCTGATGAGACGGGCGCGTTCACAGGTAACTTGGTGCACACGCACTGACGAGCACGAACTCGGTGAGAGGGTATCCGTTGGTAGTGGAGGAGGGGCATGAGAGTTGAAAACATAAAAATTTTGCCTATGGCCCTGTCCCAAATGGCGCACTTGATGCGGACTTTCGGTCTCGTGGACTTAAATTGCGCGTGCTCGCCGAGTCTACGAGTCCGTAGGCCGTCCCATTTAGCATGTTAGCGCTCTGAAGTGTGCTCAGCAGCGCCCCCTTTGTACCCTTGAAGCGGTCTTCCGCGAAGCCCACATAGATGCAGGCTCCACGCACTTTAACTACCCAGGAGTCCTTGCGAAAGGCCAATCAGACGACGGATGGGAGGAGATTTCGCTCACGGACAATTGTTAACATGGCTGAGAAGAAAATATTTAAGTGTAATTATCATTACGGTTTTTATGACAAGTTTATACAAACATTATGATCATCGACCAGTGGTTGATGTCTCAAACATAGGCTAATTATAGCGAGCTGAATAATACGATCGCATTATGATTCATTAAATAAATAAAACAGAATGTCAGGGCTTTACTGAGTCATATGTAAACACAACAACAATAGGCAGCATATTTCCCCGAACCTGTAGCTCCTGTCCATAACAACAATCAGACCGTCTTCTTGTTTCCGGCGTGACGATCGAGTCTGTCCCAAAAACACCTCTCAATGCGCCCTCGCGGCCTCGCGCTAAGGGCCCTATAGGTCTGCACTACATGACGTCACCGAAGTGTGGACTCTGAGGAAGTCCACAAGTCCGGAGTGTGCCATTTGGGACAGGGCCTAAGTCCACTCAATCTGCCAGACTTGCCGACTGCAGCTTTAAATATGGAACACAACTTGGTTAGACATGCGGCTTTTTTCCAAATAGTCCAAACTATTTTTGTAAAATATATATTTTGTATAACAGAACATGTCTCACGGCAATTCGTATGTATTTTACGAGGTGGATAATTCGTATGAATTCGTACAAATGACCTAACCCTGCCCCTAAACCCACCCATCACTGGGGTTTAGACAAATCATACGAATTAGCCACCTCGCAAAATATGTACGAATTGGATATATGTTTAGTTCATTACATTTCCTTTGCAGTTAAATTAAACTTCTGTAACTTTTTTATACTTTAATGTTTTCACCTAAAGCTACTGTAATGCTTTAGCCTACAGCCCGCAAAGCACTGTGTAAGTAACCCGTTTTACATTGTAACTTTCAGTGGTTTTAGATGTACCTATAAAGTAGGTGTCGGTGTAAGTGAAAACAACCAGGACAATTAGTGAATTATTTGAATAAGTTTTTTAGAAGTAAGGGGTAGTTATTCTACTATTATGATAGGCAACAATCTTATATTTGGAGAAATTTAGCGAGAACATACACCGCGGGCCTGATTGTAATTATAGTGTACTAATACATATAGCCTAGGCTTTTTTAAATGATGGGTACTGTACATATCAGTGCATTTATACACTCTTTTTTTTATATCTAAAGAGCAGCTGTTTTAGTTTGGGTTTCCGTGTTTCAAAGCACTGAATAATCTGTAATACTTATATAATATAATATAATAATAATAATATCTTTAAAAAGAGACCAGCCTAAGGTCTGTATTCCAGATAATTCATGAATTACAACCATTCATGTTCATATCTCTGCTAAAAAAAAGGAGGGTGATAGTATTTAAGAGAGAAAATGCCCACCCAATATTTTCAGTAAACAACTACAAATACAAAACCTTAATGCCTTTAAATGTTTCCTTCAGGTCATATTCAATAAGGAAATGATATTTGATAAAATATTTGGCTTTACCACAGTCATTTCTTTATCTAAGCAATCAAACAATCAGAAAGACTGTAGTGACATAAGAGCTTATGTGAATTAAGATTTCTGACCAAAGGACGGACATGATGTGATGTATTCATTTCACAAAACACTCTTCCATTCTCACTCTACTTTAATCAATCACAGGATCCGTTTTTTTTAGCTTGATGACACAAGCTTTATTTCTCTTGGAGGTAATACACTCTCTCTCAGCTCAGACGGGTCCCGTGTTGCATTTTATGGACTCTGGCGTCTTCCTGATGTCTGACTAAAAAAAGAGCAGGAGACAAAGAGAGAGAGTTGGAAGTATTAAAACTGTAAGGGAGGGCGTGCAGATGCCCCAGTTCAAAATTATTACCCAGAGTGCATTGTGTCGGTGACAGCGTGCATCATTATCAGTGTAAAACAGCAGTTACATCACCACAGCAGACCTCCAGTTCAGGCACCTTACATCTCACAGGGCCAAACTCTTAACACTTACACCATTAGTGACGGCGGGTCGAGACCGCTACAGGCTTTCAGTTCACTCGGACACGCTGGCTGCTTTAAAGAAAGCGTTTCAGCTGGCTCTCTTTAGCAGCTCGTACACTAGATGTTTAAGATCTGATCAGAACAGAACTGTTCCGAACAACGTTAAATTCACTTTACAATAAGGTTTCCTATGTTAACATTAGGCATTCGTTTACATGAATTTAAATTTTCAATCAAAACTTGTATCTGTTAATAATAATAAATGGCCCTGAGCTAGCATGAACGTATTACTCATTTTTGTCGTTGCACTGTGCACTTTTTTTTTTTTTTTTTTGATGGTATTTTTATGGCCTCTGAATAAAGATTGTTGTAGATTTTGAAGATTTGATGATTGTGTGCAGATCTTCAATGTTTCCGACATGGAATAAAATTGTGAGTTTATGTTTCACAATTCTGAGAAAGAATTGTTTGCAATTGTTTTTCTTCAAAAAGAGTCAAAATTGCGAGTTGTCTGAATTGTGAGACAAAGAGTTGCAATTACCTTTATAAATTGCAAATTTATATCTCACAATTCTGCTTTTTTTCTGAATTGTGAGTTATAAATTCAGAAGCCTGAAAGGCAAGATATAACTCACAATTCTGAGAAAAAAATCCCAAATTGTGATGTATACACTGGGAATTGTGAGTAATAAATTCCAAATGGCAAGATGTAAAGCACTTCAAGTTATTGCGAATTAAAAAAGTTGCAATTACATTTTTTAATTGCAGGTCTATATCTCATAATCCTAACTTTTTTTTTTATGAATTCGCAATTGTGAGAAAGAAATCAAAATTCTGAGTTATAAACTCGCAATTGTGAGAAATAAAGACAGAATTCCTAGTTATGAACTCATAATTGTGAGAAAATAAGTCAGAATTGTGAGATATAAACTCAGAATTAGAGAGAATTGTTTTCTTTTTTGAGATATAAACTCAGAATTGTGAGAAATAAAGTGCAAACTGCAAGATGTAAAGAATTGCGAGTTATTGCGAGTGAAAAAAGTCAGCAATCAGCTTTTTCATTCCGTGGCGGAAACAAGTTTCCATAGTTTCCAGCCTTTTTTTATTATGATTTGATTTTGAGGCCTGCGCACCAGAGGAACGTGAAACCAGCCTACAGTGTTTGGCGCGGCCGTCGACATTGCGTTTGAGTTACGCATTTTAATCAATGTGACCTTATTATAAAGAGTTGCCTCTTCATTAATGCTTTCCGCCAAGAACGTCTGTGGATATGTGTGTGCTATCAGTGCTAACTCTAGTGTTTTGTTGACTGTGTTCTCCCAGGCTCTACCCCTCTGAGGTCGTACCCTCTCCTCTCCGTGATCACGCACCAGCCTCAGTCTCCACACCTGCCCCTTCTCTCACCCCAACACCCGCTCAGCTCAGAGCCCGCGCACAGCGAGACCCCCGTCAGCATCAGCAGCGAGTCCGAGACGGAGCACTCCACCCCGCGGCTGAAGAAACCCCGCCGCAGCAGGACCATCTTCACCGAGCTGCAGCTCCTGGGCCTGGAGAAGAAGTTCCAGAAGCAGAAATACCTCTCCACTCCCGACAGGTCCGTGGCTGCTCTCAGAGAGGCCTTTTACACTCCATTTTACAGCTCGCGAGGGCATTTCTCCATTCGTGCCTCGTACAGTACATGGTCTGTCGAAGTTATACTGAAAAAAGTGAAAATTACATACATTTATTATTTATTTATATATATTTACTTATTTCTGCGAATTGATTTGAACATAGCAAATTGGCATTATATAAAGGATTTTTAAATTTTTTTGTCAATGTGCGATGATCTTGCACGATGGATTTGATTTCATGTTGACTTTAAGAAAGCAGAGTAAATGTGATATGCTATAAATGAAAATAATTCATAGTGCATATATAAAGGCTGAAATAAACAGTTTAACCTGAAGCAAATCACTGTCAGCCAACCTATTACATCGCTCAGTGTTGTAGTTAAGACGACAGTAACATTTCAGCCATGCTTGGAATAGCAAAATAAGCCTTTAAAAGAAACACTACCCCATTCAAGACAACAGGGACACATGCCAAGAAAAGCAAACAAAAATGTATTACATTGATTTCATGCCAATCATTTAAAGCACACGCAGGTGTATTTAAAAAACTTTGGGGCTTTGTACAATGAGATGAGGTCATTTACGTGTCGTGGGTCTTCTCGCATGGGACAGTTTTTTTTTTTTTACCGGCAATAACACATTTTCCATTTCAGTTTGGCTCTGCGTTTAGATTTGGCCGGAGTGGATGTGTTTCCATTAGAGCCCAAAGGGTGTATTTGGGTAAAAATCCCACAAAATCAGTTCTGTCCCACCTACAAGGATTCTGAGCGTGTCTGCCACACACACACACACACACACATGCACAATTCTCTGCATTTTTGGTCAGACACAGCCTAAGGATGGATTCTGTCCTTCAGCGACATATGAGCTGTCAGACATAATTGTCTGAAAACTGTCAGCACCACCAGACGCGCAAAGTTAAGACAGCCGCCGCAAGACTATCTCTTACATACTCACTCCACTTATTCACTTTTGTTTTACAGATAGCTCTCTTTTCTTTCATAAAACAAGAAAAAAAAATATTGCCGTGCATCATGCAGTTGTGGTCTCATGTCGACTCAAAGATGAAGTATGGTATGATTGATCATCCATGCAAAAAATGAGTTAAAATGAGTTATGAAAGTACACACACACGCATGCACACATGCACACACACACACACACACACACACACATACTTATATATATAGTAGTGATAAAAAAAAAAAGCTCACAGAAAAAAACAGAAAATTCTAGGTTGGCAATTTTATTGTGAGGACAGGAAAAAGCATATGAATAAATAATATATTGGTAACTATATCAGGATCAATCATGCATAGTTTATTTTATCATATACTATTATTATTAGTAGTATATCAGTCTGATATTGGAATAAAACGACATTAGGGCTTGTTTTTAAATATTATGTTTAATAAATTATATATATATATATATTATCAGCCAAATAAAACTGATAAATAATAATTATAATATGTAATAAAAATAAAAATATGCATGATTGATCCTGATATAGTTACCAATTTATTATTCATTCGTAATTCACAATAATAAGTCATTTCCTCAGAAATCACTGATTTGCAAGTATGCAGAGTTGAACAGTTCTAAGCTGGCGTGTGTTTTGTCGGGTCCTGTCGCTGTCGGGTCAGTTGGGAAACTGTTTCTGAGGAGGTTTTGGCTCAAGGCCGCTTAGTTCACCGCTAGGTCATGGTTAGCCTCTGCTCTATCACTCTGTCACACACTTCGCCTCAGGAACGAACAAATTCATTCATGGCTGAATGAAAAACAAGTGAGGGGAATTCCTCATCTTCTGGCGAGTTTGAGGAATGGGCCTCAAAACGCCTCAGGTTTGTGTTTATCAATCTCAAAGACGACCCGGAGGTGTTGTTCTGTTTTTGGCTTGGCCACACAATCAGAACATCAAAGCAATGAAAAACATGTCGCAATATGGAACGTAATGATTTATATCATGAAGTTTTAATGTTTTTTTATGAGGCAGAGATGATTATAATCATCTTCATCATCATTATGAATAAATGTCAGAACCCAAACTGAGCTTAAATTAGGCTCATAGTTGCAAGGAGTGTGTCAGCATTGGAATGCAGTGTGTGTGTGTGTGTGTGGTTTCTCTCTGAAGAATAATAAGCACAAACACAGCGGTGCTTTTCTTACCACCAATTACAGCACAGAGAGACTGCTGCTTTAAAAATAAAAAAATCATACGTAGTCATACGTTTTGCTTAAACATACCTCAGTGTGATATGACATATGTGACACTTAGCAAATAAATAATACATTTTTCATGGTTTACTCTGTCGGTTTGCAAGACAATTAAGGGTTGTTTTCTTTTAGCGTCAATAAAAACACTACAACTACTTTATGAATAGTACATGAAAATACCTGGTGAAAAATGTAATTCGTGGTGCAGTTTTAATTTGATATTTTATGAAATTATTTTTACAGAATTATTATTGTTGAAATATATATATATATATATATATATATATATATATATATATATATATATTATTTTTTTAAATGTATTTATTTGGTAATTATGTGAGACTGGGGTGAGAGAGACTCACTATAATAAAATGTAATCATATATTTTATTATATTAAAAGAGACCACAAAATTAAAGACAATAAAGCAGTATAGGAAATTGATACCCAGACTCAAAATACATAGAAATATATTTGCTGCAATCGACCAATCAAAATCGAGTATTCTGCAGCAACGTAACAAATTAGATGTAATACAATACCATAGTGTTAGCATCTTTACCACAGTACTGCCATTTCAGGACATTTAACGTTTCGTTTTACATACAATGTGAAAACTTGTCTCATGCACAACGTAGAAGAAAACTGAGATAATAAACAGATAAAGAGGAAAGAGCGAAGTCAAGGGCTGAGTGTTAATCTGCTCATTTCCAGAAGATCCCTGCACCTCGTGTGACTCTCTGAGAGGCTCAACAGAGGAGCTGTGTAATCCTGCGTGACTTTGAATGGAGATGTAGCAGAAATCTGCGCACTTGTTTGATATGTGGCTCTCTCGTTCCCTCAAATCCCATCTCACATGTCCCCTATCAAGTTCCAGCAGACCGATCGCTGCATTAGTCATGCGCTGCCTGCCCAAGTGCCCCGAAAAGATCTGCTATTGCCGGCGTCGGGCACGTCAGGAGCTCCACGACTGGATTACCTTGTCCTTGTCCTGTACAGATAAAGCGGGATGGCATTCCACGGGAGGTCTGCGATTACATTCGGCCTGGGAAGACTCTTCAGTTCAGAGCTTGGCAGAACTTTCTGATATGTCATGCCAGCTTTGGGAATTTTGCAGTGATTAGATATACATCTGCACTCTAGATGGCCACCCACTGGCTTTTATGTGTAGGACAACAGGTGACTTTGGGATTTCGGTCGATCACTTCCAGATCTGAAGTTTCCCGCCTTCTTTGCAGTCATTCTTGAGACTTGCTTGAGGGTTTCACAGGTCAGAACGCCACATGTGTAGGCTCTGCTCCTAAACACACCTACTACTGCCTATAGGTTCACAATACTCGCAAGTGTCTGATTTGGAATCACACACACATGTGAGCTGTAGATATAATACATTTTTCATTAAGATTATTATTTATTAACAATATGCGAAAACAGTATGTCGCCCATACTATATATTTTGTCAAATACATAAGTGGAATACATTTATTCCCAGCCTGAACAATTATGGCTGTTCTCTAGAAACACATTTCCTTCACAATCAGCATTTTCAGAGCTTTTATTTAAATGTTTTTAATCAAATAGCTTCTTATTACACATTCAGTTGTATTAAAAGTCATAAACCAAGCAATTTATAATCTTTTTGCACCAATATTTGAAGTATTTGGAGCATTTTTGCAATGAGCACTGGTTAGTTGCACTAGATATACTGCACTCCGCATGTCATACAAATAGGGCATGGTTAACTTTGACTCACAATTCAATTATTTGGGGTAAAGTAGTCCGCTTTTTAAAATAATTTAAAAATGTATTTTCTTTATTTTAATTATAACACCGCCATATAATTTGGCGTAAATATGTATCTTAGGTTGTAGCATAATTTAGTTTCTTACTTTTGGTTTCTTTGACTTTTGGAACAGAATAATCACATATTTGTGTTTGATTTATGCACTTTCTTTTAACCTGCACTTTGTATGTGTGTGTGCAGATTGGACCTGGCTCAGTCTCTGGGACTCACTCAGCTCCAGGTGAAGACATGGTACCAGAACAGACGCATGAAATGGAAGAAAATGGTGAGTCGAACGAGCTTGCAAGGCTAACATCGCAAGTTCATAGGATTGTCTACTTAGATAGCTTAGATCGTTGAGATACTGTCATCTTGTATCAATAAAAACAACTGTGTTGAAAATCCACCAAAGCTTTCTGTGTGGAAATGGAAACTCTGAGACATATCATTAAAAATCCATTAGACAGTGTTGAGCTGCCCTTCTCAGCACTCAATGCAATCAGTGTGTGTAACAGCTACGGCCCCGGGCTGCTCGGTGAGTGTGTGTGGGACATTGAGCGATGATTTAAAGGACAGTACAGGTCTACGTCAGCGCGATCAACCTCTCAAAGCAGGAACAAAAGATCCACAGCGCGTTCACCTCTGAGAAAAACGAGCGTTGAGGGCCAGCCCAAATGGCTATATATCTTCCCTTAATCACTGTAATAACCATCCGCACCTTTGACTAGGCCCACATCTTTCACGTGTCCCTGTTTCTCTAGGTGCTAAAAGGAGGACACGAGGCTCCCACCAAGCCTAAAGGCCGACCTAAGAAGAACTCCATCCCGACCACAGAGGAGATCGAGGCCGAGGAACGGCTGGCCGCCAAACTGGTGGATGAGGAGAAACATGTGGAAAACGAGGAGGTCTTCCAATCTCAACCTCAAGATCTCAGTTCATCCGCTACATCTACCGAGTCGGTCTGTTCAGAAACCCCGGCGCTAGAACAGGCTCCTCCATCTCCGTCAGAAGAAATGACCACCAGCTAAACACAGCCATGCTGATGCACAACCAAAGACAGCTACTGAAAGACTTTTCAAAGACAGTTAAACGGCGTCCCAAGCCTGAGGCACCAAACAGTATAGGGGTGCTTTAGACCCAAACATGTGTGAGTGTCATTGCAAAACAACAAAACATCAAACCGAGCGGCTTGCATTACCAAAAACGTTTCATTTCACACAAAAAGATGCTTTTGCTGGTGTTAAATGATGAAACAAATGGACAAAATGTTTAAAGTTCACCTGCGGTTACATACATCCACCAAAAATCACATTGAGCCCATTTGTTTGCTGATTTTGTTGTCGAATGCAATGACATGCAGGCATTTTACAGTACGCCGAAGTGTCCAAATACTTTCCACTGCATATGGCGATGCAGTGATCAAGATTGTAACATTGCTTTAAATGTTTCTGTCACACAGCTGCCTTTCTGAAATGTATTTTATAAAACATTTTATAATATGCTGCCAGATACGGCAACACCGCACAGACTCACCGGTACAGCGCCTTCTATATGAACAAACAGTAAGTGTTTCTCTCTCTCTCTCCCTCTCTCTCTCTCTCTCTCTCTCCCTGTAAATAGTACCTGTTTAATTGCGCCTGTAGTTTACACTGCACCTGTGTACTGTAGCTTGGGATTCTGTGCCAAAACACATTTATTTGAATAGCTAAAGTGCCCTTTGAGGTATTTTTTCCTTTTTTTACACATCCATGAAGCTGCTGCCATTAAAAGTTAATAGGACGGGTTAGTATGAATACCAGTGTAAACATGTACAGAGTTCTGGATTTCACGTGAGAAAATGTGGCTCTTTTTAAAGCAGGATTGTCCAGTTTGGGTAAAGATTAGCTTTATCCATTCAACATCTCAATGGATAAAGAATCTGTCAGCTTATACAGAAAAAGAACATAAATTTTGAGAAAACATTAAAGGGAATATTGATTTAAGTAAACCTTCCAAAGTGCCCACTCTCTGCCAAACGACAATGTGTTTTTCTTTTTCTATTTGCAGAGAAAAGGAGTTTCTTTTGTTCGTTTTATGCGTGACATGTTTCGACTTCATTGTATTTCAACCGTATCCTTTCTTCAAATCACTTTTTTTGTGTGTGTGTGTGTGTGTGTATAACCTTTGCACGACCATTTAGTACTATTCTTTGAGGCTGAAACACATGATATATGAACTCCCAGATGGAGCATGCTAGCTATTGTATGTTTCCTCCCATTTCATTCCCTTTGAATGAAAAAAAAAACAACAAAAAACGTTGAACCCTTTTCCCCCTCTGTGGTGTGGCACAGTATGACACCACTAAGTGCAGGCTGGTTTTATTACTGTAAGAAAAACCACTTAATCTGTCAGGGACGCAAAGCAATTAATAAATCAAACGCGAACTAGTAAAAAAAAAAAAAAAACGGCCAAGAAAAACGAAAATCTGCGGGACATGTCGAAGCCCGCGGGAGCTCGACACATGCCCACATCTGACTGACGGCCCACTAATACATCACAGCCTCTTCTATCCTGCATGTCATAAGCTCTTTCAAACCAATGTTGCCTTTTGCAAAGATTTTATTTGTATAGTTTTTTTCTGTGTTTGGCTAACAACAAATTTTGAAAATATATTCCTTCTTTGATATAAAAAACACTATTTTTCTGGTGTACATACTGAATTGTATTGGGTGACTATACCTTTGTTTTTGGAGGAGAAGACTATATAGATAGATATTTGAGGAGAATCCTTTTTCACCCAAACGTTATGTCATTTTTATTGTATGTGTGTGTGTTTGCATATTTAATAACATTTAATAAAGATGCCATTCATTTTCGAGGTCTGGGATATGATGATTTCATGTTTGTTGACTTGCTACACAGACAGAACACCGAGAAGAAAATACATGTTACTTTGAAGCTGTTTTCACTGAGAAATTGCTGGTAAATTTCACAAATAATAAAAAAAAATGGCAAGTATCACATTCAATTAAACATGCAATTTTGAAGTAGAAACACTGAAAGATCCTGTCCTAAATGGTACACTTCTTGTGCACTTGCGATCTTGTGGAATGGCCGCTGCGTCCACATGTCTGTTAAGTCCACAAGATTTTAGGTTAAGTCCTCATTTTAGGTTTCAGAAGGATGTTCTCGGCAATAGTGTGCATCGAGGGCGCATATCGACTGCAAAATCTGAAGCCTAACATGACAAATGGGACATCCTACGGTCTCATGTACTTAACGGACACGCGGTAGCCAGTGTAAGTCCAAAAGATCGCAAGTGCACACGAGGTGTGCCATTTGGGACAGGGCCGAAGAGGCATGACGTCATGAAAGTGTGGACGGAGGAAGATCGCAAAGGCTTAGGGTTCCATTTGGGACAGGGCCAAAGCGTTTTCTTGTAAAATGTACTCCAATAATCCAACCCGATCTCACGGCAATTCCTACGAATTTTACGAGGTGGCCAATTCGTACAAATTCATACGACCTCACTCGTACGAATTAGTAGTATTTTTGCTAAATCGTACATATTTTACGAGTTGCCCAATACGTATGAATTCGTACGAATGACCTACCCCAGACCCCGGCCCTAAACCTTACCATCACGTGGGTTTAGACAAATCGTACGAATTCGTACGAATTAGCCACCTTTTAATCTCTCGTACGAATTGGTCGTGAGATAGCGTTGAATAATCTTTGTTTTATTTACGACTTTGAAAAATCGTTTTAAACAGTGAAGTTGAGTATCTAGTAGTAAGTGCACTTGGTCATTGTCAAAATGATTCAAGTGTGCAGATTTTTGTTTCATATACATTCCCAGAATGCAACATAAAAACCATTTAGTATCGTTTGCTCACTATGTTCACTTACCAGAAATGTCGGCAAGTCCTCTGAAATCTCACAAGTTGATGAACACTAGTGTAATATATATATATATATATATATATATATAACAAATTTAAATAAAAAAAGTTAGCAATTATATTTCATTCAAAACAATCCTGCAAACGTTTAAGTGCTAAACAGGGATTAAAGGGATAGTTCACCCAAAACTATCAATTCTGACACCATTCTCTCACCCTAATGACCTTCCAAACCCATAAGACTTCATTAATCTTCACACAAAACACAAATGAAGATATTTTAATATTTTCTCATGCATTATTCTTTGTTCTCCGTATGAAAGTCTCAACACTTTCAAATATGCCAACTGAAACTCAAACGTGCTTGCTTGATGTGCGAGAACTAAGTTTTGTTCTTGTGCGTCAAGCATATGTAATGTGCTCTACGTATATGTACTGTAAGTTCATCGCAGTCTATATTTTATAATACCACAGTAATCTTTTAACATTTACATCTTAACATCAACCAGGTATATTTCTATGCACAACCTTGCGGTTGTGTTGCAGGCATGAAGTCACCAGCATTGACACTTTATGGATCAGGTTCATGTTCACGGTATACAGAGGTACATATGGAACTAGGGAGCGAAATGAAACACAAAACACAGTGGAAACGGTCGTGTTGTAGAAATTGCTCGTGGCAAAAAGTCTGTGAAAAATGTACTTAGCCGTTTTATAGGCCTGGGTCAACTTCAAGACAATAAAACAGTCAATAAAAGTGTAATTTACCTGGGTTGTGCCTTAAAAACTGGTAATACATTGATCATTTTAATCTGACACAACTTGAATAAAGTCACAAATTTAAAGAGGAGTGCTGATTTGTCCTATTATTTTCTGTAAAGAAAACACATCCTCACATCCTTTTCTTAACACAATTATTTCTTGAATAAACAAGTTTGACTATTATAGGCTTATCAGTCACTCCACACTTCCTTCACGCTGTCCTGTAGTGCACCTCGCTCAAACAGGTTTGTACCGTCAAGTGCATTTTTGGTAGTTTATAGCACACACTGATGAGAGCGAAGGCAATCACCTTGGGCTGTATGTGAGCTTGTGCATGTGTGAACATACACACGTGTGTGTGTGTGTGTGAACTAAAGGGGTCGGGGTCAAAGGTAGCTTCAAACCCCGAGGCAGAGGATTACGCCTGACAGGAAGTTGCAGTGGAAATGTCGATGATTGAAGTGTCACTGATATTCACTAAAGAGAGAGACACACTGTTTGGCTTCAACTTTTCGGGTCATGCAACACAGTCTGAAGTGGCAAACATTAGTGAACAAGAACTAACAATAAAAAAATAGTCCCAAAGCATGTATTCATTTAATTAATGTTAATTTCAACATGAACTAAAACGTTATTAAAAAATTCAAAGTTGTGTCTGTTAATATCATTTAATGAAACAAGCAA
The DNA here is from genome assembly GCA_030578255.1 of Tiaroga cobitis. NCBI lineage: Eukaryota > Metazoa > Chordata > Actinopteri > Cypriniformes > Leuciscidae > Tiaroga > Tiaroga cobitis. The sequence continues at coordinate 33,299,223 of CM060608.1, read as the reverse complement.
TGAACAGTCAACGGAGATTAATAAACACTGTAACAAAAATGTTATTCGCACTGCTTGGAATGATTGCTTATATCATATAACATGATGTGTTTGCATGGTGTTTATTAATCAGTTATAATCACTTTATACATGCTTTATAACAAAATAGTTGCCATAACAGTATTTATCTCTGGTTTAGAGTCCATGACTTTCTATGAGCAAAATTGAAAAAAAAAGCACATAATATGAATTAATATTTAAAATATGTATGTATTATGTATAATATGAATTTGATATGTAATATATGGTAAATAGTATGATTAAAACCTTTAAAATATACGGCATTGTTAATTTCCACATTTACTAATACATTTGTAAAATCAAAAGTTGTATCTGTTAATATCATTTAATGAAAATAATAATGATTAGTTAACTAAGATGCTCATTGTTGATGTTAGTTAATGCATTAACTAACAGTAACTAATGGGAGCTTGTAATAAAGAGTTACCTCAAAAAGTTTATTATTCAGTTACAATGAATTTATAAATGTTTAATAATAGTAACACTTTACATGCATATCTACTTTGGAGTCTATGACTTTCTTTTAATAAAACAAATATGTTAAATCACATTCAATATGAATTAATATGTAATATACATGTACATGGTAACACGTATAAATAAATAAATAAAATATACTGCAATAAAACCCATTTATATAAAACAACAGGGCTGCCGACAATACATATGCACTGCCATCGACACTTGCCTTGTGTTGCTAAATTTTCACATCTTTCATAAACTGTCTTTATGTAACATATTGCGCAACAATCATCAATGGCTTCCATATCTTTAATCAGCCTTTAGCTATGCAAGTAATCATCCGTGACTATTTTAGATAAAAACCCTGTAGATGTTTGGAAGAGATATCTTAAACACATATAATTCAAAGTCATATTTCATTAAAAAAAAAATTCTTATCGAATGCATTATAGGTTTAATCTAAGACCCAACAGCTTAGCATCGGGTCAACCCCCCCGTCGTGTGTGTGTGAGTCAGGAGATCACATTAATGATCCTGCAGGTACAGCCGTCCCAGACAGAGAGGTCTGCTCAGTCTCTTTTCGCATGGCAGGTCACAGCAGGCCTGTTGCATTCTGGGTAATTGCTGTGTGGTATGGTCAGTTTATGGAAATAGCCCGCAGGTATTGCTCTAATCAGAGAGGCGATCATTTAGTCTCCCGGCCCTCAGGTTCACCGTCAGGTCAGTGGAGTCTGGTGACTCGAGCGACGTCATCGTCACCCCCACCTCCCGACGTCGGTCACATGACACATCTATCCCACCCTCACCTGTCAGATTAGCTCGCGCGATTAGCATACTGCTCAGAATGAAACAGAAATACACACGACTCGAGCTAACATCCGTGTGTTTGCCTTACCTGTGCTGTGACAGGGGAGGTGATTTCTACATACCAAGAGAAGAAACCGCAAACTGTCCAGAGGAAAGGATCCACCCTTCTATCGTACGAACAATGACCCCGCTGTCTTCACCTGCAGATGAAAACCTGTCATTATCAAGGGCACATACTTAAACTAACAGCAAACACACTGTTCTGTATCCATAATTCATCATGATGAGTTTCATCACTCTGACAGAGAACGTTTCACAGTGATTACATGTTTTTACAGCAATGCTGTAACCTTCCTCTGATTCTGTAGTCGAACTACAAACATCCATCGACGGGCTTTAAAGTGCACTGTAAATAATCTTGTCTGAAACTGGTTTAAATGTAATTAAACATTTTAATACTTCCCCAGTTGATTTATCTCTGTACATTTATGAAATAGTTTTGCATTACACGTTTTCTTGTTAAAAATAATATGTTTAAGTTTTCAAATGAAGCAAAATGTAATCAAATATGCACTAAATTTACAGAACAGAAATCTGAGCATTCGATGAGTCCAGGTTCTTGTTTCATTTTGTTGACATTTTAAAGTCAAAAGAGGAGATCTTTTGACTTTTATACCATCCACAGAAAAATTAAACTACCTGTTTTTAAGAATAAAATGTTACATAAATCCCGCAAATGATATATGAACAAACTCTGTAAAAACCTTCAGATTATAGACAGAAATAAAACTAAAGTTTAGTGCATGTAGGTGTTACTTTTTGACTCAATGCAGGAGAAAAAAACTACTTTTGAGAAAACAGCCTTTAAAGATATGTATTGTCATTGAAATCTGCGGACACAAATAGACAAAGTGCAATCAAATAAACACTTACATTTCGGATGTTTTCTTTCCACTAGTCTGAAAGAAGACATGTTATGGAAGCAAAATAGCCCCAAAACAACTATACAGTATTTTTCCATGCCTTCAATGCCATTATTGCCTTAAATATGATAAATATGTAACATATTATGGTTAAATACATAAAATATTTACTACTGAGAGTGGCTTGTTCATGCAAAACTCGCCACCAACATCTAAGTGTGCTGGTTGGCGGTTGCCATTGCAACACTACACAGTTGCTAAAAAGTGTCTTTGTCACAGTTATATATATAAATTCAGTATATTCAGTGAGAAATGTAGAACACTATATTTCATCTAACAGTAACTGATTGCATCAAAAAAACTAATTATATGCCATAATGGCTGCAGGCGAGGGGTCGATGAGTAAGAGAGATTCGTAATGACAACTGGAAAGGTGCGGTCTCTTTTTACTTGGAATTAAGTGCACCCACGAATCATTTAGGAATATTAAAAACTACGCAAGTACGGTAGCCTAAATGTTGATTTCAGCTTGATTTTCAGTATTGGAATAATCATCTGTGGAAGATCAATCAGTTTAATGGTCTCTACATTTTCTCAGTCAATTTAGCCAATCAGCGCATCTAAAGTCAATCAATCTTTTTCATCTCACACCTAATTAATTCCGGTTAATGCTGTTCCATGCGGACAGCTGGTTGGTGTTATTTTAGATACTTACAAATGTATTTACAGTAGCAATTACCCTTCAGCAGTCAACCCCCGCTCACTCCGTCTAATACACCGGTCAACAATCTGCCCAGCGTCTGCGAGATGGCGCTGCCGCCTACACACACATTAAACACTCTGCCTTACACACGCACAGGGCCACAAACCTAAAGAACAACACAAGCTCTTGTTTGTCATTTTGCGGGAATGCTTGTCATCTAGACCTCAACGGCTTGACTTAGACCACCTCTAAGAAACAGACCTGTTTTGTATCCGATATATCCACATAAGAGATGAGGAAAATTGACATCCTCACCCTTTCTTTAAATTGTGTTAAAGATTTTGTAAGCATGTTGTAAAGTTGTGCTTTGAGTCAATTGATTTATTGTGATAACGCAATGAATTGTGCAGACCAGGCTGTCATATACATAAATGATGAATTATGTTGTGGTCAATGCATGCTTTTTTTTTTTTTTTTTGCATAGTAAAATAAAACCTGTAGCTGTAGTTTGCCTTTTTAATGACAATTTTGCCAGATAAATAAAAAAGATATGAAAGAACAAAGCACTAGGTTAAGGTAGTGGTTTGTTCTTTCATATCTTGATGGTTTAATCAAAATTGTAGGGTCATTAAAAACAAATATTGTTTTGGCCACTACTGTAACTATATTGTCACAGTTGTTCCGTCCAGGGGCCCGTTCTTCGTACGTCGCTAACTCGGTTAGCTGGATTTGATTGTTGGCGATTTGGCATGATCTTGGATTGTTTGGTTCTTCGAAGCTCATCCTAGACTTGCTGTCACAGGTCCGTAAGCTTGAACCTGCTCGCGAGAAGGCTTAACTCATGTTAACAGGATTGCGGCTTTATAAGCAGAGCTGATAGGGGAAGTCTTTTAACGCAGCGCGATAGTGTACTTTTTGAGAGATATAATTTTTCTCATGACTCGTGAGGATGTCGTTTACATCATTCATTTTTTGGAAACGCACATTAAATGTTCGTTTCGTCGGAGTTGGCCTTTAATAAGAGCACAAACTGTGTGCATTGTCCTGCGATTTTTTGTGAGTGGCTCTTTCATGCAGAGATGCGGAGAACTTGATAAGTGCTGTCTGTCTGTTGTGACATTCGCAAATTTTAGGTTTTTTTGGGGGCATTTCCAAGCCACTTAAGACCCAATGTTGTTGTTTTTTGTTTTTTTTTGCCAACGCAGGTACATTATAATTTTTAATGAAGATCATACAATCATGACCATCCCGATTAATATGACTTACAGTAGCCTATATGTCCCTCAGGCTTCCCTAATGTGATTGGTGCCATAAACTGCACATGTTCCCATCAAGGCCTCAATGAAAGGGATTTTGTGAACCGAAAGGGGGGTCACAATGTAAATGTGTAGGCAAGTTACTATAGTGATTCGTAATATTCCAGATTCTTATATAAAAAAAAAGTAAAATAAAAAAAAAAGGCAGTTGACAGACTAAAATCTCTTAGATGATTTGTGACTGTTCCATATCACAAATGTGGAAGCAAAATGGGCAGGATCTGTGCATGACTCAACATTTTTTTTAGAGATTCACATTTATGCACATTATTTGAACGTGGTAAGGGAAAATATAAATATCAAGCTCATTGTGCTATATACACAAAGGCAAACAGGTGTTTTATGACCCCATCCCCTGACCCAAACCCCAGACCAGTTACAATGCAGCTCTATCAGGACAAGGGCACACAATGAAGTGAACTTGGGCCAACTAAAGGGAAGATCTCAGTGTCTGAATAGTCTAAGGGTTGCACCTGACAGGGCTTGTGAAATTGCATGTGCCATATTACACAACATTGCCATCATCAGAAAAAGAAAACATTTAATTAATAAAAGACAAGGCAAACATGCTTAGTTCCTTGAGTTTTATTTCAATTGTCCTTTGTAAAGAAAAGCCAGTGATCAAGTCATCGTTTGCCTGCAATAAGAGATATTATGCAAGGTTAGCAATAGTACTCTGTGTGAAATATTAGCACTTAATCTGAAGTTCCTTTGAAGCAACTCTATCTCTAGTGCCAGTTTTTTTCTTTAAGTTGACAAGATTTTTTTCAAAATACTCTATTTTCTAGGGGTAAACCTGTCAACACATGCCAACAAAAATTAAAAGGAAAAGTACAACACTGGCCACCTCTGTATCACTGCTTTGTGCAGTCTCTTCTATAGGCTTTTCTGTAGATGTGGACTCCTGCAACTCGCATTCAGAAATAATAGGTACTCAAGCGTAATTAAGTAAAGTTATTTAAGCACTTACAGTTAGCCTACTTTCTCCAAAAGACAGTCATCTGAGAGGGTTTATTCACTGTCCTGTGCATTGGGGAAAATGGGCATTACAAAGTGTTGTACTTTCTTCCCTTTTGATGTAAAGATAGAAAGTCACTTACTGCACATGCTTCAGCCAACACTTTCTTGGGAACAGATAAAAATATTGGTGTATTGTTTAAAACTGCACAAAAGAGGAAAACAAAATTTCATTACAATGAAATACAGTGAGTTGGGGGGGATGTGATCAGTAACTCATGGCAACACCTTTTTTTTACATTAATGTAGTTTCACACGTTTCACAAGTCAAAGCAACTCATTACTCAACGTTTAACAGTTGATATGACTGGGCAGCCATTGGGATTATAGGCCTACTTAATTTAATGCAGCAACAAATTATTTTACAGTGTAAGATAATTTAAAGTTAATTTACCAGTAAGGAAGGTGTTGCTGCGACTGGTCCCTGGGTCTGAGGAAGAGCTGAACCCAGCGATGTCCTCAACAATGGGTCGGTTCACATTCAATAAGGGCCAGCTCTTCTGCCGGGGTATAATGTGGGGGTGCAGGACCAGCACCTGCTTGTTTTTCTTTTCTTTTTTTTCTCAGCCTTTTTCTTGGTTGCTTTTATAAACAGGCAAACATTTATTAACAGTGCCTTTTTAAAAGAGACTAGTATAAGTAGTTCAAATTACCATTATGTAGAATATTCTAGTACTTCACTTTTACTTGTTCCCATGTTCTATAGTGGGTGGTGACTCTGACATTACAATGAACAAAGTTATTAATTATTTAGAAATTATTAAAATACAAAAATATATACTGTAATAAGTGATAAAAACATCTAACATGGGTCACTACAAACTTAATTTGGTACTTTTTGCCAGCCCTCTCTCCTGGCTTTTGCACATTTGAGGTGAAAACTTTTAATTAAGTTTTCAAATTCTGCATATTATTCAAGCAATAACTCTTGCTCTGCTGTGAGAAAAACTGAGCGCGCTCTTTGGCCACGGTGAGCAGCCAATAGCAGCGTTGCTGATCAATGTTTCTACTATCCATACATATCCCCTTTTAACCCAGCGCATGAACACGCAATTATCTCAGATAACTCAATCCAGATATACTAATCATAACCGGCAGGAGTGTTCGAAGAAGAACCTAATTAGCCGGATCATGATGAGCACGATGATATTATCTTGGATGTCTCGTTTGATCTCGGATGTTTTAAGCAACGTACGAAGAACGGGCCCCAGAGCCGTGCGGTTTTGTTTGTGTGTGCCCGAGCTGTGCTCTGTTTCTCTCTCTGTCTCTCTTCGTAGGAGGAATAGTTTCCACCTGATGCCAATAATCAATGCCCTGCTGTGATTGGATGCTGGGAGGGGAAGGAGAGTATTTCAACTGCAAGCATCATCAGGGCTGTGTTGGAGGAGGCTGGACTGTGTGCAACAGCTTTGAGGTGTCTAGTCTAGTCTAGTCTAGTCTAGTCTAGTCTAGTCTAGTCTAGTCTAGTCTAGTCTAGTCTAGTCTTACCTTACCTTAGCATACCTCAATTGTGTTCTACTTATTGAAGTAGAGTTTCTCTTTTTAGTCTCTTTGATTTAGACGCTATGATTGAGACAGAAGTTAACACTCACTTCTGCCTTTTATGATTTGTCATTGTATGGTTTAATTCATCTGTTTTGGTCTTGGTTTACTCAAAGTTTGCTAGTTACTCATTTATTGCTTTATTTGTGGGGTTAGTAGGAAGGTGGGTGTCATTTATTTTGAACTTGACTTGTTCCCCTGTTTATGTTAGCAAGGGAGTTACCTTATCTTGCTGTACTCTTGTTTTAGTTTCTTTTAGTTTAAGTAGTTTGGTTAATAAGGAGTAAGACTGATTATGTTTGTTTTGGCAATACCCCGTTCTGAATCTAATACCCCTCTTTTTCTTTTGCATGATTTGTAAATAAAAAAAATCTTTAATGAAATATGTGGTTATCAATGGCGTAGGTTTAGGGGTGGACGCTAGGTACTAGTCCCAATCAATATTTTGAGATGACAAATTTGTCCCCACCAATATTTAGCAAGCTCCTTTGAACTGCTATTTTGATATTTGCGCTGCATTTGGATATTTGCGCTGCTATTTGGATCGATTCCAACGGCCAGGACGACGACAATACAAGATACGCCGTAATTTGATTGGCGGCGGGGTATCTGACAGGCAGGCTACACGCGCGGGCCGGGACTACTTTTTGTGCTTGCACTCACTGGCAGCGAGCGGGTGGTGTGTGCGTGTGTGTGTGCGTGACGACGCCGACGGTAAGTTACCAGGGCTGTCTCTCTGCCTGCCATATACAAAGGCCAGAGTAAAACATTTTAATATTCCGTTTTTTGTCCCTTTTTGTACTTTGTAGATCAGCTATGTCACCCAAGAAGAAGAAAGGGGACATACGAAGCTTTTTCATAAAGCAGAGTGTAAGTAGGCAAAAATAACTAGCCACACAAATAACTAGTAGTAGTGACCAGGCTTTCAAATGCAGATTCTACTGTGGAAAATAGTATTAACTGGTGATCCTGGTGGTTACCCAGGATATTGTTACAGTTAAACCTAGCTTCTGCAATCTTTCAAGGTTAGGAGCATTAATTAGGGGTGTGCAGCACGGATAGACTCATAGAAGTCGCGCTATCATGATAGAATGCTACGTTAGCAAGTCACTGAATGTTAATTAGCCTACCTTAACTTATAATCTTGCAGTCATAAACAGTGGATCATCTGAGACAGTTTTCGTTTCTACATTCTGTTTATGTAATGTATTTGTGAGTGTAGCCTACTTGCTAGACACATGTGCTGGAAAAACATGTTGGCAATGTTAAAAAGGTAAAAGTTAACACTGTTGGTTATTCAAATATAATGAATCATTATTTGATTGATAATATCCAAATAACAATATCTGGTAGGAGGGTTAAACTTGCTAGCCATAGGATAGACCACAAAATTAATTAACCATTTTGTATGCAGGAAAGACAGCATCAAACCACAACAGATTTACATTTATTCATTTAGCAGACACTTTTTATCCAAAGCGACTTACAATTGAGAACAATAGAAGCAGTAAACCTAGGATAACAATATGCAAGTTTTATGACCCTTCCCAGTTTAATCTAATGCACTTTTTTTCTTAAGAATAGAATATATCTATTCTTATATCTATATAATAGAATATATATGTCCCCACCAAAGCTGTGACCAAACCTACGCCCATGGTGGTTATTGTGAAACAATTCTGGGTCTGGAGACGGGGTGGCTTCATACTGTTGCACATTCATTTCAACACCATCCATTTCTGCTGTTGCTTTCCTCCCCTAGACCAATGAGGAAATCATAACACAGCTCTATATAAAATTGTATATATAAGTATATCCAACTTTATCCATATATATATATAAAACAATATACTGTAGCAAATCTCAACTTTGCTTTTATTACAAAATGTAAACCATATTTTCATACAGCTCTATTTTACTAAATGTGACTAAGGCATGAATATATTAAGATATTATAAACATTAACATCATGTTGAGCTGCTTTTAAACAATGTATATTGTGAAAAGCGCTATCCAAATTAATTTGACTTGGGGAATTACAAATAAAATCACGATTTACTCATCCTCATGTTGTTACAATGAAAGTGAACCCAGACTCTCTGTAAGACTCCAAAAATGAAACATCAAAACAATTATTTTAAAAAAAGTCAATATGACTCACAGGAACAGACTGACATTTATATTATTTAATTCTAACATACGTGTATTCAGATTACTCAAATATAGCAGAAGAAATCGATTTTCTGTGAATAACAACTTACTTTTCAGTCTGTTCCTCACATACAGAAGCACATAAACAACGGAATAGTGTTAAGTTTACTTTGATGGTGTTTTTATTGTCATTTTTATGGGAGCTTGACATTCCTTGCTCACTATGCACTTTCATTATGTGGAAAAAGTAAGAGCATCCCGTCGGCGGTAAATGAAACAAGCGAATCCGAAGGGTTTAAAATGACAAAGGTTATGAGTATATAATGACAGAATTCAAATTAAAACGATTCGTCCGCCATCCAGAACTTCAACTCTGGTCCCTGAGAGATCCACAGAGAGACGAGTCAGACATGACACAGATAGCATGGAGTCTTTAGGACATGTGATCTGGCTGTTCTGGTGCCCAAACACTCCATTAAGGCAGTGACGGGGATGGACAGACAGTGAAGATGGAAGAGGAGGGCACAGCGGTCACTGTCACCCAGCTGGTGGAGCTATAAGTCATCACTGGGCACAGCTGCACACAGATCTCCCAGAAGCCACCAGTGCAGCCCGGTCTGCGGTTGTGTTTTCTCTCAACATGATCTAAGGCTCCGTTAAAGCTTGAGCCAAAAAAGACTTTCATGCAAATTCTTTGTGCTGGAATCCATGCCTAAGTCAATGCCGATTTAAAAGCACTGACACATACAGTACGGTTCAGTAACACTCACACAGTGTTTAAACGGGCACAGGAGTTTCCGTGCCAGACCTCAACTGTTGCTTTCCTATTATGATAAAAACAACTCTTAATGCACTTCATTAAACGTTTGCCACAAGCTTGTAATCCACATTTTACACTGCTACTTGGATTTATAAGAGAAGCTGCTTTCAGAGCCAAGGAAACATCAGTGGGATCGGGAAAGACTGCCACGCTGCAGACTGTGTAATGCAGGATCAACTGCCTTTGGAAATCGCTGCGCAATTACGTATTTGTTGACAGGCCGTAGCAAAAACGAATGTGTCTTATGGAAATGACATGCTTCAATAGTGCATGAACACAGGCAGGCTGGAAGACTTGGATTCCAACTAACTGTAAAAAAAAAAAGATTTGAACTTCTGAAAAACTGATTCATTACTTTCGGCTGCACAATGGATTCCCTGGTCAATAATGAATGATGTACAGTCACACCGTGCAGCTGTTTTTGAAGCCAATGTCATTTCATTTACTCACGTTCCTGTTTGAGAAAAAAAATAAGAATTGTGAACTGTGCAAAGAGTGAGTGGTGAATTCATTAAACTGTTTAAGTGCAAAAAAACCTGCATTTTATCTGCTAAACAGCCCAAATCCAGTTGAACTGAATGCAGCAGGCCTGTGCTTCATTTGTTGAGCATTTCGCTCGTATTTGCACAATTGTATTGTATTAATAAAAATACATTTTATTGTGAATTTGTGACATGTAACAAATTCTGCATGTCCATCTCATATTAGCAACAATATAACATTTTTAACTCAAATGCTTATTATTTAATTATTATAAGAGCTTATTTTGAGATGCACTAAATATTATATTGAAAAATACACATTTTGTGTATTTGAAGGTAACATTGTGTCCCTCAACTTCTATTTTTGATTAATATAATCTTATTAATATTTGCAAAATGTAGTCTACGTTTTAGAAAAGTTCAGATTGGTTGTGAAGCCTGCAATTTTACCACTGAAGACAGTAACTCCACAAATTGTTTACATTTAAAGTATTTGATAAATTATTTAGATGATGTAAAACTCTAAAACTTCCATTTCACTGGATCTAGCATAATAGCTATTTTTAAATGCATAACCATAAAGCATATTATGAAATGAGTGACACACCACTTCAGATGTTTGTGTAAGTTTTCGATTGATTATGACAGAAATTAACTAACTAATTGGTTAATTTAGCAGCTATGTATGCATGCACTGTATATGTTATCAGATCTGAATTAAAGCTAAAACAGTATGCTGTCGCTGTCGGGCAGAAACCTTGTTTTTCAGATGCTTCGACATTTTCATTTTGTTTTCATAAATCATTACTATTGGTCACCCTTTACGTCTGTCTGTGGGTTTTTGCAAATATTTAAGCAAAGAATAGCATTAAAAAGAGCAATCTCGCAACTTCATTGGATCCTCAAACTGTCAGTCAAACCTCATAACCTCGTGCAGTTCGCAACATCTCTGCTTGTTTGCAATGCAAGGGTAAATAAAGAACTGGTTGTTTGGATAAGTACAGCGTTTTATAAATCACCTATATAAAGGCTAATGTTTTATGTATTTGAGGAGTGGAGAAGAGTGTCTTAGTCTAGCATTTGTCATTGAACCATTGGCAATGCAGCTTTAAATAGCCTGTCTGTAATACTTCCATCTTTTATAACATGAGATTTTGGACAAATGACAGAAAAAACTGAGTACCCACATAGCTAATGTTAATGTTAACTTGTGTTTGTACTCTCTGCCCGTTTGCCTTCCTGTATCAGTTTTGAATTTAGTAAATGTTTGAATTGGAGCCTTTTGACTCACCCTCTCCTTCAACCTGCACCACACCCGTAACAGAAGAACCGACCTACTCCTCAGCCTCACCCAGAATCACTGTCCGATCGAGACCTACATTGAGGAATTCCTCCACCTCGCCCATCAGGTGTCCTGGAAAGAGGGAGCCCTCAAGCACTCCTTCTGGATAGGTCTGGACGATCGAAGGGGCGTCTCCGACATGATGTGCAAAAGAACATCAGATACAGTTGAGTGTTCAGTGACCAACCGAAGGGCCCCGCCATGGCCACCCGAAGGGGCGTGTCCGCCATGGCCACACGAAGGGGCATCACCACCATGGCCAACCGAAGGGGCGTCTCCGCCATGGCCAACCGAAGGGGCGTCTCCGCCATGGCCACACGAAGGGGCATTACCGCCATGGCCAACCGAAGGGGCATCACCCCCATGGCCAACCGAAGGGGCGTCTCCGCCATGGCCAACCGAAGGGGCGTCTCCGCCATGGCTACACGAAGGGGCATCACCGCCATGGCCACACGAAGGGGCGTCTCCGCCATGGCCACACGAAGGGGCATCACCACCATGGCCAACCGAAGGGGCGTCTCCGCCATGGCCAACCGAAGGGGCGTCTCCGCCATGGCCAACCGAAGGGGCGTCTCCGCCATGGCCAACCGAAGGGGCGTCTCCGCCATGGCCAACCGAAGGGGCGTCTCCGCCATGGCCAACCGAAGGGGCGTCTCCGCCATGGCCAACCGAAGGGGCGTCTCCGCCATGGCCAACCGAAGGGGCGTCTCCGCCATGGCCAACCGAAGGGGCGTCTCCGCCATGGCCAACCGAAGGGGCGTCTCCGCCATGGCCACACGAAGGGGCATCACCGCCATGGCCAACCGAAGGGGCGTCTCCGCCATGGCCAACCGAAGGGGCGTCTCCGCCATGGCCAACCGAAGGGGCGTCTCCGCCATGGCCAACCGAAGGGGCGTCTCCGCCATGGCCAACCGAAGGGGCGTCTCCGCCATGGCCAACCGAAGGGGCGTCTCCGCCATGGCCAACCGAAGGGGCATCACCACCATGGCCAACCGAAGGGGCGTCTCCGCCATGGCCAACCGAAGGGGCGTCTCCGCCATGGCCAACCGAAGGGGCATCACCACCATGGCCAACCGAAGGGGCGTCTCCGCCATGGCCAACCGAAGGGGCGTCTCCGCCATGGCCAACCGAAGGGGCGTCTCCGCCATGGCCAACCGAAGGGGCGTCTCCGCCATGGCCAACCGAAGGGGCGTCTCCGCCATGGCCAACCGAAGGGGCGTCTCCGCCATGGCCAACCAAAGGGGCGTCTCCGCCATGGCCAACCGAAGGGGCGTCTCCGCCATGGCCACACGAAGGGGCATCACCGCCATGGCCAACCGAAGGGGCGTCTCCGCCATGGCCAACCGAAGGGGCGTCTCCGCCATGGCCAACCGAAGGGGCGTCTCCGCCATGGCCACACGAAGGTGCATCACCACCATGGCCAACCGAAGGGGCGTCTCCGCCATGGCCAACCGAAGGGGCGTCTCCGCCATGGCCACACGAAGGGGCATCACCGCCATGGCCGTCCAAACAGCCTGCTCCGCCTTGGAGGCTTCCTGCTCTGGGTAGCCTTCCTGCTCCTGCCCTCGTCAGCCTCCAGGGCGCCCTCCCCCCCCACCCCTGTTGATGTTCTACGGCGCGAGGTCACGCCTTTTTGGGAGGGGACGTAATGTTAATGTTACCTTGTGTGTGTACCCTCTGCCTGTTTGCCTTCCTGTATCAGTTTTGAATGTTTGAATTGGAGCCTTTTGACTCAGCCTCTCCTTCAACCTGCACCACACCCGTAACAGCTAATAAACTTAATAACCTGTAAGTTGATGTAACGTGATGCACTCAGATGCATCCGTTCTAATGACCGGCAAAACATGTATGTCCCAAATTCTCAGAAATTTGCTGGTCAAAAACCTTGTAACTACGTTTGAGCTTGATTTTGGTAAAATGTTAATAATAGAATGACACATGCAAGAGTCTGACCATATCAATAACATCAGCTTCGACAATGCAGTGTTTTTCCATATCCTGAAAAGTGCCATATTCGTACATGAGGGGTTTCCGCCCGACATGATGTGCAAAAGAACATCAGATACAGTTGAGTGTTCAGTGACACTGTGTTTCGAACGGCATTGATGTCCTCACTTTTCCTAATCCCCTTCATACACTTTCCTGTGTTGATGGCCCGGATCTCAGACCCTTGACCGTAAATGCTCGGCACCACGACCAAGGCTGTGGAGAAGAGAATTAAAGGTATTAACCTCAGGCCGTCTGTTTTCTTTCTCGGTTTTGTTGGTCATGAACAAGCCGTCTGTGTGCTTTTTGCAGGATACTTTCCAGCAGGAAAAAGAGAAAAAAAGAGGAAGCGTGGATTTCTGAGTGGCAGGTGTTGAGAGACTTCTCCCATCATGGACCATTTATGCTCATTTTTAACGAACGCTCTGACAGAGGTGGATGTCAGGCCGTTTCTGTGGGCACCTGCTTCCTCCAACCCGCTGGAGGTCAGGACGGGGTCGCCAGAGAGTCAGTGGGTGGGGTTAGTCAGTTTGACTGACAGCCTTTAATGCGGTATGTTAACGCTGGAGCTATAGCACACGTAGGCCAGAGGGGGAAAGGAATGAAGAAAAGTATAGATTGGCCTCCAAAATAAACAAAAAGTCATTGTCTGTCAAACGATGACACAAGGAGTGCATGCACACACATGTCGACGTACAGCCATTCACGTGTATATAAGAAGGCCTGAAATTACACCTAAATGTCAATGATGTTTAAATTACTGACCAAAGAAGTTTATATGAACGTGTACTTTTGAAAGAAAAACATAACCCGTTGTTACCACGCCATCGTCCGGACACGATTATCCATCTGATCGCTGCAATTACCAGGTTCATATATTTTTAAGACACCCTTGGCTCCTGCAACGGGCCCTATGACTCCATCAAAGAGAGGAAAATGGGGAAAATAACACTGAAAAATAGCTTTCATGGGTCTTCAGGTAGGAGTAACTCAGCCTGACACTTTTCCAGCTCGTCTAGGTGAGCTGCACAAAAGGCTAAAAGCATTAAAACACTATTTGGTTTTACAAGCATTACCTCTGATTGCAAAGTTATTGCACGCTTTATTAAAGAGCAGCTGCTTTAGGTTAAATGTTCAGCCAACTTTTATTCTTTTTAGGTTTACTTTTCTGAAATCAATACGAACATAAATTACGTTGAATATTAACTGATGAACAGAGGAACGGAACAGGACTTAAGGAAAGCAAGTCAAGACAAACTTTGGTTAAAGACGGACAGATAAAACACAAACCAAAGGAAATAACAATGAAACGGCTTCAGATAAACCCAGACCATATTTCCCAATTGTTCTCATTTACCCAATAAATAATTGTACATTCTCATTCACAACATTAATACGTTTAGGTGTGTATGTGTATGAGAGCCCAGACTTGTGTAACCAGTGCGGTTCATGATTTTTTTCCAAGTATGACACAGTTTCAGGAACATTATACTGGTATTGCAACCACAATCGCCCTCAGCTCATTCATGTCTTTGTGTTTACAGAATGATCATGAAAATATTCAGTGATATTCCAGCAAAGTCTAATTTTCCTTTTTGCATTCAGTACAGAATTCATATATATATATATATATTAAAAAAAAATTTAAAAATAACTGCTGCAAATTCATTCATTTTGGCCTGTAATTACCAAAGTTTTATGTGGCGGCACCGAACACAGTAAAAAGGTCAAACCGCATTCGCGGCGGCCGTGCTGTTAAACAATAAGGCCATTTTCTCAACAACAAACTCAACTGACTGATGACTTCATGTCTACTTGATGAGCTGTCAAAACCCATCAGAAAGCACTGTGCAATGAAGAACGATGCCAGCATTCCTCTCCACCACCCTGTTAAATGCCTGTGTGTGTTGCTCCTGGTTGCTATAAACATTTATATCATTTGCATTGACTATGCGATACTGTAATATTTCCTTGGAGATGTTATCTGCTCAGGTTTGGCGTACTGCCACATATTCAGCGATCTGATGTGCCTTCGGTCTTGACAAGGTGAGTGCAGAGCCTGCAGGCCCACGATGCATTGCTGTTCACTGAGGCAGAAGAGGAGGCAACGAGCCAACGGCAAGCGCAAGATTTCATAAGCACTTAACTCTGATGAAACCAAAAAACACAGGGTGAGATGACAGAGTTAAAAATGAGTGTCAGGGTTTATGTCACTGAATCTGTCTTTGTGGGTGGGTGTGTCTTCGTGTGTGTTTCTGAAACTCAAGCATGTAAGCTTTAATCACATGCAGCACAACGAGATCATTCTTTCAAACCCACAGCTATCTATAGTGTCTCTAATGAACTAAATATATATCTATAGTGTCCCCAATTGCTAAATAAACCGCCTTCAGACCACAGGAAAGAAGACAAGATAACAACTGATAGTGTTGGGGAACAGTTTCCTAAACAGTTCATAGCTGTTCATAATTTTATTTAGTGAGACATTTGACATGAAAATAGCAAACTGTGTTGCATTAGAAGTGAGACAAGTAAAAAGGCAAATTAAAAAAAGTTTTATGATGTTAGTTGTTTAAAAAAAGCAAAAACATTTTATATTAATAATAATATGTATCAATTGCTATTTTATATTCCTAAGGCCATTAAATTGATATATTTAAATTTTTTAAATTGTAAAATAATCACCAAGGTAACTGAGGATGAAAAGCATGTTTCGCTCCAGTCATAAACTTCTTATTAGCGGGATCATTTGTATACTAACCACTTGGCAGTTCATCGACAATCTTTTCACAGACGCATTAATGCACTTCCAAGTTTATCTTTCATACGGCGTGGGTGGTAATGATTTGATTTGCCCAGTACAGTCACAGAAGATGTTTCCTCATTAGACTACAGAACAAAAAGAAGCTGTCCACCCCGCTGTGTGTTAATGATGAGTGAGAGCAGGACTGTTCATCTCAAATAAGTACAGTCAAGAGGTTCCTCCACCGATCAGTAGATAATCAACGAAAATCACCCCATCAACATATTCATAAGGGGTAGAACAAACATTTTCATCTGATTAAAAAAAATGATTGCACACACACACACACACACATAAAAATAAGTATATATATATATATATATACATAAACACACACACACACACAGAACAATAATTTAGATAGCTACTTATTGCAAGTAACATATTAACTTGACTGTAGTGCTATACTACATTAAGGCTTTTGATTTCCCATCACTGTTCTGTTGTGCATATTGACATATTTTATTCCTTAAGCTGTGGCTACATTAAACATTTCACAAGTCAAATGCTGTCTTGGCTCGTCTTTATACCAAGACAATTGTGTAAAAACAGTATGTCACAATTTCAAATTACCCTAGAGCAGCTTACAATGGCTGGAGAAAAAAAAATTAAATGGTATATGGGAAGTTGTTCTCTGGGTGAGTCACTTGGACTTTCAAGTTCACCGTGAATGAGTCACTTGGAGTAAGCACAAAGGCTAATTGTTCTCCAGTGGCCTTGGAGGCAATTTATGTTAATTCTGAGCGTACAGTCAAGACGCGCTTAATTTTAGTCTGCTTAAAAACAATGACATATAGGAGTCAAAACAGAGAGGCCCCACACCAAATCCTTACATTTATCAATCAGTGACAGAATCTCACAGAAAGCAAATGAATTATTTCTGTGAGGCTGTTACCCACAGGGGGGGGGGGGGGGGGGGGGGGGGGAATCACCTTTAGCCTCCAAAGAATTTTCAATGTGTGCATACCTGCATACACTCCCATTCCCATGTACACACACACATATACCGCTGCATTGTTCACTGCAATGATGATCCAAAGAGTGTGCAGATACTATTATTTTTGAGATTATTCAGTAATATTGTAATCCCAAAGCACAATGAATCAGTTTAGAGAGCAGTAAGTCTGGGAAACAGGACTGACTACGCAATTTTATTTATTTTTTTGCTTAAGGTGTTTGTTTTTTTGCGAACAAGAGTAAATGCGAATAATGGGAGATGGAAACACATTTGCCGAATAAATTCTAACCACTGATGGTGTTTTATTTACTATTGGTTACTAGGTTACCAATACCACAGGCATCCGCTCGAACAACTTAATTCGTTTTTTGTAAACGGGATCAACGGATTCAATAAAAGATCTGGCTCAAAACTGAAATTTGTTCAGAAATCGAACACCATTGAGATTTTCTGTAAATAACGAAATTTCAGTTTGTGTCAAATAAGCTTTAAAGAGAATCATGACGATTGATGTTTATATCTTAAAGTTCCCCTAGTATATATTTTAAAGGTTTCTAATTTTATTTTGGAGTCTCCTACAATAGGTTTACATGCATCCAAGGTCCACCCTTTAGTTTTCTCATTATATACATTGCACATCATTTCTCAAAGAGTCTGAAAACTGTTTTTTAGAAGATTCAGTCTCGCTAAACCCCTCCTTTCTGAGAGCCTTCTCTGCTCTGATTGGTCAGGTGGCTCAGTCTGTTGTGATTGGTCGATCGCTTACAGCGCATGGCGGAAACTAAACGCCTATTGCCACATCTGAACTTCATCTCCCGAAGCTCCCTCTGTGCTTGATACACAGTGATCCGAACAGCAACAATGGCGTCGCTTTTTCCATATCAATTCCAGTGCAAGTCCTCAATCTTGAAGTGCATGGTAAGTGGATGGCCTGTGCAGCGCTAAAAACAGTGTATTCTCAACATACTCTCAACACGAACCAAACCCTTCCAAACCTCAGCTACAACTAGTGTTTGAAAGTGGGGAAAAGCAGACGTTGTTCACGGGTAGCCAATGAAGAGCGTAGGCTGGCATTATGCAAATTTCTTACATTGTTACTGCGGTGTCACAGGAAGTGAGGCTGGAGTTGCTGACGGCAGATTCTTTCTTTTAGGAGACGATAACTTTATTTATCGTGCACTTTGATCTTTAAAACTTCACAAACAGCTATATTACACACTGCACGAAAGGTAATGTTCGAAAAGGCAGAATTGGGGCACTTTAAAGGGATAGTTCACTTTGAAATAAATTTTTGGTATGTTTTAGCTTACCTCAAGGGCATCCAAGATGTGGGTGTCTTTGTTTCCGCAGTAGTTTCAATTTTGATATCTTTAGGTCAAACCGTTCTTTTCTGTCAGTCATATAATGCAGGTCTATGGTCAATAGCGTAACATATTACGTATTACGTATTTATTCTTCAAAACGAACAGTATTTTTATCGTTTTTACCTCTTGTAAACACAGCCTCGTCCAAGTGATCTGAGGGCGCGGGCGCTTCGGTCTGCGCAAGCGCCGGAAGTGATCTCTCGCGCGTGTACGTCACTCATTGTTTACACAGAGATTTCGGAAGTGTTACCTTTCACTGTGAAGATCTAAACATATTTAGATATACTATAGGAAATCGCAATGGAAGACGATTTCGATATATCAACAGACAACATTGAATTTTTTCAGAGAGATCACTACCGGCGCTTTCCGGCGCTTGCGCAGACCGAAGCGCCCGCGCCCTCAGATCACTTGGACGAGGCTGTGTTTACAAGAGGTAAAAACGATATAAATACTGTTCGTTTTCTCACACAAACCGCTCGTTTTGTGTCTAAGGCCATCACTGTGTACTTACATTTACGAGTCATTAAATCATGTCTAATTTGGACTTCTCTGTGCATGCTCTTTGAGGTGGCGACCATAGACCTGCATTATATGACTGACAGACAAGAACGGTTTGACCTAAACATATCAAAATTGAAACTACTGCGGAAACAAAGACACCTGCATCTTGGATGCCCTTGAGGTAAGCTAAAACATACCAAAAATTCATGCCTCATGGTTGCATTAAGCAGATTAGATCTGGTCGATAATATAGTTTACATTTTGATTATACAAGCAATCAAAGAGATGAGATACGCTATATAGTATTACACTAAGATTGTAATATAGCACACAAATCATATTTACTATTTTGTGAATTATTATATATTTTTTTTACATTTTGGAGTTTGGCAGTCCTATATCTCAATCACTTTCATTACACAGAAAAATGTGGCCAACAAAATTCTCCAGAAATTCTTTAACAAACTTAGAAGGAAGCAATAAAATCATACAGGTTTGAATGCGAGCAAATAAACACTTTTTTTTTTCTTCTTCGGCAAACTATCCTTTTAAATCTAACAGCGATTTACAAGTGCATGAGGAGGTTGATTATAACACTTCACATCTGGGATTGAACATGACTGAAAAATCAAAACGGGCAACAATTAATTGGATCGATGGAGGGATGAATCACTGGTGCAACATCCTCAGGCAAAACATGAGCTAATGTTCTTATCACTTATGGAGACTGGGAAACAAGCTTTCATTAAAAAACATATTTCCAAACTGCTTACTTAGAAACAGTGTTGACTGTACTGATTTTATCTGAGCACAATCTTAAAGACAGCAGACCTCACACACCTTTTAGGAAGGAAAAAAAACCTTGACTGCTCGTCACGAGCTCTCGTCTTCTCTGTGGTTATTAGATTGAGGTCTACTTTACAAATTCTTCATTTTATTGAGGTGATAAATCTATCAACTCTCCAGCGCTATGATTTTTTTGTCTTTCCTTTCGGAGCAGATGTGTGGCATAAATAAACAACTGGTTTCTTCTCCTTGTCTTTCATAATTGCCTTTTCCCCCCCTGAGTATTTGTTATTGGAGGGGCACGTCTTGCTGTTTGTGTGTGTTAGTGATGTCTTCTGTCAAGATGTACACACTTATCATGGTGACAGTAATCCTAGCTGAGCTGTCAGTATCTCTGTGTGTGTGTGTGTGTGTGTGTGTGTGTGTGTGTGTGTGTGTGTGTGTGTGTGTGTGTGTGTTGAAAACAGCCTGCAGTAAATGTTTGGTCAGAGTTGCATTTGTTACATACAGCGTGCCAAACGGAGCACATCTTGATGTTTTTGACAGAGGCTTTTTACTGTTGAGAAACTGGTGGCATTCCATGAATATGACACACATTGGTGCACAATAATTTCATAAATAGTTAATTTAATAAATATTTTAAACAATATACCTAAAACGTAAAATTTTGAAATGAAATACAATGAATTGAAATGTAGCATTACTTAAAATTGTGACACCCAAGAAATTGTTTCATGTTTCAACACTTTCTAGCACCGTGGGAAGATATTATCAATAGGACTATCTAACTAACATTTTCCCCTAAACTAGCCTCAACTGAGCTACCTAGTTTTGCAACTTTGTGAAAAAGGACTAAATTTGCAACTCTGTTACATTCATTTTTATTTTTGAAATTTTATACAATGTTGCCTATTTAACTTACAAAATCACACAAAACAGGGGTTTTAAATGTATTTATACGTGATTTGGTAACAGCGGGGCAAAGATTGTAATCCTGTATAATATACAAATTAAAACAGCTCATTTAATATTTACTGTTAATATGACAACCAACTTTCTCTGAAGGTTAATCACATACTTCCCCAAAAGAAAAAGGCCCTATTTTGTACCCTATTCGAGGAAAGTGCATGTTTTTATTAAATATAAACAGAAAAGGCAAAGAAAACAGTTCATATAAAATTGAAGCATTCATAGAAGCGCACATTTACTACCAGCGACCCACAGTAGCGACAGTAGTGGCTTTTCGTTTTTTTTTGTTCCTCCCGGCAGACATCAAGAAAACAGAATCAAGTAAATGTGTGTGTCTGTGTTTTATGCGCGGCCAGTTTGTTCCTGTTATACTCCCACACACCCATGCAGGTTTCCACTAGCTCATCTGAAGAACTCAATCCCTCCCGAATTACAGGGAGATTTAACTAGATTATCCACTGGGTCCTCGCCCGCTGAGAAAACCAGGCCCGACGCAGCGACGCTGGGCCAGCACCTGTTCCTCCACAGCTGCTCTATAGCGAAAGAGATAGAGAGAGGGAGCGAGAGAGAGAGAGAGAGAGAGAGAGAGAGAGATAGAGAGAGGGAGCGAGAGAGAGAGAGAGAGAGAGAGAGAGAGAGATAGAGAGAGAGAGAGAGAGATAGAGAGAGAGAGAGATAGAGAGAGGGAGCGAGAGAGAGAGAGAGAGAGAGAGAGAGAGAGAGAGGGGAAATGAGAAAGAGACACTCACAGAGAAACGTCTGAACTAACTGTTTCCCTTTCCACTCTAATTAATACAATTAATTCAGAGAAATGGGTTCGAAACATTTTTTACACTTGCATAGTGGTTGCCAAGCATGCTTAATACATCATAACGTAATAGTTAGTATAAGTATAAAATGACATAATAGTAATAACAAATAACATATAGTTTCTCCATTACTTCAACATAGTCAACAAATCAAACTCTTAATGAATAGAATTCGGTTACAAGAGTATGCTAAAATAGTGGCCGTAATAAAATGCAGCAATTTAGTGCAAAACCCAAACAAAACAGGTGCAATTTGCACAAATTATCAGGTCTGAAACCCTAATAGCTCAGCATGGCATCACTAAAATCACATTACACAAACCTTATGGCATTAGACTAGTTTCAGCAGTGATAAAAAAAAAATATGCTAAAAGCACTGAAAAATTAAAACTCTACCTATACATCTAATTGACTGCAGTTACCAGCTGAAATGAACACGAGTGGCAGTAAAACACCAACTACTCATTTCTTTTCACACAAATTATGATTACGGGGCAGATTATTGATTAATAAATAGTTATTTTCATGCGGTTCCTTGCAGAATACTATGTTATGACCTCAAAACACATTTATCATAATGCATGATTTGTAAACTCTTACATTCTGAAGTTTATCATCACATAACCAGATCACCAGCCACATTATGTGGCTTTTCTGACATAGTAAACTTGCACGGTAGCTCACCTCGTACAACATTGCACCTGTGATGCGGAGCGCTCGAGTTAACAGTCTTATCCTAAGACGTCAACTAACAGACGCTTTTGACCATACGTCAACATCCGACGTTTTAGGGTACCCTTTAACGTCAGTTAGATGACGATCCTGGGGCGTCATCCAACTGACGCTTTACCTTTAACGTCAGTTAGATGACGCGGGTAGGTTTAGGTCTGGGGTAGGGTTAGGATTAGATAGCGTCATCTAACTGACGTTAAAGGGTACCCTAAAACGTCGGATGTTGACGTATGGTCAAAAGCGTCAGTTGGTTGACGTCTTGGGATGAGACTGCGCTGCTCGAGTACGAGTCCCGTGAAACACAAGTCACAATTAAAGAGCTCAAAGACTAGTAGAAACACGATAAAATGACATGGTTGCTTCAGCAAATGCGTTGTTATCTCACAATTGCTTTTGTAAACACTAGATTTAGGTTCAGGGTTGAGTGTAGATTGTTTTCAAACGAGTTAATCTTTCCGCGCCAGTCACCGGACATTTCCTTTCCCAACTGCAACGGTAGCTACAATGTGATAAAATGTTGCCAGTGTAACCCCTCCAGTCTTACTCGCCCCGCTCCGCAGTCTCTAGTGCACCTCTTGAGATCAGGGGAGTGAGGATTACTAGCTGGCTTCCGTTATGTAATAGACTCGAACCTACCGCCATGGGAGGCGGGCACGCCAACAAGGACACTAGAGTAGACTACGGTCTTTTCATGGAGTTTGGGACCTGGACAGCTCTCGCTAGCTAGAGTCCGTAACACTCACCACCTAAACCTCTAAACCTCACTCACATCCGGGTCACGGCACCAATCTAACCCCTCCGGTCCTACCTACCCCGCTCCGAGCGGGACTCGAACCGGGACACTAGAGACTACGGTATCTGCACGGACTACGGTATCTGCAGAGCTCTCAGTAGCTGATCTCCGTTAGATTCAGAATGTGATTCACGTTCATCTGTTTAGGAAAAATGCCGCAACAGGCAGGTTTTTTCCTATGAGCCTGGGTTGAAACATTTTTTTTTATTATTAGTGAACAATAGTGAAATATCAGTAAATTCAGATTAGCATTGTCTATCCATGATGATCTCTAATTTTGATTTATGAGACTTTTCTAAGACCAACAATTAAAAAATGCAAGAACACTGCATACACATGCAACGCAAGCTAAGTCTTATCTCAATGAATCTTACACCATGAATGTTGCAAACCTGCGTTCAGTTCCACTCCATTGCTGTTAAACACAATAACTCGTCCCGCTTGCACGCCTCTTCACTTACACACTTGCTGGCACTCTGCTCTGATCTTTTGTTACTGGATAAATTTTAGATGGATTACTTTTCACCGTAATCCAGCTTTATTCTTTTGAATCTTCAGACTAAATCTCAGTTGACAGAAGATGATGAAAATTCTTCATCTGTATTTCCATTCATTGAGCTCCTCAATAACCACACCTAACACTGAATGAATCTTCAAAACTGCGTGTAGTTACTTGATGGTTGTGTGAATATAATCATTACTATTGGACATTTCTAGGGCTAATAATAAAGACAATGCGCTGATCAGAAAGGTTGCGCAAAGCCTTTTGAACACTGTATTCTGAATGCAATGTTTTTTAAAACGCTGTCATTTGCAGGACATAGGAAGAGGACGTGTCTCAAACTCTCTTATTAGAGACCTTGATATAGTCTAAACGCTATGGCTTCAAAGTGTTGGCCCAGGTGGGAATCAAGACGGTGATGTCATAGGCAAAGATGTAATGTCTGGCTGTCTCATACCTCAACGTTATTTGGTCATAAATAATTAGAAATGATAGAACTACCTTCGCTTGTCAGGTGAGAACACAGCACAGCTAATAACTGAGGTTGGGGGAAAAAAACGAAGAAGCCACAAAATGCCAAAATGTTAACTATACACGGAAACATGTTGCGGGGTTGCTAGGAGACATGTAAACAAACATTGTTATAAGAAATGGGTGTTGTTTCAATGAGCCTGAGGTGACAAGGCCAAAACGCCTAAGGAGCCAGTTCCACAGGAAACAAAGCCAAGTATCATTCATGGTACATTCCATGAAAGTAAATGTTTTAACTTTTCACCTCTTTCAGTTCACCTATCAGACAATAGATGCAATATTGTTTTATCTGTTGATTCAAGTACCTACTGAATGGATTAAAAGAAAATCAATAAATTCGAATAACATACTGATCATATTCTAACATTTCATCATGTTGAGCTATATAACATCAGGGTTCGCAAGTTTTATCAAAAGCTTGGAGTGAGATCACATGCGGTTAGGGGAGGAGCCCTAATGGAGCCCCCCCCCCCATCCCCCCCCCCCCCCCCAATATTACCCATTGTTCATAATTAACCAGCACAAAGCATTTAACCACCAATGACAGAGCAATTCATCACGTCAAATATACTCTTTAATGTTATATTTCAAAAATACAAATACAAAAATTATAATGATCAAATATCTTTTTGCTTTTTCCCTGACATCTTCAGGGTTGCCAACACTCACGCTTTCAGCATCGCTCTTACGCACACGCAAGAAATGTCACGCCAAAATCCATTTTTCTCCCCTCTCAATCCGTTAATTTTCTGTTGATGACTAGACCACTGCGTATTAATGACTGGAGAGGAGTTTAAGGCCCACAGCTGTAACATCTGCCTACAGCGTTCTCACGGCAGTATTCTCTGATCGTTGATTCGCTAAAACTTTGATACGTCAGTTGCGTGTGAAAAGTTCAGAGAGAGTTCAGAGCACAGGTTCGGAGTCGGAGCCGACTGATGCACGTTTGAAAGTTTGGATGACAATCAAGGTAAGCAGATAATAAAATGGTGTGCCTTGCCACTGACGTAGCCTTGCCTTATCAGTCTGCCGAGAGTACAGACGTCAACTATAGTTGCAAACGTTGTCTGACGTGCGTTATGTGGGCTAGCTAATTGCTCAATAAAAATAGGCTCATGGTACAAATTGCGTTTTGGCAAATCGGGCAAGTGGCATTTTAAAATTCCCCAAATTACCAAAGGTTGTCCAGATTGTGTTGAGCCTGCCACACTTAAATGCGGATGCTGAGCGAACCTTTTCAGTTATTGGCCTGAAAAAGACTGACGTGACCCCACAGACTGTCACTTGATGGCACACTGTGATGGGAAGTTCGGATCATTTTACTGACTCCCTTGTTCGATCTCTTCATTAAAACGAGTCATTTTGTTCATTTAAAGAGCTTTAAATGTTATACTTTTGACAGCCAAATTCCCCGAACACATCCACCTACGCAGTCTTTATCATATTCTGAATTAAGAAATCATCATAATGCAGTCAAAAATAATTTACAGGGAACATAAATAATTACTTTACCTTCCGAGTCTTTCGTTCATTTGTCACGTGACAGACGCAATGAACGGATTGAACCCTGCTTCAGATACAGAGCTCTTGCAGAGGCAGTGATCAGGCCAAACTGCACCTGTGGCCTACTGTATATAACAGGCCTAATCTGTGAAACTTGTGTGTTGTGGTTTTCTGGGGAGGTGGAGTAACTATTATGTGTCCCTTTTGTTTTGGGAGTTCTTATTGTTTAGATGTTGTTTTACAGTCTGAAATTTTACAGTCTCACTCCAGCCAAAGTCCCAAAGTTGGCAACCCTGCATCTTTGAAAAATACAAATGCAATGGCAATGATTAAGTGTATGTTTTGACAGGATATTACCCAGAAAATATTACCCAGAGCACTCTGCTTTAATACATGTAGCCTTAAAGGGTTAGTTCACCCAAAAATGAAAATTAAGTCATTAATTACTCACCCCCATGCTGTACCAACCCCGTAAGACCTTCGTTCGTCTTCGGAACACAAATGAAGATATTTATGATTAAATCTGAGAGGTTCATGACTGCTACATAGGCTGCCTAAGGGAATGACACCGGACGGCCCAGAAAGTCATTAAAGAAAATGTTTAAATATTCCATGTCGCAACAGTGGCTCAACTATAAGTTTATCAAGCGACGAGAATACTTACGCGCACGCGCGGGAATTGCGATCTCCTTCAACTACTTCAATTCAGTTCTCGCGCGTGCGCGTCGTGGAAATCTCTTGAAGTCTCGTTTCAGGCCTACAAGGAAGAAAAGGAATAGTCGAATAAAGTCGTTATTTTTGTTTGTTTTTTCGCACAAAAAGTATTCTCGTCGCTTGATAAACTTATAGTTGAGCCACTGTTGCGACATGGAATATTTAAACATTTTCTTCATTGACTTTCTGGGCCGTCAGGATTCATTCTCTTAGGGAGTCTATGGAGGAGTGATCAACCTCTCAGATTTAATCAAAAATATCTTCATTTGTGTTCCGAAGACGAACGAAGGTCTTACGGGGTTGGTACAGCATGGGGGTGAGTAATTAATGACTTAATTTTCATTTTTGGGTGAACTAACCCTTTAAAAAGTGGCCGTCCCTGTTCACTTGTTGCCTGTCAATGACGTTATATCCGCGTTATCCCTGGTTTCCGCTTGTACTGCCATGGCGACAGACGTGGGCAACTGCGTAGTGCGTTACGTGCAGCGGCACGCTCACGCTGTTGTTGTTTCGTTCAAACATTATGGTAGCCTGGCTTCGTCATGCTCATAATCAAAGCCCTATGGAGCAGTATCAGACTCACATCTGACTAGAGAATGAGGCGTGTCTTAACCGAACCAGGAAAAAAAAAAACTCTGCACTCAATTGGATAGACATACAACCAATCAGAGCAACACAGTAAGTGTTTTTTTTTTATGAGCTACGCAAGTTGTCAACAGAACTCAACTACACGCACGCTGGAAGAAGTAGTAAAATAATGAGTGTTGCTTCTTTTACTTGGTCCTCCATGAGTGCGACCAAAGGAGAAACCACAACGACCACAGGGTTTTCATTGCGTCCCGTCTTCTTAGCGACCATCGGAGCCAGCTGATAAAATAAACTTTTGCCGAATCCCGTAGGAAGGACGGCAGACACATCTTTCCGATCGACAAATGCCTTGATTGCAGTTCTCTGTTCGTCTTTTAAAATGAATGCGCTGTCGATTTCTTTTACAACAGACGCGATAGCGGACTCTACACATCTCAGTTCTCCAGCGGCAGTCATCTCTGAGGGAAACCAGTTCAACCCAAGCGCTCTTTGATAACGCGATGATTACGTAACTGCAGATCATCTGTCCATCATCGTATAAAGCCCGCCCTGGCAATTTGATTGGCCCGACTAATTCTGAACCGGTCATAATTACTCCTCAATGGATCGAGTCCAGATCGAAATTCCCGACCAAAAAATGTTGTGGGCGGGGTTCGGGCTGGCATCCAGGCTAACATTATGGACCATGGCAAGCAGACTTTGGGACAAAAGGAGAACTAAAACAAGGATCAATACCAGCGTGGCGTTTTCGAGATGCCGAGAGCTCCACGTCCACTAACTTGGACTTGACAGAGCTTCACGAGTCTTGACAGGGACTCTCAGGGACGCTCTTACATGTACTTTATTAGACAGGTGAGCAAATGTACATACATTAAGGGTCAAGAAAAATAACTATGAAGTAACTACTAATGAACAGTCATACACAGTAGTCACTATAATCCAGTTTTTTTTTTTTAGCATTGTAGTGGTGGAAGAAGTACACAAATCAAGTGCTTGAGTAAAAGTACAGATACCCCAATAAAATATTATAATATATAATATAATGATAATTAGGCCATTTTCAAAATTACCTTAGTAAAAGTACAAAGGTAATTCATTTTTTAAAGTACTTAAAAAAGTAAAAAGCATATTATCATACTTAGTTCATATACATTTTAAACTTATTTTGCACCATTCAAGTTCCGGCAATATCACGGTAGCCCACATTTTACAGTGATTTGGTGATCAAGAGCGCGGGCATTGCATCCTCTTCTGGAGAGTTCTCAGCGCCACCGATTTGGTGCATTTCTTCTGTGAAATACAGGTTTGTGTACGTTTTATTTAATCTATAAAATCATTACTGTGCTGTAAATCATTTTATTTTATGCAAGGCAACATACAAGGACGCGATGTCAGTTAGCCTACCTAGCTGAGTCGGTCTTTTTTGCGTGATGGAAACGCCTGATCCCTTGCATAAAACAAAGTATTTAATTCATAAAGATAGTAAATCTATTTACATCAGATGTTAAAGTATGTTCTTAGAGCTGTGCACTGTTTGTTAATGGGCAGGTTATGGAGTCAGTCTGAAACGCAGGGCGGCGGTCTGAAGTTAAGCAGTTTCCCCGCTGAACACAAGCCCAGCTCCCGCAGGAGATCCAGCACCACTGGAAACGAGACCAGTTGATTACTTGAATTACTTTTAAATGTTTAACTTTTGATTTTAAAATGTTTGTTAAATGAGTTTAAATGTTAAAACAAAATATCATCTGAAATAAAGGAAGATATAATGTAGCTTAAACGAGTCATTGTAGTGTGTTTTACAAAGGTTATAGATGATTACGTTAATAGTGATTTTTTTACAGTAAATTTTATTTGATTCAGAAGTATGTGGTAATTCTTTATTAATTACTAATGGGTTCCCTATATTTTCACTTTAGAATACTGTTCCCGGTTATAAATAGCCTAATTCCTGGATAATTATTTGATAATTATTTATTAATTACTAATGGGTTCCCTGTATTTTTACTTTAGAATACTGTTCCAGGTTATACATAATTACTGAAGAATTGTCTAATAATTCTGTATTAATTAGTAATAAGTTCCCTATATTTTCAGTTCCCCTCAGTTGTTGCCTAAAATACATGAATTTACTCAATGGCATTCTATGCTGAGGAAAACAAACACACACAGTACTGTATATAAAATATAAAAACTAATCTGAGGTTAGTTTGTATGACTGTCATTAGTTACTTCTTAGTTATTTTTCTTGAACCTTAATTAGTAGATAATTAGTAGGCTAGTAGTTCTTCAGGAGGTATGACAGAATTCATTAGTTATTGATTAAATAACTGTAACTTAACACAAACATAAAATTATATTATATACTGATTAGTTAACACATCTTGCTTAGTAGTTAACAGCAGTGAAGAATTAGTTAATGAAGAATTACCTACTAGTTCTTCATTAATTCCTTATTAGTTATGCAGTAAGTAAGATACAGTATTCTAAAGTGTTACCAAAAAAAATGTTTTTTTTTTGTGTAGTTTCTGTTTGTTATTTAAATTTTAGTTACAATCTTTGTCATTTTGTTGTTTTCTTGTCATTTTTATTGGTTTTATGTCTATATAGCTTTTTATTGATTTATTTCAGTTTTAGTTATTTTAACAGTTCAAGTAAAATTATAAATAATAAATGTTGGTTTATGCTTTATTTTGACGGTCCCCTTCATATAATATAACGTTGCACCTATGTCAACTATCTCTCATTAGAGTATTAGTAGACTGGTAGGGTTATGGTTAGTAGAATAAGTTGACATGTACTTGAACAGTTACTTATAGTCATTTGAATGTCTGTTGGAGGAGCATCACAATAAAGTGTTAGCAGATATAAAGCAGACAGTCTACTAATACTCTAATGAGAGGTAGTTAACATGTAGGTGCAAAGTTACTTATAGTCAACAATGTCGACAGGGGAACATCAAAATAAAGTGTTTCCAAATGTTTTTTTTTAATGGTTTTACTTAACTACAATCAGAATCATCATAAATTGGTGATGTCATGTCGTCTCCAGTTCAGTTCCTGTGTGTGGGGCCTGAAATTACATCTGAAAACTGAAAATTAACTTGTCATTTTTTACTGCTGTAGGGTAATTAGGACTGGGCCTGTAGTAATAACTCGTCTGTGCATGAGCTAATCTACAAATACAGTGTCTGACCTCTGATGACCCCTGCTTACAATTCTTGCACTTCAGCAGGCCTCCCATCTCTCTCTCTCTCTCGCATTTGCTTTCACTGTTTCTCTTGACAGCTTGCTGGCAGAGAAGAAAGTGAGTTTTTGAACATCTATATTTCCAAATAAACTGAATGTCTGAAAGAGGAAATGCAAGGCTTGATTGGTATGCGCTCTCTGCGGCCTTTCAGATTCATTCTATTTTGAAGGTCGATACTTGTACGCCGGTTTCGATGATGTTCCACTCAACCGGGCAGACCAGCGCATTCCACAGATGAGCAGAACACACACTCCCATGTGCACCATGTAAATACATTAGCTGACAGGACACATGCACACACAGACACTTAAACGGAGCATCTCGGATTAGCAGAAACCGCGTCTATGACAAGGTAATCACACACAACAATGTGTGTGTGTGTGTGTGTGTGTGTGTGTGTGTGTGTGTGTGTGTGTGTGTGTGTGTGTGTATATGTAAGCACTCTCAAGCTCCGTCTTCCTGGTCAGATGCCCACACACACACCCAGTTCTATCAATCACTGTGCATTCTAAAAATGATTTAGCCATTCAGTAATAAAGCCCGCCGGACACATTCAGACTTGCACATAGAAATCGAGAACTCAAGAAACCCAATGCTACTCTAAAGGACATACTTGCTTTTCAGCAACCCACTCTTTCACACCATTTGGACAACGCAATGCTGAAATGGTTTACAATAAAAGTGGTGCTCAGGGAAAGACCATAGGTAGAATTACACTAAGCATTCTGGGACTTCATGCCAGTAATTCATTTGGCGTGATGGAGGATCTACACAGGGCAACGCTGAAGTGTGTAACAACCACGGCCAGATAAACAGTAAAATGCTTAACTTAATTATGGGCTCATTTATCCAATGTTTAGCAATAACTAACTAGTGATACTACTAACTTAACCCTTAACAGTGGTACAGCTATTATATAATGTGTTATATAAGTACTTTTTCCAATGCTACAACGCTACATTTAATGTGACACTGTTATGCAGTGTTGGGGATTAACTAACTAAAAGTAGCAACATTACTAACTTAACTACATTTAGCAGTGGCGTGACAGTAGTGCAGTGTTTCCAGTACCAAGCTTTCAAATGTGTAGCGACATGCTACTTTTAATGTGACACTTGTAACCCGGGTGATCCAGGCTACCAGTAGAAGAGTTGAGAGAGATGTAAAAAGATGAGAAAATTAAGAAAGAGAATAAGAGAGAAAAACGAGTGCTTTAGAAGAGAAAGTGTTTTGTCCAATCATGGATCGCGCTGCATTGATTGACACTCCAACGAGCCAATGGTAGCAGGGCACTGAGACGGCGCCGGCGACACTGACGCTGTCAGAGACAAAGTGAGAGAGAGAGAGAGAGAGAGAGAGAGCGAGTGAGACAGACGAAACAGATGCACATTGAGTGATCTCTAGATATTCCGCATCAAAATATAGATATTGAGAAAAAGAGACTTGAATGAGGTTAAAAGATTACATTTTTTAGTGAAAGTGATTGAATTTTGAAGAGCTGAGGTCGAAGAGAGAAGACGACGAGGCAGAGAATCGAGAATAATAACCGATTGTAGATAGCTACACGGAGCACCAAAGCACCGCAAATTATCTTCTTATTGGATAAGATGTAAAATTCTTGCCTTGGTGAGTTGTGTTTTTTTTATATTGACTGTTGAAGACTCAGCGGCAAATCAGTAGTGTGATATTAGCGTTCATATAGGCCGCTTATTCATAGTGTGTGAGCTAACGTTAGTGCTAATTTGCACGTTGGGCTAAAGCTTATCACATGTGAAGATGCAAACGAGTCAATGAAGAGTGACAATGCCGTGTATAAATGTCAAGATATTGAGTTAATATGTTGTTTGAAGTGTATATATGATGTTTGTTAATGAACGTGTTTGAATGGAAGATTAATTATTGTTCTGCCTTGTGTTTTTGCAAGGCTGGGTTTTTCGTTTTGTTTGTGTTTTTCTTCTAAGAAATTGTGATCACCATCCTGGACACGTGAGACGCACATGAGCGTATGTCAAAGGCCAGCCACCCACGGAGACCATTTGATTGATGAACTTTGATCTCAATTTCATCGAAACTGGTATGAGACAACTTTTGCTTTTGGACAAATGGGACTGAGACTTTGTTTTTTCATATTTTCCTCGAGCTTTGAACGGAGAGACATTTGCTGCGTCCCAATTCGCATACTATCCGTCCTAAATAGTATTCGAAAATAGAATTAGTACGTCCCAAATCGTAGTATGTTGAAATTAGTGTTTCAAAGAGACCCGGATGGTCTACTATATCCAATAAGAATCCGAAGTGCAGATCGATGCGCACTCTAACGGCTGATATTGCCCACAACCCATCGCGCGTTGGACGAGGATTCGGTCAGAACTACAAACACGAATGAAAAGTGTTCAAAAACTACAGACATGGAGGACGCGCGAGTCCGACGGTTATGTAGAGAGGTTTAGACAACGGGGTTTGAGTGATTAATTATCAGTATCTAACCTGACGAAAATGTATTTATTCAACGTTGTCCACATTATATTGCATCTGCAGCAGCATTGTGAATGTTTGCAAAGATACGTTTAGCCATTAACTTTTAAATGCATTATTATATTCAAATTCCAAACACATGAGGGGAGTCTCGGCATGAAAGACCCATGACTGGCAGATGAACGTGTGACAACAATTCTCTCTGAAATGGTAAGAAGTTATATTAGATTGAATGGAGGATTTTAACTGTGACGAGATGATTGACAGGGCAGTTTACGGTGACAGGATGCACGCGACAGATCTGTCCGTTAAAGATGGAGAAGTAGTATGTCCCAAAGCTTGCCTACTCTTTTGCTACACACTCAAAAGTATGTACTTTTTCTTCACAAAAAGAGTACATACTTTTAGGGCGTAGTATAGCGATGTTCGCCGGAGTCAAATGTGACGTCACGATATGGGCGTGGGCGCGAAGTGGTTGGGAGAAAGAACCAAAACTTGCAGCAGTCTACCTGTGTTTTGTCAGCATATGATAATTCTTTGTCCGAAGAAGCTAAAATGAGATATAAGGTTAAGCTTTTATATAACCAGGGTACATGTTCTCTGCCTGATCCATATCACCTGAGTGAGAATTGGAGCAAAAGCCCCGACACATGGCCAGATTTGACATTTGGCGACATCTCCTGTATCTCATCGACACGCCATCTTTGTTTACCAGAGTCGATGAAGGCGTATAAATCTTTAGATGTCTATAAGTAAGTCATAATTACGAATATTACTGGTTTTAACTAAGAATAACTGGTAAATTGTACTGGCAACAACATGCTCACACCATGGAAGTATAATCAATGTTATTATACTTCCATTGCTCAGTCACACTAACATGCACACAAAAAGTTGTGTAAACAAAGACTTTGACACGTCTTCCGAGGTATTTTGTACAGTTATTCATTCATTAATTAACCCATCAATGCGATAGAAACTACTAGTAACATTTATTTACAAAATTAGTTTTAATTTTTAACGCAAAATGCAGGTAGCAGACGCGATCGTGGTCCGCTGGGTTCTAGACGCCTAATTGCATACATCCACAGCTTTCTTCTTGATTCAGGCTGTTTAGGTACGCGGTAGAAGCTCTTGGGGTTACTCTTATTGAACCTGTTAACACAGCCGATCACACAGCACGATACAACCATTTTTCTTCTGTGTTTGCGCTGCGCAGCAAGCGGCCATTACTTTTCTTTTGCCAACCAGAGCGCATGTAACCGCGTCGTGACGTCACGGCGAAGATCCCTATAAGTAGTAGGGGTGGGAATCTCTAGGCACCCCACGATTCGATTCGATTACGATTCAGAGGGCTGCGATTCGATGGTAAATCGATTATCTGAATCTTTTTGTGTGACTATAAATACTTTGCTTTAAAAGTAAGTAATGACCCATAAAGAATTAACGTACAATAGATTTTATTAACATTGCAAAGAACCAACAGGAAAATAAATGTGTGCCTGAACTAGCAGCATACTTGTAGTAAATTAATAGTATAACAACGACCGGTACAGCCGAGTGTTTTTCCTCCTCTGGGTGGAAACGCGTCATATGGCTTCTTATATTTGTATTGTTTCCGAAATATTTTAGTTTTATTCTACAAAGCTTACAACTAGTGTGACTCTTGACTGTCCAGCTCCTTTCCCCCTTCAACTTCAGAAGCCAAAATATTTCCACACGTCAGCTTTTAACGAGTGTGTTTGGATCTCGCGCGCCATCGCGTCTCTGTTATGTGCACGCCACAGACGGTCCGGGCGGGCACTGCACTTCGCGCTTCAGAGTTCCGTCTTTTGCGTTCCGTCAATATTAAGTTATTATAAATATATATCTTAAAAAAAAATTTTTTTTTTTGAAAATCGATTTTTGACATTTGTGAATCGATTCAGAATCGTCCACGTCCGCATCGCGATGCATCTAAGAATCGATTTTTTTCCCCCACCCCTAATAAGTAGGCGAATTGGGACGCAGCAATTGATTCTGAACTGAACTATTCTAAACAGGGTTCCCGCGGGGTCTTAAAAAGCCTTAAAAGCATTGAATTTATGAATTCGGAAATAATACCTTAAAAAGTCTTTAAAAAGTCTTGAATTTTGATGTCTGGGTCTAAAAATTGTGTTGTCTGTCAGCGTTTCATTTCATTGACTAAAATATTAACTTTACTTCATCGACATTTTTCACTGACGAAAACGAGACGCTACCTAAATAAAACCTAGTTTTGAATGACGAAAATCTATTTACATTTTCGTCAACGAATAAAAACTAGATGAAAATGTTAGATAGTGTCGATCTGGGAAGCGATCCAGTCAGAACTGATGTCCTGCGTGTGTGGTAGATACACACATTCACACATTTGTACTGTAACGTGTATGTCTACATTATGTCTACATCAACATTATGTCTAAATGTCCGGTTTGGAGAGTATTCATGTAAACTATGTCGGTTTTGTCTTAAACGGTTGTATCGGGTGTGCATCAGTGCAATCGTATCCGCATGTCATTGGACATGAGCCGATGTCTTAAAGTGACAGTGGCAATAAACATAATGCGGTCTGTGTCATTCATTTTGATCAAGCAACAATAGAAAAAGAGAAAAGCATTTACTGTTTGTTAATAGCTTTAATAAGGATTAATTATATTTAATTCATACAAATACTTGTCTGCTTGAAAGAATAAAAAATTATGTATGCAAGTTGTTATAAAGAATGCATATATCATTCATTGAAAAGAAGACTGTGTTTTACTTTAGGATACAATTGACCTAAACCCATTATATTTTAGTCGACTAAATCTACTGTAGATTTAGGGGGCTTTCACACTAGCACTTTTGGTGCGGACCCGGGTTCGAATGACGTCAGAGTTCGGTTCGTTTGGATGATGTGAACACTGTCTTCCGAACTCGGGTGCGCACCCGCGAACCGTACTCGGGTCCGCTTAAAAAGGTGGTCTGGGGTACGGTTCATGTGAACTCGGGTACGGTTCGCTGCTGATATGAACGCTATCAAACCAAACCGCGGAAGTGAACCGTTATTGATGTATGTGGTCGTCAGGACAGTCGGCTGTCGCACGCGCATCACTTTCTCTTTCGTGCGTGTGTGTATGTGTGTGTGTGTATATATACCTTGATGAAAAGCGGGATTGACGCATTGCAAGCAGAGAGATAATTTCTGCTTGCCTCCGTAAAAATTGTCTTCGGCGGACAGCCCGCTGTCTTTGAAACGTTTTCAGAATTTTTGCGGTAGACAGACGCAAGTGTGTTTCTGTATGTCTATGTTGAAAACAAAACCAAAGGTTAAAAAATAGAAGAACAAATGTCAACCGTGCAAGTCTCCATTTTGGGCGCCTTTTCATTCGCGGTTACCAAGCAACACCATTACGCCAGCTGCAGCCTGATGACGCAAGCGTACCGCGGCTCGGATAGAAATAATATAATGTGAACACAGTCCATCGCGGGCAGGGGGAGGGGGGGAGCAATCGAACTCGGGTTCGGAAACAGGCAATTGAACCAAGTGTGAAAGCGCCCTTAGTTTACAGTAGATTTCGAAAATCTAAAAAACACTCAAATCTAAAATCACTAAAATGTTATTGTATTTCGTCAACTAAAACTAGACTAAAACTAAAACAATTCAGATGACTAAAATATGACAAATTAGTTTGTCATATTTTTAGTCAAAAGACTGAGACTAAAACTAAATCAAAATTTGCTGTCGAAATTAACACTGCTGTATGTAACTTCTCTGTATTTTATTTTTCCTCAAAAGTTTCATTTGTCAACCACGATGTTTATTGTTCAGGGGTCTCTCAGTTCTCCATATTCCCAGCATAGAATAAGTAGCTAGCTAATGTTAAAACGCAACTTAACATTGTTCGGCAAACTTTCTTGTGGCCTACTGAAATGTTTTTATTTTTCACACCTGCTTGGCTTATCATCTTTTACCCATTCCACATTTGAAAAATAAATCTGGTAGGGACGTGAAATAGGTATTAATTTTTTATAGAAATGGTCTTAAAAAGGTCTTAAAAAGACTTGAATTTAACTTGAAGAAACCTGTAGGAACCCTGTCTAAAGAGTCAACAACTCTTTTGATCCGAGTCATTTGATTCTGAACTGACATTACCTGAATCAATTCAGTGAATCTTAAATATTTGATTCATTTGGTTGAAAAGACTTGCATTTTGAAGGGAAAGAGTGATTTGAGTTACTGAGCTGTAATATTTTGTTTTGAGAACATTGTTTATTGTTTTCCTTCCAACTGTATTGGGGTATAAACAAACTGAGTCTGAGTTTTCTAAGAAGTTTTATTTTATTTATATTTTTTACAAAGTATATGACAATTGTTGTCAATTGAGTTGAATTTAGTTAATGAGTCCAACTTCCTGAAATTTAAAAAAGAGAGTTGATTATAAGCATTATCATACTTTGTATATTGTTAAATGAGAGTATTGAGATTTACATGTTCCAGACGAATTGCAATTAAGAATTGTTTCCAATGAATGAAAGATCCCAACCAGTAAACAGCTCTTGGTTTTCACCTACCTGCTGTGTTGCTTCCCACTCTCCAGTAGCCGCTCCTTACCTTCTGATCAATTGGCCCATATTGAACCATATACGTGTGACACATCAGACATAACACGTGTGCCACGCTACACACTGTATTGCATACGCAGCTTTACTCTCAAACAACTATGCAAATAATGAAATGTACGTTCTTAAATGAGCTTCTCTCGTAAGCAGCATCGCAAAGTCTGGTTCATAGTGAATTGGACTGTTTGGATAGTATGGAAATGAATGGACTGAATGATAAATGAAGCCATTTTGTCCTTATAGGCCTGTTTTGTTATGCTGCTGTTCATCTCTAAATGTTCAAATCAGATATATACTGTAGAAATGAGTGTCTTCTATTTTTTAAAATATATTTTTAAAGTTTTGTTTATTAGTACTTAGTGTAACTTGTGATGCTGTCACCCTAACTGGGATTCATTCATACAAAATTCCATTATTGGAAGATTAGAGAAAGTTTATTGCCATATACATGCAATGGAATAAAATGTCGTTTCACTAGGTGTGCAGTGCATTTTACAAAAATAACATTATAAGGACACATGGTGAGTAATACAATTACTTCACTGTAAACAATACACTGTAAACAATAAACATATTGGTTTTGTGCCAGAAAAATATGACTGAATAAATTAGAAATTATTGCAACTGGTACAGCATTACACTTGTGACAGAAAGCATTCCTGTATGAGATAAAAGAGCTCAAAGACTTATAGAAACAAGCTAAAATGTCATGGTTGCTTCTGCTTCCCATGGTGTGCACTGCTATCACTGTCGCTCAGGTTTAATGTAGGTTTAATGTCACTTTGAAAAGTCTATGAAACGTGCTAGCAAAACGCAATATAATTTTGCAAACGTAACCACAGGCAAGTTATTTCATGACACTGGGCTGTTTAATAAACCTTTATCTGCAATAGAGATTTTTTTTTTTCTGATAGAGCCACTTGTGGACATGTCATCTGAAAAGTGCAGTGAAACGTACCCAGAGCAACATAAAATATATATATATATATATATATATTTTTTTTTTGCAAGATGTAGGCAGTCACATATTTCCAATGAGCCTGGGTTGCATTATTTATACTCTATACACAAATATATTTAAAAAAAATACACAATGTCCCCTTAACTAGCTTAAATCTAGTTAGCAATTATTTGTTAGTTTATTATTTTTTAAGTGTCTGTATTTTTATTTCTACTACATTTCAAAGCATAACATCGTCCTCCACTACATTTCATAAAAACATATAATTCCTTGTTATGTTGAACAGAAGAAATCGACCCCCGCCCTGAGGTCCAATAGGGATGTCCGATTCATGAACGAGCCGATTCTTTCCAATAAAACTGATGAATTGGTTCAAAAATCCAACCGAACAATTCAGTTAGTGAATCGGACTGATCCAATTGCAGCTGTTCTGAGTCAACAGCTGGGTTCCACTTGATCCAGTAAAAATGAGCCAATAGCGATTTTCAATTCCTGAACAAGCTGAATCTTTCCAATAAACCTCCAATAAAATCGGACTGATTGCAGCTGTTCTTTAGTCAACTCACTGATTCAATGATCCTGTCAAAATGAGCCATGATATTATCAGAGCTTGAACGTGTGCGCGACCGCTTTAAAAGGGCGAGCTGTTTAAGCCCATTAAATTGCTTGAATGTGGACATGTCCGCATTTGTATGTCACCATATGTACAGCGATTTTTGGTTAAATAACGCAAATTAAATGTTGATGCATCTTCTCCGCTGCAGTAGCAGTTTCAAATGATATAAAGCTAGTATGTTTGCATAGCGTTTGTCTTAAAATGTTTTCCCTATGTGATGTCTTTGTAGCCACATATTTAGCTACACAAAATAAGTCTTTCCTCAAAAAAGCAGCCTGGCTGTGGTTAAGTTATGAATACAGTTTCAAAGCATCGTCCGTGACCCTACGTTTACATGCAACATCTGAAAAAGATAAATAGTAGAATGAATCTTGCAGTGTCTCCTGAAGCCTGCGGAGTCACGTATCGCTGCAGTGGACGTGTTGGCAGGCATGGGGAATCGCAGCTGTGGGCGATGTCACTCGGCACCCAGCGAATGTCTGCGTGAGCTAATGGCCCTCGTGTTGCTTCATCACACGGTTAAGTGCTGCTCCAATTTAAGTGAGGCTAAAATGACTGCACAGGCACTAATAAACCCATTCAGTACAGCTCCCTTCCCTCGAGGACAGCGTGTTTGTGAGTGCGTTCAAGGCCAAGTGCATGACACAGGTGTGTGTGTGAACCGTGGCTGTTATGCGGTCTTTTGCAGGTGCAGTTTGTTTTTCACACTATCTGGGTGTCTGGTTGCTCCCTGGTGTTTTCCATGAATAAGATACCACTGATCCTCAATTACTTCATGAAATCCTTAATTAGTTATTGACTTTCCAGGAAGCATCTTGAGCGTTTGGTGCAAAACCATTATAGATTTTTCATGCAGACTTGCATGCATACAGTGAGTATGGAAGGATAAAGCATAGTTATTCATATAGTTTTCTAGTAAAATCACAAATCTATGACCAAGGAAGTCTTTTTTAATTTGCATACTGTACGAGCTTCCCTCCCAACAAGTTGGTTTCACTGGTCAGCTGCTGTCGTGCAGGCTCCAAGACGAAAACCAGATGGTTACGTTCTAACATAAGCTCATGAAATTAATCACAGGCTCTGAATGTTCTCAAAAACATGCTGTGATGTAAGATGAGTCAAAGCTACATAGCCCAACCAGTCAATGTTGCAGTTGTTTCTACGTTTGAGAGAGATGTAGTTCTTTTGCAACTTTGTAAAACTGAATGGTGGGGCTTATTCTTGTTCTTTCACAAATCAGGCGTGGCGTGTGCACAAGATTCAAGTTCTTTATGGATATGCAATACATCCTTCTATCAATGGAACCAAGACATAAGTAATGTTCGTTCCCCTTTGAGCGGTTACTGACAGGCCTTTGGCAGCAGCTGGATGGGAGCAGGCGCTAGTGTCAGGGCTTGTCCTGGGTGAGCCTGGCAATGTGCCATCAGGGCATCTGTAGAACAGTGGGATTAAGCAAGCTGTCTGTCTACTCGGCAGATAGACTATTCATTTGGAAGGAATCGTATGTTTTGAGGTTGAACTTATTTAAATCACACGGGTGGGGGTGGGGGGGTGAGGGGGTAGGTAATGTAATGACATTGAGATTTTCCATAGACATTACGATTTTTATACTATACAAACTATTCTCTCCCCTTACACTAACCCTAGCCATCACACAAAACTTTCAGCATTTTGAATTTTTAAAAAAACTTATAAGCTGGTTTCCCTAATGGGGACCAACATTTTTTTCCCACAAAGACAATTTTGGATGTTGCCATCATTGTGGGGACAGTTTACCTGAACCATACACACACACACACACACAAAGTTGTTTTCCATCGACTTTAAAAAAAAATTCCCCACAAGGACAAGGATTTCAGATATTGCTATCTTTGTGGGGACATTTTGTCCCCATAATGTAGGATTTACCAGGCCACAAACACACACTCACAAATATATGAATGACTAATCAACCTGCATGTAATGAATCCACGTAACAGACATAACTTTGTTATAGTAAAATTCAAATAAGTTACTTATTGCCATACTGTTTTAAAATCAAAGTACTGATTCAATATTAGAGAAAAGATACTCAACTTGCGCAAAAAACGTGCACAAAATGGCGACTGAAGTGGAATCATGCTTAAAGAATGCCCGCACTGAGCGCTGCGTATCCAAACACCTCAGCTGGCAGATTGAGCAAACATCTGCCTCATCCGCTCGGAGGCAATGCAAAACTATAAATTCGAAACAATTATAGGGCTCAATTAATGTTGGGTTGTTTGTGGACTGATAGTGCCTGCTGCATCTCGGTCTCCACCTGTCATTCATGATATATACGACAAGGTCTAGGTGTGAACAGGAACATGTAAATCAAATTTTGAGCTAGCGGCAAAACACTTGCTAGTCTACACAAACATACCTAAACCAACATGCATGTACTAATGTGTGCATGCTCACACACACTAACATGTCACAAAGAACATGCCTTTAAGAAACTCTAAATAAGACAAAAACAAAGGCAAGGGTTATTGCAAAATCTCATATTTTCCATAAAACATTCTCCTGATTTTTCCAAAGATGACGTTCCACATCAAGGAATCTACAACATGACAATCTGTCAGTTGGCATTAACTGTTTAACTGTTTTCCATGTTTGCTGTAAGGGCCCAGAGGTGCTGGTGGCTCAGGATGAGACATGCACTCCCGTCTTCCTCTGACTGGGTGAAAAGGTGAGTTTTTTTTCTGTATTTTACCATGGTGTTTCATGCGGTTGTACCTTTAGCAACAATAAATGCTTCATTTAAGAGCTTGTTTACATGTCAAATATAATGAAGAGCAAGACAGTAAAAACTGTTCCTGGGAAACAACTTGTAATAATAATCCAATTATTCTATGACAGCCACGATTTAAACCCATGACGAGATCACCAGAGGGTAGAAATCAGCAGTTTACCTGAATGAAGTGTGCTTTGTTTGGAAATGGGTTTAGTTTGCATGCAGGCAACACCTCTTATTAATGTAGTTTTGTATTTGCATGAGATAATTGTTTTTGGAAGCTTTTTTTTTCTTACCAAACCAAATTCTAAGAAGCAGCATTCCTGTTTTAAATGCATATCAGCATTACTGAAATGAAACTCCAAATGTCATAACAAATTATCAATGGACTGGCAAATAGTTCTTCAGTTTGAACTCATCAAACATGCAGTTACACACACACACACAAGTACACCTAGACAATTGGCGAAACCACAAACAGTCAATAAAAACACAGAATTGATACAATTTGAATTAAGTAGGGTGAGAGAAGTGACAATCTTAAATGTTTCTTATTTAAGTGTTTAAGAAGACTGGATATAATGCAATTGTTGTAGTTTGAATAATCCACAAGTTTGAATGATGTAAAAACATGAAAGTTTGTTTGACCACAATATTTTGTTTACTATAAATAAATTATAGTTACACTAAATATTAAATTAACCTAATACATCAACACTTATAAAAATTAAATTAATAATAAAACTAACCTATGCAATTACACTAATACAGTTCTGGAATAGCCCACAAATAGAATAGACTACTTACAACATTCTTTTATGGCGCTTTCATCATTTTTAGACCTGTAATTTAATGAAAGAGAAAAAATAAATTTTTTGTGATTCACAGAAAATAAATAAATGAATAAATACATACATACATAAAGACTAAATGAGGGCAGAACATTTCAAAATGTGAGTATTTGAAAATTTTTAGTTTAGACTTGGGTGA
This sequence comes from Tiaroga cobitis, assembly GCA_030578255.1. NCBI lineage: Eukaryota > Metazoa > Chordata > Actinopteri > Cypriniformes > Leuciscidae > Tiaroga > Tiaroga cobitis. Next base: position 33,256,390 of record CM060608.1, on the reverse strand, counting down.
GACACCATTTTGGTGGTGCAGGATAAAGGTCGCTGGAATAAACTTTCCTTCAAAAAGTGTTACTCAAAAAATAGTACATAATGCTACAACCATACTGAAGGCCACTTTCATTCGCGGGAAAAATACAATGGCAAATGAGGGCAGCCTATATTATAAACCCCAGTAGTTTATGCTTATGGTTTGATTTATTCTCTTGAGGAGAAATTGATGCTTATGTTACACATTGTTCAAACAGCGGCCTATAGAAAGGGTTTAGGTTGCTGGTTTTGCCACACTCACAAACCTTTCAAAACTACTTAATTTGAGCATTGCAATCTTACACAGTGCATTGCAAACACTCTTGCTGTGGGGTCTGTCCTGTACATACTTGCACTGACTGCAGGGATTGGATTATTTCAAATTGGAATGGAAAATGGGATTTTGTAAGATTTCCCAGATTAAATCTCTAAGCATCAGTGCTGCCTCATGCATCTAAAAGCGGTGAGAAAATATGAAGTGTTTAAACATACGAAGCTCCAGTAAATGAGCTTCAATGCCTTGTTTTAGTCTAGAAGACTGATGCGGTCAATCAGAGCTGTGGTGTAACATTTACCGCCAGTGTTGGAAAGTTAAGTTATTCTAAAAAAGAAGTTAATTACAAGCTACTAATTACATCTTCAATGGTGTAATTAGATTACTGTACTAATTAATCCTTATAAAAATTACTCCAGATGAACAATACAAGGTTAGGCATGAAACTGCTCTTTTAATTCTTTTAAATAAATACTATAAAATTGTCATACATTATTCTTGAACTGACCAAAATATTTAAAGGGTGAAGGTTACATTAAAAACATACATTTTACAATAAGACGTTACATTTTGATGTTAAATCCACTATTGTTTTATATAGAATTGTTCTATAGTTTAAACAGTATTTAATGCACTTACATCAAAAGTAACTGATTCAATTACAGAAAAATTAAGAGTAATTCCTTACATTACTTTTTCAAGGGGAAATTAATTAAATTACAGTAATCAATTACTTAGTAATGCATTACACCCAACACTGTTCACCGCACATGCTCTTAAAACATGACTGTGGTGCTCATGCTGCAATGTCCGGCCTGCAACGTTTCTCCATCCCTTGTTTCGTTTCGTTTATTTTATTTATTAAGCACTTTTACAGTGCTGTACAATATCTAAAATATATAAAGACAACCATAAAAATACAACACTACAACCACACTTAAAATAACAGTGAAATAAACCCCTCAGTATTAATACACAAACAACTATTATACCCCATTAAATGCTAATGCGAGGAGGTATTCCTTAAGCTTGTGTTCAAAAACACTTAAAGTGAGTGCCGATCTGAGAGAAAGGGGTAAATCATTCCAGAGATTTAGAGCTATCGCTACAAAATCTTGATCTTCACTTCTCCGTTTAGTTCTAGGAGTAGTTAAAACCAGCTGGTCAGCTGACCTTAAAGACCGTTTTGGTTCATATTTCTCAATCAAATTCACCAAATACAATGGAGCCATACCATTTCTCAAATATATGTCAAAAAAATAAATAAATCAAAAGCTCTTAGAAACCTGTAGTGATCACTGGGTATGCTGGAAAAGGCATACTATTTTTCAAAGAAAGTATAATGCAATATGAGCAATATGCACTGCATGCAAAATCTCGGTATGCATGCAATACGTGGATAGCATGTTTAAATTTACCAAAAATGTGCAACCAGATTACACTGTGTGGAATACTAGATCCTACAAAGCAATGCATTCATGGAGTGATGAATTAACTTTTTAATCAACCAATTTCAGATTTCATCATCTTGTTGAATTGTTTTTTTTTCTGCTAAAACTTAAAGACATTCTTAAAGTCCCCCTGTAGTCAATAATTGTATCCCTTAAAACTCGTCTTTGATTACCAATTACATATTTAAACCTTTTTTCCTTGAAAAAAAAAATATTCATGCCTTAAAATAACTTGAATATAACTCTACACCCTTGCCTCATTTAGTATACGCGGTTCTATGAATATGCAAATTAGCCCCACCTCCACTCACCCACACCAGCTCAGAGATCCACTCATTGACGATCACATCTTGACCTGATTGGTTACAAGGTAGTTTGTGACGCCAGAAACACCAGCGATTTCCAACCGTGTTTTTGAGACTGTCTTTGGTTCACTGCAGTTTTAAGGAGAAAATACTCAGCAATGTTATTGACTTGTGAATTTACACATGGTTTGTCTTAAAGCATATTAAAAAAAAACACCAAATAGACATATAAACAACATTAAAAACAACATTCACCACAGGGGGACCTTAAAGAAAATAGCCTATAATAATTTAAAGGGTAAGTTCACCCAAAAATGAAAATTATGTCAGTATTACTCACCCTTTTGCTGTTCCAACCCCGAAAGTTCCAAAAAAGTTCTAAAACTTTCGTTCATCTTCGGAACACAAATTAAGATATTTTGGATGAAATCTGAGAGCTGGCTACTCCTCCATAGGCTTCTAGGCAAGTTCATTCTGCCTGTCCAGAAAAGTTAGTAAAAACATTGTTAAAATAGTCGACGAGAAAACTTTTTGTGCACAAATGAATGCAGGGGCAATGCTGAGATACGTACAAGGAGAAGCACGTGGCCAAGAGGAAGATACAGACGACGAGCAACCATCTACAAGCAGTTCAGGCACACATCAACCCCAGCCGGCCAGCAGGTCTGTAGACTCCACAACAGTACCAAACCCTGATCAACCACCCGCAACCAGCAGTTCAGGCACACATCAACCCCAGCCGGCCAGCAGGTCTGTAGACTCCACAACAGTACCAAACCCTGATCAACCACCCGCAACCAGCAGTTCAGGCACACATCAACCCCAGCAGGCCAGCAGGTCTGTAGACTCCACAACAGTACCAAGCCCTGATCAATCACCCACAACCAGCAGTTCAGGCACACATCAACCCCAGCCGGCCAGCAGGTCTGTAGACTCCACAACAGTACCAAGCCCTGATCAACCATCCGCAACCAGCAGTTCAGGCACACATCAACCCCAGCAGGCCAGCAGGTCTGTAGACTCCACAACAGTACCAAGCCCTGATCAATCACCCACAACCAGCAGTTCAGGCACACATCAACCCCAGCAGGCCAGCAGGTCTGTAGACTCCACAACAGTACCAAGCCCTGATCAACCACCCGCAACCAGCAGTTCAGGGACACATCAACCCCAGCCGGCCAGCAGGTCTGTAGACTCCACAACAGTACCAAGCCCTGATCAACCATCCGCAACCAGCAGTTCAGGCACACATCAACCCCAGCAGGCCAGCAGGTCTGTAGACTCCACAACAGTACCAAACCCTGATCAACCACCCGCAACCAGCAGTTCAGGCACACATCAACCCCAGCAGGCCAGCAGGTCTGTAGACTCCACAACAGTACCAAGCCCTGATCAATCACCCACAACCAGCAGTTCAGGGACACATCAACCCCAGCCGGCCAGCAGGTCTGTAGACTCCACAACAGTACCAAACCCTGATCAATCACCCGCAACCAGCAGTTCAGGCACACATCAACCCCAGCAGGCCAGCAGGTCTGTAGACTCCACAACAGTACCAAGCCCTGATCAATCACCCACAACCAGCAGTTCAGGCACACATCAACCCCAGCAGGCCAGCAGGTCTGTAGACTCCACAACAGTACCAAGCCCTGATCAATCACCCACAACCAGCAGTTCAGGCACACATCAACCCCAGCAGGCCAGCAGGTCTGTAGACTCCACAACAGTACCAAACCCTGATCAACCACCCGCAACCAGCAGTTCAGGCACACATCAACCCCAGCAGGCCAGCAGGTCTGTAGACTCCACAACAGTACCAAGCCCTGATCAATCACCCACAACCAGCAGTTCAGGGACACATCAACCCCAGCCGGCCAGCAGGTCTGTAGACTCCACAACAGTACCAAGCCCTGATCAACCATCCGCAACCAGCAGTTCAGGCACACATCAACCCCAGCAGGCCAGCAGGTCTGTAGACTCCACAACAGTACCAAACCCTGATCAACCACCCGCAACCAGCAGTTCAGGCACACATCAACCCCAGCCGGCCAGCAGGTCTGTAGACTCCACAACAGTACCAAACCCTGATCAACCACCCGCAACCAGCAGTTCAGGCACACATCAACCCCAGCAGGCCAGCAGGTCTGTAGACTCCACAACAGTACCAAGCCCTGATCAATCACCCACAACCAGCAGTTCAGGGACACATCAACCCCAGCCGGCCAGCAGGTCTGTAGACTCCACAACAGTACCAAACCCTGATCAACCACCCGCAACCAGTAGTTCAGGGACACATCAACCCCAGCAGGCCAGCAGGTCTGTAGACTCCACAACAGTACCAAGCCCTGATCAACCACCCGCAACCAGCAGTTCAGGCACACATCAACCCCAGCCGGCCAGCAGGTCTGTAGACTCCACAACAGTACCAAGCCCTGATCAACCACCCGCAACCAGCAGTTCAGGCACACATCAACCCCAGCCATCCAGCAGGTCTGTAGACTCCACAACAGTACCAAACCCTGATCAACCACCCGCAACCAGCAGTTCAGGCACACATCAACCCCAGCCGGCCAGCAGGTCTGTAGACTCCACAACAGTACCAAACCCTGATCAACCACCCGCAACCAGCAGTTCAGGGACACATCAACCCCAGCCGGCCAGCAGGTCTGTAGACTCCACAACAGTACCAAGCCCTGATCAATCACCCACAACCAGCAGTTCAGGGACACATCAACCCCAGCCGGCCAGCAGGTCTGTAGACTCCACAACAGTACCAAACCCTGATCAACCACCCGCAACCAGCAGTTCAGGCACACATCAACCCCAGCCGGCCAGCAGGTCTGTAGACTCCACAACAGTACCAAGCCCTGATCAACCACCCGCAACCAGTAGTTCAGGGACACATCAACCCCAGCCGGCCAGCAGGTCTGTAGACTCCACAACAGTACCAAACCCTGATCAACCACCCGCAACCAGCAGTTCAGGCACACATCAACCCCAGCCGGCCAGCAGGTCTGTAGACTCCACAACAGTACCAAACCCTGATCAACCACCCGCAACCAGCAGTTCAGGCACACATCAACCCCAGCCGGCCAGCAGGTCTGTAGACTCCACAACAGTACCAAACCCTGATCAACCACCCGCAACCAGCAGTTCAGGCACACATCAACCCCAGCCGGCCAGCAGGTCTGTAGACTCCACAACAGTACCAAACCCTGATCAACCACCCGCAACCAGCAGTTCAGGGACACATCAACCCCAGCCGGCCAGCAGGTCTGTAGACTCCACAACAGTACCAAGCCCTGATCAATCACCCACAACCAGCAGTTCAGGGACACATCAAACCCAGCCGGCCAGCAGGTCTGTAGACTCCACAACAGTACCAAACCCTGATCAACCACCCACAACCAGCAGTTCAGGGACACATCAACCCCAGCCGGCCAGCAGGTCTGTAGACTCCACAACAGTACCAAGCCCTGATCAATCACCCACAACCAGCAGTTCAGGGACACATCAACCCCAGCCGGCCAGCAGGTCTGTAGACTCCACAACAGTACCAAACCCTGATCAACCACCCGCAACCAGCAGTTCAGGGACACATACACAGCAGAGAACCTCAGCAAAGCTGTGAAGACTTTACTTTCTCTTTTTTATTGTTCTTAAGTATTATACTGTGATGCTGCTATTGTGTTATTGGTATTGAGTTATATGTTTGGTAACAAAACGTTAAACTGGAAAAACAAAAGTATTTTTTTTTTTCTCGGGGTGGGGCATCATAAAGGAATTATGCTTAGGGCACCAAAATGGCTAGCATCAGCACTGATGTTATCCATGTATATGTACCATGATACAGCTTCAAATGTTTATTGTTGCATACTACATACCGTTTAAAAAATTGCACAATATAGTTTGCAGTACGCAGTATACACAGCTTAATTATGTTGTCAATGGTAAACTTTTCTAATTTATTCGTTTTCTAGTGATTTAAAACTTTCTCTCATGCAACAGTATATAATTTCCTGATACTCTGGAACATGATTGTTTGCTCAGGTTTCTGAAAGCAGGCAGGCTGACCGTCCAGGATATAAATCACATTAACATTTGGCAAGGCAGCACAATTAAATGCATTAGCACTGACTAACAGGTACAGCATGTTTGACTGATCTACAGCCAGAACAAACACTTAAAAGGACATAAAGCAAGCTTGTGCTGAAATATCCCCGTCCATTCTGTCGGATTCCTCTAATTGAAAATTATTGATATCTGCAGACTGCACCAAATTGCATTGCCCTATGGACTTTCACATAACTGTAGTCTTTCTCTTTATTATGTCTCCTGAACTGCTTAACTCCGTCTTAAGGTTCTGCACAGTGCAAGAGTACCATCCGTTTGCCCAGAGGGACAAGATTAAGCAAAAAGGAAGTGAAGAAAAGGAGACATTTATGAGCTTTTAAGCAGCTCCCTTCCTGCAAGGCTGATTCGTTGATAGACTTATCTGCCCTGTGTGATAGAAAGGAGGCCATCTTTCAACCCCATAATCTAAGGCAGCATTTATTTAGTGATGACACATAAGATGGCCAGCTAGCATAAAGAAGCATGGCTTACGCAATGAACACAATATGAACACACGAGAGATGGCATGAGCTGTCAGAGAGGGTCATCATACCCAAAGATGGACGTTTTTTGCCTGATTTTTGAGGAAATATCTGCAGAATGGATTTAAACAGGGTAAAATGTATTTAAGTAAATTGAGAGTAGAATGCATGCGCATACTGAAATCGATTACAGATCTTCGGCCGTACACACTGTGAACATAATACAGCTATTCAGTCATGATATCAATTTGAAGATAATAGTGAAATGAATTACTCAATTCAGTTCAGTGTTGATTCAGTTTTGCTCACAGTTCAACAGTGTTTGAGAGCGGGAAAAAATAGACGTTGTTTGTGAACAGCCAATAAAAACAATAGGCTGGGATTAAGCAAATTTGTTCATGCAGGAAGTAACACTGAAATTACAGACGACTAGTTTCACACGGTTCAGAATCGGATCTTTCCTTTAGGAGACAATACCTCCATTTATCGTGCACTTTGATCTTTGAAACTTTGCAGACCTTTTACATTAGCAAACAGCTATATTACACACTGCATGAAAGGTAATATCCGAAAAAAAAAACATAACAGGGGCACTTTAAAAGTCTTTTACACTCCCAACTAAATTTCGGCTCAAAAATACAAATTCTTTCCAAAGTTTTAGGATGACGAACCGGACACTTTTCTAGCATGCCAAAATGAAATGGAAAGGTGTCCTGAGGAGAAATGAATAACAACACAACTGCGAAAGCATTATAAGGCGGCGTAAACGAGTATGTGTGAGAGTCAGGTTGGAGAGGTGGAGTGGACCTGGAAGAAATCCAGCTCAACTTGACTTGGCATGTGTTCAGCAATGATGTAATAGACTGGAAAATGCTTGTTGATTTCCTCTCATTCAGCAGGTGAAACATAACAATCATCAGATTCGCTTCACACATAACTTTCTCAATGCCCCCCTCCAAAAGGGTCTCAACTGTGTGCTTAACGCTCATGACACCCCATCCCTGTTCTGCTAACCTCACACCCAACATTCATTCCCAGTCCAATCTAAGACGTATGATGTTAAGATTAATGATGGAATTGCAATTAAAGGTCCCCCTTTGTACATTCAAGAGGCTTTGACAAGGTTTACATAAGCTATATTGACACATAAGCCATGTTTCCATTCGAACACACTCATCCTGAGTCATTGTGTTGATGTACAACAGTTTACAGAGTTACCAGGTGTATTGTCGCTTAAAAACACACTTACTCGCCCTCCTAAAGAAAGGCCCATTCACATTGACAGAGGTGAGCTTTGTTCAGGCCGCTGAAACCACTGCGCCTAATGCTGGTTTTGTGATGAATTAAGAATAAAGCTGCAGAGTAAACAGTTTCAAAGGAAAATCAAAACAAAATAAACCTGGCAGAATCAGTTATGGTAATGATTAAAGACCGCGCATAGTTTGCCATGATAGATTCGATACTCTCACACATGCATGCATATGTGCACACAGCGCTTGTTGAAAGATGCGTAACAACACCCTGAACGCACAAAACACTCACATTCGCACACCCACATATACTTGGTTACTAGCAAGGTCTATACGGATGTATGTGCAAATCTGGATTTCTGTTTGAACTGCTAATATTGATTGGACTGATTGATGAGCAGCACCTGAACTCAGATTTATTTCTCAGCCTGGAAAATAAGAAATGATTCAAGTGTTTATGAGAACAGATAAAACAGGAGACGAAAACAATGCCCCACCTTACACGCCAAGCAAAACTAGACGCAGCCCATTCAGTTATTGAAAGTGATTATTTGATTAGCTGGCCTATATACATAATTTTGGAATAGTGTAAAAAGCAATGAAATGCTGCATTCCTACGTTATTAGTTCAATTTTGGCAAGACTGACATTTTATAGAGAGACCATTTCAATATTAAGATGCTTAATATCTAGTGTATAGAGTCAGAAATACCCCCAAAAAAAGGTTTTAAAATAAGCAGCAGTGGAAATAATTGGTTAAATCTCCAGCGTATAATAACACATTTGCCAACAGAAAAAATGGGGGAAAAACCTAGTGCCAATTTAATAAAGCTAAGCCTGTCACCGGTTGAAAGTGAGTAGAGGTTAATTCGCTCCAGTATGTGACAAAATAGTCAGGGTTACTCTGGAAACCAACAGATGACAAGTACAAACAGATTAGAAAATTCCCAGGTCAGTGTTAGAAGAGTTTACTGCCAACTAGAATCATATTACTACTTACTTGAAGTGTTGCAGACACATGATGAAAAAAATAGAAAAAGAAAGAACGAAAAGTTGAGAAAACTCAAAATATCCTCGCAACATGATTCAATACATTTTTGCCTTTTCCCAGTACCTCACACAACTAAACAGTTTTGCGTTGGACTGTTAAAAAACAGTATTTCAGTCAATTTAATTGTAATTGTTCAATAATCTATCCATCTATATTTAGTTTAATAATAGCATATATATATATATATATATATATATATATATATATATATAATAAAGAGGATCGCGAAAGCTTTTTTGTTTGAAAAAAAAGGGGGAAAAAAGAAATGACAACAAGAGCATATATGAAGCCAGCAAACAATCCTATAAATACAGTAACAATATACAGAAACACATGCTGGAAACTGTATATTCCTGTACAGTAGTTCACATATAAGTGACTCACAATATACTGATCTTTGCTTTGGTTTTAATTTTCAATCTCACCGAGCATCTACAGTCAGTTGCTCTAAAATGGTCTAATCAAACAACGGCTTGCTTTATGAACATTGCAATGCTTAATAGTGTACATGCATGGATAAACTTGCTGGTTGAGCTAACAATTCTGCAAACTATGCCTTGTATGCTTTTTCAACACTTTAACTCCAATATGCTTTTTAGTAGAGTTATATAGTAAAGCGTATCTTCAGGGTGCGCATTACACAATGATGGGGGTATATACATATACTGTATACTACTATATACGCAACTTTTACATGTAATTTATTGACAGATAAACTGCACACTTCTATTTCAGTGTTGTTGTTAAGTTGTGCATATTTTCAGCAAACAGTTTCCATTGTACATTCAGTTTAACAGCATTAAAGAGGGTTTGTTATCATTCAACTGAACTGTGTATGCAGTTTAAACATTATGTTCTTCATTAATGCAATAAATGCAAGTGCCTGAATGAGCAAGGTTTTATAGCATATTTAATTCAACAGCTCAAGTGAAAGTAACAGTATGACACATTTCAGGGATGGACAAAATTACAATTTAAAATCAGCCATGCAGAGCTAGAAACATCTTCATATTTACTGGTAAATCTTCATATTACGGGTAGACTATACTTTCTTTGACCCCCTGGTAATTCACACCCTGCTGGTATTATTTAAAGATACGCATGCATTAAATAAATGTCATTAAATATAACCCGCATGAGTGCATGTGAGAGCATGCGGCTGGTGGTGGTTAGCAGAGCACAGTCCAATGCCTAAAATGACTCTGTTCTCACACACACACACACACACACACGCACACACGCACACACGCGCATGTTGGGTTCCCATGTTTTATGGGGACTTTAGACATAATGATTTATCCTGAACAAACTATATCCCCTAAACATAACCTTCAAAGCAAACTTCCTACATTTTTACATTTTAAAAAAACATCACTTATAATTTATAAGCTGTTTACCAAAAAATGTCTCCACAATGACAAGGATTTCAGATAGTGCCATCATTTTGTCCCCATAATGTAGGGTTTACCTGAACCAACAACACACACACACACACACACACACACACACACGTATACATATAGTCTTATTACTCACATGAGAGAGTCTGGGCACCATTCAGGCAGAACGCTATCCTTTATGAAGCAGATCGTAAAGAGAGAGAAAGAGACACAGAGAAGAGTATTAAAATGACTGGAAATCACACATCACTAGAGTAATTGCATTAAGCCACCACTTTCATTGAGGTACAAAATAATGTTTGCCTTTCAATTACAGTGTAATGGCCATGACGGATCATTCCTGAACTCCCAATCATGTTTGTCTTGGATTAAGAATGTTATTATTTCATGTTCAAATCAGTTTTATATGTGATTGTTAGAGAAACTATAGAAATGAGCTGCAAATTCACATCTCAAGGACTATTTAAACAGCTTAAAGAAGCCAAGACACATGCTCACAGTTTCAAACATCTGAACCGTGCCAAGCGGATGGAAAATAAAAGAAAGCATCACATGTACATTTCAAACGACTTAAGGGAAAATTCAATTTCAAAACGTCATTTTAATCGGTGATGTATGCAACTGAATTTACAACTAAAAGAAATATATGAAGAACGTGTTTCAATTCAAAGTAATACTTTGATAATCAAAGTAATAAAAAACTAGATGTTTAAAGGGTTAGTTCACCCAAAAATGAAAATTAAGTCATTAATTACTCGCCCCCCATGCTGTACCAACCCCGTAAGACCTTCGTTCGTCTTCGGAACACAAATGAAGATATTTATGATTAAATCTGAGAGGTTGATCACTCCTCGATAGGCTCCCTAAGGGAATGACACCGGACGGTCCAGAGAGTCATTAAAGAAAATGTTTAAATATTCCATGTCGCAACAGTGACATTTTCTTCATTGACTTTCTGGACCGTCCGGTGTCATTCCCTTAGGGAGCCTATGGAGGAGTGATAAACCTCTCAGATTTAATCATAAATATCCTCATTTGTGTTCCGAAGACGAACGAAGGCCTTACGGGGTTGGTACAGCATGGGGGGTGAGTAATTAATGACTTAATTTTCCATTTTTGGGTGAACTAACCATTTAAGCTCAAAAATAAATAAATAAATAAATATGAATTAGGCTAATCAGAAAAAAATTGGTCACTTAATAAAACCACTTGTCATTCCATATTTACTCTTATTTATAGATGATTCTGTATATACACATACAGTATTCATATATATATATATATATATATATATATATATATATATATATACATATATGTGTGTGTGTGTCTGTGTGTGTTTGCGTGTGCGTGTCCGTCTATCACATACTCATCCCTATAATGTCGGCAAAAATCGGACAGAAAGACACAGACATGACTGTGTAAATAAATACAACAATCAGACTAGCACATTTTTCATGTTCATCACTAATTTATCACACACCGAAGATCATGCATGATTTAAAGCAAGACTTTGAGTATTCCTTCTCTGATCGCTGGTCTGTTTCTGCTTCTATCTGTCTCAGTCCATCAGATGTCTCATCCCCCCTCACGCTCTCTCTCTCTCTCTCTCTCTCTCTCTCTCTCTCTCTATCTCTATCTCTATCTCTCTCTCTCTCTCTCTCTCTCTCTCTCTCTCTCTCTCCTCTCTCTCTCTCTCTCTCTCTCTCTCCTCCTCTCTCTCTCTCTCTCTCTCTCCTCTCTCTCTCTCTCTCTCTCTCTCTCTCTCTCTCTCTCTCTCTCTCTCTCTCTCTCTCTCTCTAGCACAGAATAGCCACCTTCAACATGGCACAGAACTGGTGTGACCTAATAGCTGTAAAATGCCAAATAAAACTTATGGACAGCAATTGCCATGTAGCTCTAAGGCCGTGGCCCTCAATGGATCATTGTTATGAGACAATGAGGTCATAGCACAGGCTGACTATTAGACTCGTCCTGCGTTCCACCCTTAATTGGGAAGAAAATTATTAATTGATATTTATGTCAGGATGATGTCATGTCTGTTTCTTTCACCGGGTTCTTCCTCTAAGTTCTCTCTTTTTCCTTCTTATGACAAATGATTATTATTATTTGGATGTTGATGTTCCTCACAAAAAAATCATCACTGCTCCTTTATTTAGCTTTGTGGACAGAAAAAAAAAAACAGACAAAAGAAAAACAAGAAAGAATTGAACCAAAATAGATCTGAAGTTAGTGTATAATAGATACATTACAATGGATTGGAGGCATTTTTTAAAAAGAAATTCATAGTTGTATTTAGCAATTATGCATTAAATTGATCAAAATTGACAGTAAATACATTTATAATATTATTTATCAGTCCAGCAAAAATGTATCACTGTTTTGACAAAAATATTTAGCAGCACAACAGTTTTCAAGATTGATAATAATAATAATAATAATTATAATAAATGTTTCTTGAGCAGAACATCATCATATCAGAATGATTACTGAAGGATCATGTGACACTGAAGACTGGAGTAATGATGCTGAAAGTTCAGTTTTACATCACAGTAATAAATTATATTTTAAAAATATATTAAAATCGAAAACAGTTCATTTTAATTATAATAAATTACATTATTACTGTGTTTAATGTATTTTTGATTTAAAAAAAAAAGCCAATATGTGAAAATATAAGAAAAGAAAAACGTGGAGAGGGTAAAATTACCCCCAAAATAAAGACATTAAGCAAATTTCTGTGCACAAATTGTGAGGGGTAAATTACAGAGCCTTAGTAATTTAGCATGACAGCAGTGCGGCACCGCGGCACAAACTAGAAGATTGCTATGCTGGCAAACACTGCAATCAGCATAAAACATATTACTAAAATAATATACCTTATGTGAAATAGCTCGAGTACATAATTATACAATTTGCCTCATTTCACTTTACCTGTACAAGAGGTGAAACAAATCATTTTTCCCCTCTTTGACATTTGTCGCTAAGAAATTCTCAAATGAAATGCTTTGGTTGGCTGCCCAACCCAGGAATGAGATAAGCGTGTACTGTATTTCACACAGATTCTTATCATGTGGCAGGTATTAATTAGCTGTGAAGACAGTAAATCAGTTTGTTTTCTGTTATGCATTTTCTTTCTCTGTCTGTGCTTTACAGCGACAGCTCGCATGAGGCTATACATCATATAACTCTCTTCTTAATCGAGTCCCAGCAAACATCATAAAACTAAGAACAGTTTACTTCTGTTCAAGTTTAAATTGACACATTATTATAAAAATCACAACTATATTAATATCTCAGAAGAGGAGTTTATTAAATGATAGAGACTATACATGTTGACCGGAGTGAGACTATACTATATATAATTTCTGTCCTACTTAAAATAATGTGAAATCTATCTATCTATCTATCTATCTATCTAGATAGATAGATAGATAGATTTGGGGCTCTGATTTGGGGTTCTTAGAGAACAACTTGCATCTATGAATGCCAAGTATTTCTCCTTTGATGTGAGATCACCCCCTGCTGTTTGAATGAATTATACTTTTATCAAAAGTGCAAATGTAGTATTTTCATAGACTGATAATTGGGACAATTTTCTGCCAGTTCTGCCTAAGTCTAAATGCATTGTTTGAATAAGGATACAATATAATCTGTACCAGACAAAAATAAAGGTATTCATTTGTATGATTGTAATATTTTGTTTTGGTTTGGAAGAACTATTATGTGTAAAACTGTGGGAATGAATAACACGAGAGTCCAAACGTTTGAGACCGCTGAAAATCTGGGATTAAAAACAGTATTTGACCAACTTAAAATCTTATGACTTAAAATGTACATGGAATATTTTAGTTTATGCACTATTTCAGACAACTACATTTTTGTATATTATGTGATCTTGACAGTTAGATGTCCTTGATCCAAAGAGCACATTGTGCGTCATCTGAAATCATGTTTAATTTTTTTTTAATTGTTAAGATTTTTTTTCAAGCAAAATAAAAGCTTTTGTTTTACTAGAAGAGTTTGACTCAAATTTATTTTTAAATGAATAACACAAAACACACATACAATAACACATATTGCATGAAGCAAAAGAACTAACTGAATTTCCATCTGCTGCGATGTTTTGGGCTGAAGTCTGAGTAGACAAAACAGTGAGAGCGTCAGGCTTCAGAGTAAACCAAACTGTGCTCACGCTACTGTGTCCCGACAGGATCCCTGAGATCCTCTCACTTCTCTCTCTCTGTGAGCAGTGGAGAGGGGACAGTAGTTGCCGCTGGCAGGACTCTCACCGTGGCTCTCCTAAATCTCGTCCCCTGTCGCTGGCAGGCTCCGTCGCGGTGGCGTCGCGTGACATTCTTTCCCACAGGCGGGCACATAGTTGCAGCCTGTCCTCATGCGCGAGGGCCTGGGACCAGCCAACAGGCGCGGGTCACTTCAAAGCCGCGCAAACTCACAGCTGCAGCCTGTCGGCCCCGCTGCCCCGCTCCAGTTTGTAATCAATATTAAAGGATTGACCCCGGAGACATCTCTGCCGCTGTTCACACTCCGCGGCCGAAAGACCCTGCTCTCGACGCGACATCAGCTATTGTGTGGCCTGAAGAGAGGTGGTCTCGGCAGATCACCATCACGACGCACCTTCACGTCTTTGTTTCTTTCAAATTTGAGCGTTCTGAAATCATATCATACATCTCAAATTATACCATTCAAAAAACATTTCTGCATTTTTCAGTACCTCTGCGATGAGGAGGGACAGATTTACTAAACAGGGCAAATTAGCATAAGAGCGCAATTCCATAAAAGCATCGATGGGAGTGGAAAGTTCTGAGCGGGACTTACTGACGACATGCAAATTAAAGAATACACGCAGCCGGATCATTTCCATAATGACCAACACAATCTATCAAGAGCAGCGCAAATCAGCGTCTGGTTTAAGACATGCTTTTGTTCCGGCGGTAAATATAATGCCGCAAATACCATTACATTGACTAGCGCAAACCTTATAAATAACCTTGTATGATTAATTTAAATACTCTCCTTCCATATATTGTGTCTGAAAGGAAAACTCCTAGAAATGCATGCAATAAGGTCAGCCGCAAACATAACTGTGTCCATAACTTTTCAGAGGTCGTTTTTCTGTGTGTCTTTAGTAAATCCTGACAGTAGTTTTTTTTAACGCCAAAAGAGGGTTTGCGCTGGTGCAAGCTGTTAGTAAACCTGGCTTTCAATGTCATTCAGGTGTTCTCTTGTATTGTCCCTAATTGTACTTCCAATTTTTTTTTCTTTATATTTTGGCTTTACATGTCCATTCAAACGGATGGCCATTTACAGATTTCAATTCAATTTCATAGAATGCAATATTACCTAACCACTACTTTAAATCACACACTTTTGACACCAATCAGTACAGTTGCATTTTTGCTTGGTGATTTTGCAGATTTTTTATTCAAATATGAAAAAAAAAAAAAAAAAAATTTCTGACATTTACTTGTCAATTTACAGGAGTTAGTGTTACCAAACTCAATTGTCATTGTTTTTTCCCCCAAACACTCAAATTCAACAGCCCAAATTCACTTCATTGGATGAGCCCTAGTGAAAAAGAAGTTAACTTTAGCATACTTATAAAAAAAAATAAAATAAAAAAAAGGCTTATTACAGAATATAATGTTTTCGGACACTTAATTGCATGTTATTTACAATTAAATGAAAATGTAATATAGTTAAAATGTATCTTACATGCAGTGTTAACTTAAAGAGTGCTTTTTTGACCCATTTAAGTGGGAGTTAAGCACATATTTATATGCAACTTCATATTTGTCTTTGAAAAATGGTTTAAGTGTACTGCTGAATGCACTTTCAATAATTTAAGGTATATAAAATGTTACTCTAACTTTATGTTATATCAAATAACTAGTTGCAAATTTAATAAAGTTCTCACATGAGCTTTATGTTAGTTAACAACAAAATAATTGTACTTTAAAGCACAACAAACATATAAACTTTGTACTTTAAAAGTAAAACTTTTGACATTAATTGAAGTGTACTTTTTAATAGTTATGAAAGTGTACTCTTTAAGTGCACTTAAGAAGCCTTGGATATTTCATTATCTGCAAGTACAGCTTTTTATATATATAGGCTAGGCTACTTTTGATGTTTGAAATACACTACAAGTGCACGATCAATACGATTAATCACACATGGACAATGTTGGCAGCGTTGGGACGATCAGACCGCTCAAAACAGAGCTTTTTTTCTTTTTACCCTTTTAACCTAAAAATGTTGACAGCAAACCACCTCCCGTGCACTTTCATGCAGAGAATTAGCTCGGCTTCTTCTAACTTAACACGTATTTGTGTGGCCATTTCTACAGCTTATGAGCTCACAAATTTGAGAAGCACATTTTTAACTTTGCTGAAAAGAAAATGTTTAGAAATTGATCTTGCAATTGAAAAAAGCTAGAAACTAGAAGGACATCAAGAACTTAGCGTTGAGTCAGTGAGCCTGAAAACAGAACCATCTTTACGGTTTTTAGTGAACTGTCAGACACACACATGTGAAAGCGGGACATCTGGTCACTATTTTTTGGCAACGCTGATCTTTCTAGCACAAAGATAGCAGCTGGCAGCGGTGATTAGCTTGTTAGCCTTTCTGTGATGAAAGGGGAATACAAAGATCTAATTTGCAGACTATATTAGGCCTGAAGAAACGTGATCCGCTCATATTCAACACATTACGCTACAGTCGGCCCCAGACAGTGCTTTCATGCTTTTTCATAGTAGTCGTTGAAATAAAGATCGTAAAATATTGATGGCGCACCAGTGGGGAATTTTCTCTGCAACAGTCCAGTAAAAGAATACACAACATTTCCCTCAAGGCGTTTCTATTTAGGCCTGGATAACCTGACTGCGATGCAAACCACCTGGATCAGCATTGGCGCTGTTGCTGTAAATTTGTCAATACTCTGATACTTGGCATGTCTGCCACAACAAGACTGAGTCATTCATAACAACCATGTTTTGATTACAGAACTCTGCTTTCTGGATAACAATCATTAGCAATGCTGTACTCCTGTCAAACCCATCAACAAATTAGCCAGCTGGCAAATTTCATATGTAGGATGCTATGGGTTATTAAGCTACAGGCTATAGTTTATTTCCTTTTCACATTAGAGTAAAAGGTATGGGATTGATGTAACATCCTTTAGTCACTACAGCAACAGTGAGTGCTAACTGACAGCTGCCCCGCTATTCTCTTTTCCAGGTGTGCTACAGTAGTAACTCTGCAGAACGCTTGATAACCGTTCATTAAAGTTTCCGTTATCCGCAGGGAATGTGAGCAGCTTGGTGATTTCCCTCCAATGCATTTGTTCACACACAAACAACACGTTACTGGTTTTCCACCTCACTTTTGTGTGGAGTTGACTAATGAAGCTGACGACGTTGACCGTTTTTAACAATAGAATATAGAATATAAATGCAAGAACAAAGTTAAGAAATGTTAATTGTTAAAGTAAACTTCCACAGATTCATTCCATGGGATAAAAAGAAAGTATTTGTATTTTAAAGACATATCACTGCATCAAATATATAGTAAATATGTTTTAAATATAAAAATGTTTACCATAGCAGCCGCAATTTCCACTAAAATGCCATAGCTGGTACTACAGTAAACCTGTGATCATGCCAAAAGCAAATGATGCCAAATGTTGACATTATTTAATTGGAATCATAATCTGAGAATAGCTGGCACAGAGTAAAAAAAAAAAACAGTAATAAAGGTTATGTTCAAATTATTTGGACCAATTGTGGCTCATTAAAAGTGCGATTGAAATTTCTACAAAATTTTACAGGAAACCCGTACTTTGTCAAAAGTCTTAATAGTGTATGATGCGCAGCTCACACAGACGTCTCTACTAAACCCAGAAGTTGTCTGTTGGTCAGCACAGCAAATCTGTGTGAAATGAAATGACTGGAATTCAGCAGTGGAAATTCACCAAACATCCGTAAATGTTATCCGCACCTTTAGTCAAAAGG
The DNA here is from genome assembly GCA_030578255.1 of Tiaroga cobitis. Lineage (NCBI taxonomy): Eukaryota > Metazoa > Chordata > Actinopteri > Cypriniformes > Leuciscidae > Tiaroga > Tiaroga cobitis. The sequence continues at coordinate 33,238,015 of CM060608.1, read as the reverse complement.
CTTCTCTCGCTCTCTCTATATTTTTTTTTCTTGAGTCATATATTGGATTTTATCATAAGTATACCAAAAGAAAACCTGGATAGCATGAATACTAGAGCTGCACAATCCTTTTTGGTTTAAAATTAAATACAGATCACGATTCTTCCATGATTCTGAATAGACCACGAAACAAATTAACATGTCATTTACTAGGGGTTCTGACAATTGCTGCAATCTATTAAAAATATCGGTTTAAATGGTGAAGGATGAATAAATGAATGATTCAATGCATAGTTCACTTGTCGCCACCTACTGGTGTAACGGTGCAATTAAAACAATCTTTGTAAAGATACTTTCAAAAGGTGATTTAGTTACTCTATTTTGATTGATAGACATCAGTGTTTATGTGAACTATAAACTTATTTTTATAGAACTATACACTTTTATCCCAGTACTTCTGTGATAATATAAATGTTTAACTTCTCAATGGATACTGTGTGGTTGAAGACTGTTTTGTGAAGCTGTTTCATACTCACATACATGACAACTGCTCTCTCTGGACCAGCGCCAGCGCCAACATAGATGTGAATGTTCGCTGTGATCGCACTTGTCTAGAGTTTAATAGACACAGCCAAACCGTTGTCATTTAGGAAGAAGGTCGCGTGGGTGTTTGAGTTGAGATCGCAATCTTTTAACGATTAATCATGCAGCTCTTGCCTAATTAATGTCATTTCCAGGTGCTACTTCAGCTGTTTGACTAATGGTCATGGAACAAAATTAAGCAAAAATGCTTCTACTCCTCCACCAAATTATGGCTCAAATTATTACAAGTAACTTAAAAAAAATTAAAAAATAATAATTCTGGCTTAAGTGATTGTGTGTAACCACATCCTTTCCATATTTGCGCAGATTTTTAAAATAGCAACAATAACTGAACTATGGCAAAAACTATACTTTACCATGGAATGTATAATCTTATGCAATGGAAAATCACCTGTGCGCTTATTTCATAAATCCCCTTCATTGTTTCCCATTTGGCATGGATATGACATTTTCTTTAAAGTGTTTGAATAGGCACAAATTGTTTTAAAGAAGACAAGAGCGATGAAACGACTGATGACTTTGTCAGTGACCATGGCAGTTCAACTTCATACTCAGCTGTGTTGACTATGCAAACTGTTCTTTGTTCTATGCTTAAAATGAAGATGCTATCAGTGAACAGTTATGATCTACCATCTGTTGAGTCGGACAGTCTGAACTCGAGATGTGTGCTTCATTGCGACACACTTATCAAGCCAATTGATGCTAAAATCTATTATATTGGCAAAGAAAACAAACTCTTTTTTTTCAGAGAGCCAAATAAAAACCTAATCAGAAGAACACACGGGATGATAAAAGCCAAAGAAATTACATGCCAGCAGAAAGAAGTAAAAATGAAGATGATAAACTTGCACTCAATTGACTTATGATTCATGATAAGACTTTCAGGTGTTACTAAAGTTGCATTAGAAACGCCCTGATATAAAAATTCTGTCTGATAACCGATAAATGCCTACATGCATTACAATTCTGTAAGTGAAATAAAACATATACAAATCTAAAACACCAGCCAAAAAAAAAATCAAATCAATCAATCATTTTAAAAGTTAATAATGTACAGTATGTAAAATGTATATTCATTTTGAGTTTTGCTAAAGATTAAATAGTTTTTTTTTTTTTTTTAAAGATGAACATTAAGTGAGTGTTAGGTATCGTAATCTAAATATACAAATACCACACATTAGCACGTACAATTAAATGCGCATTATCAACAGATATTGATGAAATAAAAAACTCCAATATCAGCCAGCAGCCAATATGGCACTGAATATCACCCAGCATCTTTGATATTTACTTTATTTGACTTTTTTATCACTGTCAAAATGTGCAAAGGCGCTTTGTGTATGAACAGGACAAATTCAGTCACATCTTTCAGTGAACAGTTGTCAGTCAGTCTTCTACTTTGCACGTAATAAGAAGGAAATTGATAAAGTTGAGATAAAATATGATATGCGGTCAAACTAATATTCCAATAGAATTCTAATACAAGTACTTCAATACATGAAGATTTGTATAGAAGTATGAGAGTGTGCATGTGACAAATGCCACACACACAGTCATCAGTGCCACTTTTCTATTGTTGATTGATTTATTTTTGGTGTCTGTAATGTATGACTGATTGCAGTCTTGACTTGTGACAGCAAGTGCTAGACATAATTAATCAGCAGCAACAAATAAGGAAAAGTGTCAGACCCTCTCTTTGAACGCATGCAAAGAGGACTTAGGGAAGGATGCCGCGGGTAGTTCAGTGGTCCCTGCAGCACAAGCCTCGGACTCTTAACAAGCTCCTTCGCCTTGACCCTCTGTCACACACACACACACACACACACACACACACACAGTGTGTCAAAGCCAGAATGATATCAGCATTCTGTAACGCAGCGTGTAATTCAATCAAGACTTTGTGTAAGCTATTCTTTGAAGCAAGGGTGGTATAAATACTCTCTCTCACACACACACACACACACACACACACACACACACACACATTACCCTGGTATCAGGGTATCAGAGTTCCAGCCGCCAAAGCTCTGAGTCATTCTGTAATTTTAAATAAATACTTATGACTAGCTTTTAATAGATGCATTACAGAGTCGTTCTGTGTACAGTGCAATTTACTTCATCTCAGCAAAAATTGACAGTCGGGTTGTGATTTGTTGAACACAACAAATCTAGCTGTGGCTAGTTGTCACTTTTTACACAGGATAGGTTTATTTTTTAAAATGTAAATTTCTGTATAGGCTCACAAAATCAGTTTATATGTGGTGGAAAATATAAAGCTAAATAATTATTAAGCACATAACATATTCATGAAAAACATAAAAGTTCACCAAAATATTAAACCATTGTGACAGCTGTCCCAGTAAAAATGTGACAACTTGCCCCAACCTGGCATTTATGAAAATGTCCTAGTCCTGAAATTAATTCACAGTTAATTCCATTCAAGTTAAAATCTCAAAGTTACTGAAATAAAGTTATTTTGACTGTGTGACAACTTGCCCCGGTCTCTCCTAGAATATGACTATTAGAACAGCACATAAGATAAACTTTAAGCAAACACCAATAGCAGCCTACATTTTGTACCGCTAGAGAGTTTATAATTTGAAGCTCAACACAAAATCCACTTCTCGTGCACGAGCAAAAGTAGGGCGATGGCACTCATGTGACTAATGCAGTTGTTCACCAAAGCATTCAAACAAGTGATAAAAACTCAAGCCTCGTTTTATGAGCTGAAGCCTGACAGAACCTGATAAATATTTCCACTATAAAAAAAACTGGAACAGGAAGAGTAAAGATAACTATAACAACACACTAATGTTTTATTTCCCAAGTAATCCGAACCTGCCAAAAATATCATGGGCTGGGTCCATGAGACGCGCCAAAACCACACAGCGCAAATTGATCAAGACTATAAAAGTAAATCTTCCGCTTAAACAATGAAGAACATTGATTGGCAAATCATATTAAGCAATATCACACGAGCTCGCGTTATGGAAAGGCAATAGGAAAGCCGTAGGAAAGGCCACTAGGCTGAGTACAATATATTCAGCACGATTGGGAGTGTACTATGTGATATTTCGGTTATACAACAGTTCAATGCAAGTTAAATTTGTGCAACTTACATTTTACACACAATATTGACCGTCTGCTTTTGCACCGTCGATGACGAAACGAAAGAGCCGTTGCGTTTCTCTCAGCAACACAGAATCATTAAGACTTGTCGCCACCTACTGGCGACTTGACAAATATCACTCAAAAAAGAAATTTCAACTGCTTTGCTTTGAATAAAAAATAAAAAGTAGGCCTAATTGTAACTTTTTATCTCAAAAATCTGCCTTTTTTTCTCACAATTGCCAGCTTGTGTCTCGCAATTCTGACTCCCCCCCCCCCCCCCCCCCCCCCCTCCTCCTCCTCATATTTGCGAATTCTGAGGAGAAAAACAAAGGCAGAATTGTGAGTTATGACACAATTCTGAGAAAAATAGTCAGAATTGCGAGAAGCAAACTCATTCTTTTCCCCCCTCAGAATTGGAGTTTTTAACTTGCAATTGCGAATTTGTCAGAATTGTGAGAAAAAAAAATCAGAATTGCAAGATAAAAAGTCGCAATTATCTTTTAATTTAGTTTTATTCAATGGCGGAAACAAGCTTTCATAGGAATCCCATTTCCGCCACATTGAAATGAAAATCATAAATATTACATGTAGGCCTAAATGTTAATTCTTATGAGATGTCAAGTACAAAAAAAGAAGAAAAAAAAAGATATACAAAGTCGTAATTATCACACAAAAAGTTGAAATTATGACATACTAATTAATGTTTATTCTTATGAGATGAAAAGTGGAATTATGACAAAAAAAATTAAATGATGTCATTAGTCGAAATTATGACTATGTCATAATTAGAACTTGTTATCTCATAATTATGGCTTTAAGTAAACATTTTGACTTTATCCCACAATTTTGATATTGTTTGAAATGGCGTGTTCACACCGAACGCGAATAGAGCGTCAAATACGCGTCTATCGCGTCTAGTTAGACGCTTGAACATTCGTTCGAGTTAAAATTTTTCAACTTGCGCGGAAGACATTCGCGGCAAACGCGTCGCCCAATTCGCGTCATTCTTCGCAACGCCCGGCGCGAATGATGCGTCTATTCGCATCTTTGCATTGACTTTGTGTGTAATCCACTTGCGCAATTAATTAAATTCGCGTTCGGTGTGAACACACCATAAGATTTACTTAAGCTTATGTTGTGGAAATGGGCTTCCTGTAGGATTATGGTTGGACTAAATGTTCTAAAAATAAAACAAAAAAAAGTATCTGGGTAGGCTGAATATTTCAAATGCTATGCTTGCGGATCAATTAGATGATTTGCATTATAGAGTGAAATCAGTATTACACAGCATCAGCCATATGTTCAGTAGCTACTTTTTTGTAGACGAGCCTTTTAATGTTCTTTCTGGGCGTACTTCTCTCTTCAAGTATTTCCTCTGAAGTAGCTACTGCAAGACACATCTTGAACCTTTCAGCTCATTTAGCAGCGGTCAGATTCAGTTTCCAATATTGTTGTGCCGTCTGCCACATGCTAAGTGGGAACGCACCGCACGGCATACGTGTGGGACTTCACAATTGTCTTTGGGAAAGTCAGCCTTTAATGTCCCTCTAATTAAGGCATAAATCAAAGTCCTTCTATCAGCAGAGCCTAGGAACCGGCCTTCCCCTTAGCCTGGACAACAGCTGTCATGTAATTTGCCCCGCTCTCACCCCAAGAAATCGCTTCAGACGCCATCCATCTGAATACCATTAAGGCCTGTATGCAGACCGCTGCCGTGCGCTCAGTCTTTGACTTAATTACTTTGACCGCTGTAGTTTCTGTCAGAGCCGCGGGCCCATCATCTTGTCATTGATCCAAACACTTATTCTCCACCAGGGACTACTCGGACAAGCTTTGGCCCGCTAAGACAGAGGGGTTTGGGTATCAAGGAGAGCAGGACAATAGCAACAACTGCATGTCTAAATTAGCCCTTGTTTACCGTCAGGCTGTAACAGGAGCCGCGGGGACAATGTCAGGGAGCACAATGGGACGATGATCAGGGAGCTATTGTTTTCCAGTCTAATTGGGCATCTGAGGTGCGGTCTGGGAAGCACAGGACTGCTAAAAGAGGAGTCCGATACTGTGAAAGAAAACCTTACAAGTCCATGGCATTCAGGAGCCATCCCATCGGACTTCTGACCGCAAGCGAGAGGCGAGAGCGTGGAGCCGGCCGGCAGTTGTTTGTGCTGTCAGAGAGCTTTCAGAGATGGTCCACCTAATCTTTATTGTTATTGCCCGTTTAGCTTGTCCAGCGTATGATATGCACAGAAACCCCAGAGGGGATGGACAGGCTGGACGAACAGAGCCTTGGCCTTTCACAAAGGCATTTAGCCTGCATAAACAGAGGCTTTTAACTGTTGTATTTTTGAACAAAAGATTTGCACTAATGATAACATCATGTCCAATTCAGAGTCATTATCAAAAACTATTGAGGTTAATTATTGGGTAACACTTTATTTTGATGGTCCTTTTTGAACATTCTAGTTATAAGTAACTTGGCAACTACATGTCAACTAACTCTCATTAAAATTTTAGTAAACTGTCTGCTTAATATCCGCTAACTCTTTCTTGTGTTGGTCCTCCAACAGATATTCTACTGACTATAAGTAACTTTGCAAGTGCATTTCAACTCATCCTAACCCTACCAGTCTAGTCTACTAATACTCTACTAACACTCTAATGAGAGTTTTATTTTATTTTATTTATTAGTTTATTTGATAGGGACCATGCGTATTTATGAACATTGTTGTAGAATACTACACCATGTAAATACGCCAGAATTAGTAAACAGATAATACTTTTCATCTGCAGTCCCTAGGCCGGTAGCAAAAACAAATAGATAAAATAACAACAGTCATACAGCATTCATTCACTATAACAACATACACAAATAAAAATACATTGATATTACAGACAACACATAGGTAAAAACAAGATGTACATAATAACACAAACATTATACAATCACCACTATACTACAATTAATTTAACCACGATAGTTTATGGCTGATATAAGTATGATAGTTAAATATGAGTGCATCTCTGGTTCTCTATGAGCCACTTTTTCAAGTGAGTTTTGAAGGTGTCGAAAGTAGGACACTCTCGTATCGAAAGGGGCAAATTATTCCAGAGTTAACCACCTATTATTGATAATACATTTTGTCCAAAGGTGGTACGTCTAAATGGTATCATGCAGTCCCCTTTTGCCGAGGCCCGTGTACTACCTCCGCATGCAAGTTTTTGAAAGAAGACATGCAGCGGAGGCGGAGCAAGATTGTTTAACACTTTGAAATGTTTTAGATTGTCGAAACTTAGAAAATTATGTCTCGCTAGGATATCACAATGGTGAAATGACAAAGCTTTTTTATCAAAAAATGTTATGGCTTTCTTAAAAAGAGATTCAATATTTTTAAGCGTAGATATATTAGTTAATGACCAATTTAAAAAACAATACTCAATATGAGAAAAAATCATAGTATATAAGAACAACTTAGCAGCTTTGGTATTAAGGAATTGCCTAACTTGTTTAAAATTCTGCAAACTGTATTTAACTTTATTTGCCATCTTTTTTACATGACATTTAAAGGTTAAAGTGGAGTCATAAATAACTCCTAAATACTTGAATTCATTAACAATGTCAAGCTCCTGTCCTCTGAAGAATACATTAGAATTTAACACCTTCATGCTTTGTTTGGTGAACGCCATACAAAGTTTTTTTTTGTATTTAGATGGAGACATGACTTAGTGAGCCATTCATCAATGTGAGCCATTGCCGATGTGAGTTGGGATGCTATCTCCAGATAGTTCTTACCATGTGTGAATATTACGGCATCATCTGCGTACAACTGGACATCAACACTTTTACATGCCTCTGGCAGGTCATTTATATAAAAGTGTAAATAAAATCGGACCAAGTATGGAGCCTTGAGGGACCCCTGCAGGACATTCGCATAAAGGGGACGTTACATCATTAATACGAACACATTGCTTTCTACATGACAAGTATGATTTTATCCAGTTGAGAGCTTGCTCAGAGAAATTAAAATATGTTAATTTAGATAAAAGAACTTCATGATTAACAGTATCAAAAGCTCGCTTTAAGTCTAAAAAAACAGCACCGACGCAAGAACTCTTATCTAGGTAACCTTTAACCTTTTCCAGAAACAAACAATTGGCTATTTCTGTTGAGTGATGGGCCCTGAAGCCAAATTGCAAGGGATGGAGTGAGTTTTCGCTTTTATTGAGATGTTGGATCAATAATTTGGCCACCCATTTTTCAAGTATTTTAGAAACAACAGGTAAAATACTGATAGGCCGATAATTGTCCACTACTGATCTTTCCCCTGATTTAAAAACAGGTGTGACCAGGGCCAACTTCCATGCTGAAGGCATGATGGATTGACTTAAGGACTGATTAATCAGATGTGTAAAAGGCTGAATAAGAACCTCTTTATGCCTTTTTAAAAAACGTGTATCAAGGCCATAGATATCCATGGCCTTCGAAATTTTTAAACTATTAATAATCTTTGATACTTCTAATTTAGTTATCTGTTGTAGATGAAAAATCGGCTGTGCATAATTAATGGAGCAAACAGAGTAGCTAAGTGGATTAAAAAGTTGAGTAATTTCATAGACAGAATCTAAAAAGAAAGTATTTAGTTCAGAGGCTATGATGGTTGGGTCTGTAACTAGTTCATTGTTAATTTCCAACTCTAAATTTATATTATTAAAATTCTGTTTTCTGCCAATCAACTTATTTATGGTTTGCCATATCTTCTTCCCATTTCCTCCAGCCTCTTTAATAGTATCAATGAAATATTTGGCTTTAGCTTGACGCAGAGTTTTTATTACTTTATTTCTTAATGAGGTAAATTTCTGTCGGTCAGTTGTAAGACCGGATTTTAAGGATTGTTTCAATAATTGATCTCTTTCATTCATAAGTTTCCTACATCCTTCATTGAGCCAGGGCAATGTGTCCATGTTTAACTTATGACTCCGCTTTCTGAGGTAGGGCCCCATGACTTTCTTAATTGTTGTATCAAATTGGTCACAGTCACTCTCCAGATCTCCTTTAGAGAGGACTCGGTTCCATTCAATCTCTCCTAATGCTACCTCAAGGTGTTCCTGTTGACCAGTTGGGACTGATTCATATTTACATAATGTTTTGACTGAGGAAAGACAACGATTTTTTTTTAGCTTCCTGGCACAAAAAAATAATATTATGATCTGACATTCCTGTCATTAGATTAAGGGTTTTAGTAATGTGTTCTGGTCTATTAGTGAACAATAAATCTATTTTAGTTTCAGACCGATTAGTTATCCTTGTAGGTTGTTCAATTAACTGTGTAAGATTAAAATAGTCTGTAATATTTTTTAGCTTCTTTCTTCCACCCTTATCACTCCAATTGACATTAAAATCCCCCATCAGTATAACCTCTTTGTTAAAATTCAAACTATGGAGGAGACTTTTTAACTGATCATAAAACTCAAGCTTTGCTGATGGCTTTCGATATAAGCAGATTAAACTAAATGTCATTTCGACTGAAAGTGAGATGTTAACACCAACACATTCAATATCAGGTTTCTTGAACCATTCAATTTGTTTACATTTTATAGCACTTTTCACATATAATAAAACTCCCCCTACCTTCCCATGATCTCTATCTCTCCTAAAAACATCATAACCTGGCATGACAATAAGTGCCTCCGGCGATGAACGAGTTAACCAAGTCTCTGACAATCCAAGAAAATCAATATTTGAATTTACAAGCACGTTTTCCAGTGCCCGTGTTCGCGTTTATTTGCCACACTCCTAATATTTAGATGTCCGCCAAACAACCCTTTAGCTTTACATCGAGGATCCCACACAGTTCGAGCCTGATTAAGCATTCGGAAGAAGTTTGTGGTGCAATGTTTTTTCATCACTGGATTCCTAGATCTAATTGAAGGCATAGTCAATGTTAGACCTTCATCATCACGGTTCGGTATGTTTCGGGACTTACCAATGGGGATACCAATATTCCGTTCTTGCAACGAGATGACCTCTTTTACACTGCCGCTGAAGTCCGTCGAGCCAGACTCAACCCCCAGTTGCAAACGCTCCTGGCCAGTAGTCAACGCCACCCCAGAAGACCCCATCACAGCCCGTAGCCCTTGGCCAGTGACCACCGACGGCGCCGTCCAAGCGAATCCTGCTGAACAGCCGCCAGCAAAGGCCCCCAAACGAGCGACCGGCATAGACAACCACGCCAATACTGGAGGTGGGTAGAAACAGACAGGGACAAATAGGGACTGACCCGGTAGCGCCAGGGAAATATTGGGCAGTGGTAGCCCAGGTCTTGCATTAGCTACAAGCAGGTTGTTGAGGAGAGTTGTAAACAGGGCGCATTGAAAAGGGCCGATTTCTGTTTGTTGCGGTCCAGGATTGTGCTCAACATCTCCAGCAATAAGTAACAATAAGGCGAGTTGAACGAGCCCATGGCTTGCGTTAGACAGCTTTTCACACGATATAGAAGACATCTTTGGCTTTGGATTTCCATTAACGTAGAATTTGGAGTACAGCAGTTGCTGGCTGCTGCCAACACGGGCGTTTTCTTTATTAAAGCGATGTTGCGCAGACAGCAACAACAGCGCCACAATGTATAAAACTATAATCCAATGATGTAGTGAAAATGTGGACTTTGATGGTTTAAACAAACAACACGCAGCACCAGCCAGGCTGCATGCGTGCACGTCCGAGTCCGCCATTGTGTAAGAGTCGAGGAGATTGACCTCCGGCCCAAAAACATTTGCTTACACAGTTAGTACACATGTAGGTGCAACATTACCTATAGTAAACAGAATGTGTTAAAGGGACCATCAAAATTAAAGTGAAACCATAAGGGTAAACAGCGAAAACTAAAACAAAAAGAAAACTAAAAGCATTGTTCTAATTTGTCATTGACCAATTACAATGGATATGCAAATTTAATTTCCGGCAAAAAAAAGGGCACAAGCAGGCTTGATAAATATTCATATACACATATGGATTTTGATTTATGGACTGGAAAATTTCCTCAGGTACGTCCTCAAGTAAAATTGTAATAGTGCTGAAACCAATTCACTTAAGTCAAACTGCAGGACATCAATCAATCAATCAGTTAAAGGCACAATATGTAAGATTTTTTCACCACAAGAGGGTGCAGTTTCCAACAATAACAAAGATGTAGGTTTATGACGCAGTGATGAGCTGAATGATGGGACTTGCTGTCAAGCTGATGGATCTAATGATGTTTATGGATGAGTGCAAACATTCATGTTTTTTAACATTACAGTGGTATGAAACAGGTCGCTATTGCTAAAGAGACAGATATCACACGCGAGTCCCGCGGATATAAAGGAATAAGGACATTTAATTCTACCGAACTACCCGCAAGTGCTGGATTACTCCCTCAGGTCAGTTTATTAGACGAATTAAACTTGTGAGGTAATGCAGCGCTGCTTCACTTGGTCTAACGGTACACTATCACACTAAACGGCATTTAAATGTGTGTTGAAAGTTATAATGTTATACTACGTGTTAGTTCTTTTGCTATACGAAACTAGCAGTAAGCTAGATCAACATTAGAATAACATTGTAACATTTCATCATGTTGAGCTAACGCAGAGACTATTTACATAGAGACATGCCACTTCCTCAATCCTTAATACAACTATATAGGGAAAACCCGTAACGCCAAAGATGGCGGTTGTATGCACATGCCCCGCCCCTCCCGTTGGAAAGCCAATCGTCTGCTTTTAAGAGGTTTGCGACAGCGGAAAATGTTACTGTTTGAAAAGGCGGCAGATTTGATATGTGTTAGTTGTGTAAATATCAGACATCCCAAGTCTCCCGGAAGTTCCGGGAGTCTCCCGCAGATTGATAGCGGCTCCCTGATGACCGCAAATTAGTTCAAATCTCCCGGAATCTAGAGCGAGCGAGCAGTAGCGCGCGCACGACAGAGAGCGAGAGAACCACCTCGCGCACTCTATTAGATCAGTAAAGTCGCTGACTGTATTCAAGTCGGTGTTAAAAACCTACTTTTTAGATATAGCATGTGGGTCAGTCTAAAGTAGCTTGGCTTTTCTGTGTGAAAGAGACATAGCTAGTATTTTTTTTTTTTTTTTTTTGCGTTTATATTCCACTGTTTGTCTGTATGTAGCTGTATGTTACTGTAGGTAAATTGTTTTATACTGTTTTAGTTTTTCCTGTATGTGAAGCACCTTGGGCAACGTCTGTTGTATTATGTGTGCTATATATATAAAAAAAAAAAGAACCCTTGCGCATGCGCAGTAAAAGTATAACCTGTGGGGAAAAAGGCGTTTTAAACCTTATTTTGGGGAAAAGTCATCAAACTTTTTCAGCGATTTTTATCATATTTTATTAGTGTTTGTATACATGCAGTTTTTATGTCCCGGTGACCAGTGAAAGTGCAGTTCTGAGTCTCTGTCCATTCATTTAGATAGGAGCCTGGTCTTGTTAGTCCGAAATATCTGCCCGGAGGCGTTGCCAAGATGGCGGCCAAGTGGCATGACTTGCCTAAAAGGACTTTGGCTAACGTTATATAACATTGATTTGTTTTATGTACATTTGCTCACCTGTCTAATAAAGCTGTCAAGTCGTGACTCGTGAAGCTCTGTCGAGTCCAAGTTAGTCGCAGACGTGGAGCTCTCGGCATCTCAAAAACGCCACGCTGATATTGATCCTCATTTTAGTTCTCCTTGTTTGTCCCAAAGTCTGCTTGCCATGGTCTATGTTTGAAAGAAACAAGAACCGCGTGCCGCTAAGCGTTACGCACTACGCAGTTGTCCACGTCTGTCGCCATGGTTACATCATGGCTATGGCAGTATGAACGGAAACCGAGGATAGCGCGGATATTGCGTCATTGACAGGCGACATTTTTTTCCCGGGACGGCCACTTATTTAAAATTAGAATTTCTCTGAAATAAAAAAATCTTTGGAGACTTTTGGTATATTGTAAGTACACAACTGCAGGAAATATATCATACTGTGCAAGTGATTTTTGGATATTTTATTACAAAATTCTTACATATTGTACCTTTATGTGAAACTAGTAATATCATATATTGCAATTATTTAAAAAAATGCAAATGAATTAAAGATGCCATTAACAAAAACAAACAAACAAATAGTAAAACATAAAAAATACAGGACATCAATCAATGCCATTTATTGTATTTTCTTAACACAAACTGGTCTTGATGTTTGTTCTGGCTGGCCATCAATCCTCTCACTTTCTGGTAATGCGTCGAGCTTCCAGGCTGTTGATTGATATTTTCAACACATGTAACAGCCCTGTGTGGCAGAGAAAGCAAAAGTTACATTCAAGTCGTTATGGAAACAAGCTCTAAGCTCTTGGCATTAACTCTTGAACTCTGACAGGTGGAGTGGCTGTCTCTGGAGTGCGAGGGTCTCTCTGCTCTGGGGGAAATATTATGGTTTGTGGAGGGAGAGTTTTGGAGGGGATTGATGCGGCAGCCTGTGGGGTCAGTGCAACATGTGCCAGGGTGTGAAGGCCGTGCGTCTCCTTTCTTCAACCTCCCAGACAGAGAGACGATCCACCGGGACAAATAACTAAGCAGCTGTCATTCTCTTACAGTAGTGACAAGCTTATACAAAAATCACAATTCGACAATTCAGTTTATAATATCTGAAAAAACATTAAAAGTCTAGCAGGAGGAACCACAGAAAAACTCTTCACGTCTGCAAATATCTCAAAATGTTTGATGACACAGAGGAACAGAGGACCTAAACATGAGGATCCCCAACCAAATACTGTAAAAGCCAATTATATGTTCATTTGTGAACCCATTCATACTGTGGGGGGAAATATATTACATTATTAATATTATCTGCATTATATTTTATGAAGTTGACACTAAACCTAACCCTACCCATAAGAGAATGAAATGATAGTGGAATCACACTGATGTAGAAGCACCTAACCCTGGTTGTAAGCCTAAACTTGATATAAACTATAAACGTATCCCTCAAATCTGATTGCTTGATTGGAATGTTGTTTCGGGATCAACAAAGACATTGATCCAGGAACATGTTGTACTTGGTGAAATCACGTTCACCTTCCAATATATAAAAATGAAGCCGAAATATCACACAATTAACCATTGGTTATGCTCCCGCAGACTCAATCGCTAGCGCAGCTGTCAATCATGACGTTACACAGAACATATGTCAGCGTGATAAAAACAAGCTAAAATGACAGAAAAAAATATTTGAAGTGTTATTTAAAAAAAAATATTATTTGTCTCATGTCTCATTTGATTACATGGAGAGGGCGGGGCTTATGACCTACAGTATACTGCAGTCAGCCACCAGGGGGCGATACAAATATTTTGGCTTCACTTTTCCGGAAATATGCGGCACACTTTGGCTGTAACTGAAATCTCCCCCATAAACCTTAAAAAGGGCACTATTTGAGGGGACAGCCATTTGTTGTGGTGTCCGATATCATTGTGGATGTTAATCCCACAGTGTGTACAATGGCTAGTACAGAGTGTACAATGGCTAGAGCATACCCATAATGCACTGTGAGTGAATTAATTGAAAACCAGAAACCAAAAGATGGCGCCCGCTGCTGAATCATCCTTCCATTTCCCAAACCGCTGTTCCAATGTGGCAACAGTGTAAGGGAGAGTATGCTACTATCTCAGCAAAAAGCTACAAGTGCTGTCACTGGGGTGCTACACCTTATAGAACAAAAATATGTTCTAAGTATATTTTGCCATCATTCCCATTAAGTTATGAAAATGTTACTTCTGAATGTTCTCTGAATGTTCAAAACAAACATTTTTTTTGTCTTGGTTATTCGACCATTCCTTTAGCTGTCACCCCCCTTTTTGAGAATGGGGGTTAAAATGCACTATTCAAACTTAAGTGGTTGTAATTCAAGAATGCTTTGGAATATATACCCAAGTTTGGTCTTGTTTTAAAGAAAACACTCAGCAGATTAGTGCTGAAGTGAAAACACTTCAAAAAATGAAAGTATGAAAAAGTTATGGAAGTTTAAATTTACAGTAAATCAAATATATTGTACTATATATTTTTTATTTTATATAATATATATATTTTACAAAATATTTTTTACTATAAAATTACTATAAAATCAAAGCCATAAATCTTTCCAAGTCATGTTCCAAATTTGAAGTTGATATCACAAAAATTTAAGTTCCCATGAGATTTTGTTTAGGCGTAGTGCCAAAAATAGCCACCGGGTGCCATTGAATTCCATTGAATTTAGTTGTATACATTCTGCCTTAACAAATTAATACATTTCTGTCCAAATATCAATTCTTTTACAAAATTTGGAACCTTGAGACACAGACCTTTCTGACAATATGTCTGACGTTTTGTCAAGATTAGAAAAGGTTTTGATCATAAATTATGAAATATAATGATGCCCAAAAGGGGAGGAGCCTGATAAAATAATTTAGAGTACAGTTTCTATGGTAACGCAACGTTCAATTATAAAACGGATAATATATATATTTTAATTATTAGAGGATAATATTATATTATAATTTTTTATTGAAAAATACTAGATAATATGTTTTATTATGAACTTTTAGAATAAAAACCGAAGTTTCAATGATTAAAAGTGGGTGCATCGACTTTTTGTGACAAAGGTCAGACCTCCTGTTATGATGCAGATTTTTTGAGGTGCACTCTTGTCATAAATTCATCAATTACTCTTCCTACATAATTTGTAACACAAAACAGGGGTAGAATATCTATTTAGAAGTCTTAGACCTTTCCAACGATATATAATTTGTCATAATTAGATTAGGATTTAATAGAAATATAGTGAAGTAAAGTTAGGCGTCCTGGTAGCGGGACGGTGACAGTTAAGGGAAACATCCCAAGGGTGCATATTAGGTACACATGAGTATCTAAACTGTAAATTTTAAAACAGCTTGTGTACCTTGTTATGAGAGTGTATAGTACTGGCCCATATCGGAGTATAATCACAATTTCGAATATGTCTGTAATCTAATTAACGTGTATTTTTGGTTTTGATAGTTAACTGGCAAGCACACACTGGCCACTGACATTTTCAAACAGGCCGAATACGGCCGGTGGATTGAATAGGTCTGTGCTACACAAAAACTATTGTTCGCATGCCAAAAAAAATGTTCTTTGAAGTGTAAATGCACAAGGCGCATATATGACATTTCAGATGTTATTTTGATCATGCAAAGCGATGGTGAGACTGTACGCAAATGGCCCCGCGGGACCCCCAACCCCTGACGTGGGTCTGATGGTAATCGGGCTTGTGGTGGGGAGGTCAAACCCAGTTCTTCGGTTCTCAATCACAGCGTCCCCCCGTGCGAGCTGCTATCCCCAGAATGCGACTGTGTGGCGTCTGCAGGGTTCTTCTCTCATCTGATCTCAGCACAGAAGCTATAAAGTGGGAGGAGACCGAAGTGACCAAATGCTGCTCGCTTACTTGGCAGTGGTCCATCTCTCTACAAATGGGGGAACAGACAAAGTTCAAAAGGGCACTTTCGGCTTGTGAACTTCGCGAACGTGAACAGCGATGTCATGACTCTCAGCTTATCCTGGGAATGATTTAGAGTCAGACATCAGGTTTGTGACGTGAGCTTTTCAGTGTTCAAAGCTCAAGCAAGAGCACATCACCAAACTATTGTAAAGATTAATTTAATTGCCATGATGTACATCCCACTGACATGCCTTTATGTTTATATGTATTAAAATACAGTTACTATTAAGCAGAATCACATGAGCAAGAGCGATGTTCATTTGTGTGATTACGTATGGCCGATTCACAGACAATGGACAAGAAATTAAAATTAAAGGGATAGTTCACCCACAAATTTTTTTTGTCATTTCTTACCCTCATGTTGTTCAATGGTAATTAGGGCTGTCAAACGATAAAAATATTTAATCGCGATTAATCGCATTAATGTCATAGTTAATTCGCGATTAATCACAATTATTTTTATCTATTCTATAAATGTCTCTTGATTTTCTTTTTGTCCCATTATTTTTTCTCATTTTAATGCTCTTATCAACATGGAAAAGTGGATCGGCTTGCTTTGTGCAAATGTTTTTTATTGAAAACAACATTGACATATACTGTGTTCAATTTCACACTAACTTTCTCACTTGGAGCAAATAATCTCTCAATGTAACACTTAGGGCTGTGTATCACCAACAATGTCACGATACGATACGTATCACGATACTAAAGCCACGATACGATATGTATCACGATATGGATCAATTTGGAATTTAAATTTCTTTTGAGCTGAGTTTAGTAACAGTAATATCTGCTTATTGAATAACCAGTGTTATAACAGTTGTGATAACTGAAAAACAATGAGTTAAATGAATAAAAAAGCTTAGAATGGCTCTTCCTTTTAAAGTCTGCTTTTAAATGCTTTTAAAGTCTGCCTCAATAACTGAAATGACAATTATAGTGACACTGAAGCATGTCTACACTGCTCAATGACTAAACAAAACTTAAAACATTAATAAAAGCAAAAACGGTAACAACTTAAATTTAACTTAGTTTTCTCAAACTCTTTTAAACACCTAGTATTAAACAGGTCTTAAGTGTTGGAATGTGCACCAAACAAAGTCATTTCTTCTACGTTGAAATCATTTTAAATGATTACATTTTCAAATTTTTATGCAGAAACAACAATTGATTGACATGCTCATGGTTAAGAGAGTGACAGCAGAATATCTCGCTTAACTTCATCATACAATCGGGGAATTGCCGTTTCTGTTAAAAATCTTTATGCTTATTTAAGACATAACCAACTGTGTTTAGAGGATACTTACCAAGAACGAAATTTTTTCCATCATTTTGCGTGTTTTAGTCTGTTAAAGCGATATAATCTCGCGAGCTGTATGTGAGGCGGCTTTACTCTATAGTCTATGTATGCACGCAGAGAAAACCAACTCTCAGAGAGCGCGCAAGTACTGAATAGTTTAAAATCGTTTGAATGTTTAAACTGGTAAGACTTAAAGACATGCAAATGGTCAACTTTAGTCACGATGGCCCGATTATGCAAGTGAATATTCCGTCATGTCCCGACTCCTAACCGTGAGCGTGTAGTTTCACCGGCTGCAGCGCTGGACGCTTGCCCGAGTCGAGAGAGAGAGAGACGCAGCACTGCATTGAACTCACGCTGTTTGTGAAATTGCGTCTCACAGAAAGTTTTAAAATGACTGATTTGATTTTATAATCTGTGTGGATTCATTTACGAATACTACAACCTACATGCTAAAGTGAATCAATGTTTCCGGGAATTTCCCGCATTATAAACTGCGGGAATTATTCAAATTATGCGCAGTCCCGCGCCGAAATTGGAGCCCTGAATTGGCTACATTCAAAAGCACAAAAGTATCGATACGGCAGCTGCTGTATCGATACGCGTATCGCCAGGAGTTCATGACGATATATCGTTGTATCGATATTCTGAGCACAGCCCTAGTAACACTGTCCATTAATAAAAGGGTGAAAGAAATACTGACGAGGTCCTGATATTGACGAGGGGGCGGAGAATTCGCATCAGCTGTATGTGTGTGTGTGTGTGTGTGTGTGTGTGCTTGGCCAGTGGTATTTCAGACTGGACGTGCTGCGATTGATGATAGCTCAGTTCACAACGACAAAACACACAGATCACTTTGGTCTTGACAATGGATGTTTGGCAACTTTTTAAAAGTAAACTTTCCATTCAGAATCGTATTGGCATCCATTTCGGCGTCTCGCGCTCGCCATCCACTCAAAGCGTAACGTTAACCAACTATTTGGCCGGCTCGCAAGCCCAAAAGTGTGTGCGGCGCGCCTGTTGTTTTGTTTCCGCTCTAGCTAGATCCGCTTGCGCTTTGGTCGACGAAGCAACAAAACATCCTCGCGCGGCGCAAGCCATTGAAATGAATGGGTTTAATAGCGCAGCGCCGCGCATGCCGCGTCCTGTTGCAAAAGCATGTGAAAAAAACGGCAAAGTTTGCTAGGCCAAAAAGACCGTTAATCGCGCCCAAAAAAAATTGACGCCGTTAAAATGGGTTTGCGTAAACGCCGTTAATAACGCGTTTAACTGACAGCCCTAATGGTAATGTGTGCCGTCAACTGTCTGGTTACAACATTCTTTAAAATATCTTCTTTTGTGTTCAACAGAAGAAAGAAAATCATACAGGTTTGGAACAACATGAGGTTGAGTTAATGATGACAACATTTTTAATTTTGGGTGAACTGTTCCTTTAAGTAACTTATATTTAAGATACAAAATGGCCAATTACTATTGTCTATTATTTGATGAAAATAGTTCCAAACAAATCCACAGCAGAATTAAAGGTTGCGCATCTCCAAGCAACACAGGTGTTTCGTTCCTGAGCAAATTTGGTGTACTTGAACAAACGGTTGAGTCAGTAATTCAATGACTCGCTTAAAAAGGCAAGGCCTGCGTCTGAAATCACATACTCTCTTGGTACTTAATATGAATAAGCAATTACACAATCGCTAAAAGAAGTATGAACGTGTGTAGTATGGATGTAATTTGAGGGTGCTACAGGAATGCAATCCAGACATACATTCATCATGTTGTCATGTGACCTACCAGTGTCAGTTACGAAGCTTCACTGCCATTCACAAATGATAGTAAAGATGAATCTCGCAATAAGTAGGAGGTCATCCGGGTACTTCTTTTGTCACAAACTTTTTTTTTTTTTTTGCCTAAGTACACACATTAAGTAGGGAAGTACACAATTTCGGATGCAGCCACACTCTTGTTTCGTTCCTAGGTGAATCGTTTGAAATTCATTGATTCAAAAATTGTTTGAATCAATGACTTAGCCTATAAAAACAGTCACTTGTCGCCACCTACTGGGGTAATTGTGTAACCTGCAGAAAGAGCTACAATCCCCACAACCAATACACACTGCTTGACTGATAATCTGAGTGATACAAACAATTAAAATTCCTATAGTGCTGTTGCACTGTATATCAGCACTCTTGGAAGCCTTGGGAAAAAGAAGCATACTTTTAAAAGTAGTACTTATAATGGAAAATAAAGTAAAGAGTACTTAGTATAGAAATAAAATACAATATATATATATATATATCTTACAGTAAGTGCAAACTGCAAACAGAATGTAACATTTGCAGACACTTAATTGCATGTTATTTACAATTAAATGAAAATATATTATAGTTTAAATTTATATGAAATGGAATATGAAATGGTTTTTTTTTTTGACACACCTATAGGACTTAAGTACAGTACATCTTTAATTTCATAATTACTTCTATTGTCTTTGAAAATGGTTAAAGTGTACTGTCAAATGTACTGACAAACATTTAAATTAAAATATACTTTAATGTCATTTCTATTGAAACTTGTATTTAATATAATGATGAAGTTGCAATTTAGAAATACATGTAAATATATGCTGAAAAAAATGTGTGTAATATATTAACTTGCAATTTCTGTATGTAATATCAAATAACATTACAGTTAAATTATACTCGAGTGTCTATATGTCAGTGAACACATCACAATAAGTGTCATTCTTTAACCCTCCTATTATCCTTGGGGTCAATTTGACCCCATTCAATGTTTAACGTCTGTAAATACATCTTTTTTTTTTTTTTTTTTTTTTTGCTTTAGATTTAATGACTTTTCCTAATTTAATGGGGACAACTCTGTTAACATAAAATTAACCTGCTAATATATTTTCAAAGTCCTGTACACATTTTGTAGCATCGGTGTTCCTTGGGGTCAATTTGACCCCAGGCTCTTTTAGTTGTATAATAAAACAGAAGAAATATTAAAATTTCACACACATTTGTTTTGGTTGTTTTATTGAGGTCACTATAACATGTTATAATTTGAATTTATAATGTTCATTGTAATTTTACATATTGAATATCATATTAAAAAAACTTCCCTCTGTTTTAGGGCTCTAACCAAACATAACCATATCTGTAGTATTGCGAGAACCACTAGTAGTTCACATGACATGTGATATAATTCTCATCAGAACTAATAATTCTTTCCTGTGCCATGGGGGAGGGGAAAACATCATTTTTGCGAGATTGACCCCAAACATAACTCGTGTTACTATCCTTGATAAAATAAATAGTTTTTCTTTCCAAATGTTATAGATTACAAAAATCTATACTTAGAAATATTATAAAACAAATAAAACACCAAATATATTTATACTTTTCCAATTTTGGGTCAATCAGTCAGATTTTATGTTGATTTCTAAATTTGTCCATAGTCGTGGAATGGGTATTCTGGATGTATAAGGGGTTAGGTGGGGTGGAGGGGTGGATGTCAACTTAAAAGGTTACTTAAGTAGTCAGCAAAGACATAAATTACCTGAGACAAACCTTTGTAAAAAAAACAAATAAATCATATTGTGGAGGTTTAAATTACTGGGGTCAAATTGACCCCAGTAGGTAAATTTTTTTTTATCAGATTTGAGGGTAACAGGAGGGTTAAAGCATGATTAAAGCATTTTTACAAAGTGCACTTTTTAAAAAGTGTTTAAGTGTGTTAAGAAACATTAATGAAAGTGTACTCTCTTTGGGTACATAATGGCCTTTAATGTTATATTATCTTCAATTACAGTTAATACCGGTATACTTAATATTTTAAGTACACTACAAGGTCATATTCCAATACATAAGCACTCTTCATTTTCACAAAGCTACGCAGCTCTGTCATTTACAATGTTTTATAATACGCACATAACCAACCAGAATTATCATGCTGTTTGTTGTAAAAAAATAAATAGAACCACATAATTCTTTGGAAATTATAAAATAAATGATTATAGACTTGAGATGAAGGTGAGTAATTTTGAGTTTTGAGTGAACTATTTATTTATTCTGTTTCCTAGAGTATCTACAGAAAATATTAAAAGCAAGAATTGAATTACTCCGTTATATATATATATATATATATATATATATATATATATATATATATATATATATATATCGAGACATGAAGAAATACACAAATACCTTCACAATACATTCCTTCTGCTATTCTATAATTCTCCCTTTTTACACAAACTTAACAAAAACAAAGTCTCTGTAAGGCACGCACAGATCTCAAACAACTGGTGCCTTGATGACATCTACTGGACACATGTCCTCATAACACACTCTGTGCTCATCACAGCACGGACACTGGAGTGGTTTTAGAGAGAAGGCCTCCTGAAACTTGCTCACTAGAAACCGATACCTCAAGCTGTTTTTAATAGGATTAAAGTCTGCGCCGATGGACCCATTTGTCATCGCGACACACAGGCTGTGCCATTTGGCCTCTCTCTTTCATTCACGTCTGGCCTGTTCACTGGAGTGTGTCCTCTGTTATGGAAAAAGACTAATTGGCCTACTTATGGCCCACAGAGTAAGTCTGTCATTCAGTGGCCATGTGGAAGGAGAGTCCCACTCGCCATCAGAGAGAGAGAGAGAGAGAGAGATGTGTCTTTTGTGTGTGTGTGTGTGTGTGTGTGTATCTGAATCAAATCCGTGTAGTTCTCTGTATACAAACATTGAATCATTAACTAAATAATTAATTAATTAAATGAATAACATTTAGGCCTATATACACTACCAGTCAGAAGTTTGGAAAAATGAATATTTATTAAAATGTTTTTAAAGAAGGCTGCACTTATTTGATCTAAAATAAAGTAAAAAGAGTAATATTGTGAAATATTACAATTTCAAATGTTTTTCTGTTTTGAAATAGCCTATATATTTTCTAGATTTTATTCCTGTGATCAACACTCCAATCATTACTCCAGTCTTCAGTCACATGATCTTCTGAAATCATTCTAACATGCTGATTTGCTACTCAATTATTAATAATGGTTCTTATTATTCTCATAAATTTGTGTCGCTTAAAGGCCCACTGAAACGCCTTGGAACGCGCAGCTTTGTATGTTGCGTTGGGGTAATTTCCACAGAAACAGGAAGTCTCCTCCCCTTTTCAAATAGCCAATAGCGTTTAGTTTACCTCACAGACTGCAAGTCATACTTGACAGCACCATGGAAGCGAATCCCAGCGCTGGTGATACGTTGGATTCAATAGTAGAGGTGT
This sequence comes from Tiaroga cobitis, assembly GCA_030578255.1. Lineage (NCBI taxonomy): Eukaryota > Metazoa > Chordata > Actinopteri > Cypriniformes > Leuciscidae > Tiaroga > Tiaroga cobitis. Next base: position 33,215,197 of record CM060608.1, on the reverse strand, counting down.
GAATAAATTCTAGCCATTTCATTCTTAACCAACGTCCAGTTGGAAAATGGAATAAAACTCAAGCATTTGAGCGACCGAACACACTCTCCAACCCATATTGCTGCGTGAATGGTCGCTTTGGCCAGGTGGTGTTTATAGCATAGGAGGCGGAGCTTTAGATTCTAGGAAGCATTTGATTGGACAGAAGATGTGATGAGAAGCTGAAGTCCGTGGTGATGTCATAAAAATCTGTGATCCATTTTAGCGGAAGTGAGCGACTGTAGTTTTGAATACTTATATCTCCTAAATGCAGATTTTGTCATTGTTTTGGAACACACTAGCTTATTCATAACCTTAAGGCTAACATATTCATAATAAAAGCTAAAAAACGTACATTTTGATTTCAGGAAGGGCTGCACAATTAATCGCAATGAAACCGCACACTATTTGGCAAATGCTGCGATTATTTTCTGCGTGTCAGTGAAATAATCTGAACGCCAGAGGCCGTCTCACGCAGACACGCCAGATATGCCCAGCAGAAGTACAATAACACACTCATTCCAGGAAATCCCTATATCATGCATCGTCGCTGTAAAATAAACAGAAGATTGAAACGCTTTGATTGATTAAACATGACTTATAAACGCAGGACTGCTTAATTCTGTGTGAGAAGCACATCATCTCACAGGAGGACGAGCTCAACTGTCGTTATGAAGTGAGTTTGGAGCAAAAGTATGTCATTAAATGTTGTCTTTTGTTGGACAAGAGGTTCATAAATGCTTCTCACGTTTTGAAAAATGTTTGACAAGCTGCGCATAAAAGATAACCGCTGCGGTTGCGAGTTCAAAATCGCGATAAGCCAAGTCGGTGTAAGTGCGCTTACATGGCTATTGCGACTTCATCAAAATTGATGAAAGTTCAAAACAATATTTATTTGAAATAAGAATCATTTGTATTATCATGAATGTCTTTACTGTTACGTTTGATCAATTTAATGCATCATTGCTGAGTAAAGGTATTAATAAATTTTTTTTTTTTTAATCCACTCCAAACTTTTGAATGGTAGTGTATATTACAGTTTTAACAAATATCAGTAGCATCACAACAGTTTTCAACATTGATAATAATAAGATAATGTTTATCTGAAATCTAAAACCACCCCTGCCATCCCACATCCCGTCCACCATTGTTTGGACTAACAGTCCTGTCTAACCTCACGCCACTGGCTGAACGAAAGTGTCAGTGTTTACAATCTCTGAAAAATCAATATATTCATCATATATATCTTACTTATAGTTGTCTCTGCTTTACAATGGAGTCACAGACAGTATTTTAACAGGGGAGCAATTCATAATACATTTCTTACAGCAGAAAAAAAAAACAAAAAACTTAATGTAGACAAACAAAACCACAAATATAAGAGTGAAAAATAAGACATGACATTGAAAGCAATATTTAAGGACATATACTATTCTATTTTTCTTGCTTCAACCACTGTGAATTGTTTTGGGAGTAGAGCATCCACCGAAAAGCATAAACAAGGTTTCTTTGAGGAATAAAGCTCGTACACCAGTGAGGAGCAAATGAATTTGGTCATGAAGACGTGTTCATTAGTGTATCATATAATACGGCAGTAATCTCATCTGTGCACTGTTCAGTGAACACATATAATTACTATCAACAGATGTGCTGCATTTGCACCTGAGTAGGTTAATTAGAAATGTACACCGCCTGCACTGGCAAATACACTATTATAGTTTAATATATTTACATTTCCTTGCTTCAATCCATTCATTTAAACCCGAGAGCATAAATGCAATTAAGGTATTGTAGGAACTTTGTAAACAAAATGGTAACTTTTATGCATGTATAATACGAACAAATACATTTTTTAGAACAACCTCACTCTTAAAAAAGGTTCAGTGGGTTTTATATAGAACCGTACGGTTCTTGACCATATGCCAAAAAGGTTCTATATAAGGATTAATATCATAATGCTTTTTTTATGTTTAAACAGGTGTTTTTCTTCTAATGACAAATTATGTTTACAAGCGGTTTAATTCATAAAATGTAATAAAAAAAAAAAAGATTTTTTTTTTTATTAAATCCACACAATGATGGGAACCCCTAAAAGGTTCTATACAGTATGAATCACATGACAGAACCCTTTACGGTTCCATATAGAACCTTTTTTTTAAGATTGAAACATTATTATTTCTGTTCAAAATTACTTTTTTCGCCTAAAATGGGTGCTTCTTTTTTATTATTATTATTGCACTTATAATGTTAATATGATATTTACATCAAAACATTGTCATAATTTAGAAATAAAAGGCATTTTTCCTACCCTGATTTGAACACTGTTTGAAGGGTCGTGTCTGTGTAAGACTTCAGTGGAAACGTCCACTCCTGTGATTAGCTGACATCTTTGCGTATGAAATAGCAACCCGATCACACTAAATGCATCTCTATAGCACGCAGTGTGTTTATCGTGTAATTTATACGCGAAAATGAGTTTTTACGTGCATAGGATACGCATGGGTTGGTTTGGGTAGGTTTAATAGTGGTGTGGGGTGCGTATGTATTACACGCAAATGAACTGCGTATCAAATGCACGCTAACGGCTGATATTGCCCACAACCCATCACGCTTTGGACGAGGATTCGGTTAGAACTACAAACACGAGTGAAAAGTGTAAAACAAAAAAAACAAAAAAACAGACATGGAGGACGCGCGAGTCCGGCGGTTATAGAGAGGTTTAGATAAAGGGGTTTGGGTGATTAATTATCAGTATCTAACCTGACGAAAATGTATTTATTCAATATTGCCTACATTTTATTGCATCTGCAGCAGCATTGTGAACTTTTGTAAAGATACGTTTAGCCATTAACTTTTAAATGCATCATTAGGCCTACATTCAAATTGCAAAGGAGAGTCTCCGCATGAAAGACCCACGACTGGCAGATGGACGTGCTACAACATTTCTCTCCGAAATGGTAAGAAGTTATATTAGATTGAATGGAGGATTTTAACTGTGACGAGATGATTGACAGGGCAGTTTACGGTGACAGGATGCACGCGACAGATCTGTCCGTTAAAGATGGAGAAGTAGTATGTCCCAAAGCTTGCCGACTCTTTTGCTACACACTCAAATGTATGTACTTTTTCTTCACAAAAAGAGTACATACTTTTAGGGCGTAGTATAAGTAGGCGAATTGGGACGCAGCTTCAGTCTTTATCATGTTCTTTGTCTGGTGTTGTCCTTTGCGTGCTCAGTTTAGTTTAGTTTAGCTTAGTTTAGTTTAGTTTAGCTCCTGTTTGGAATCTCCTGTTTGTTGCTTGTATTTACTTTTGTTTTGTTTTAATAAAATAGTCTCTGCATTTGGATCCTCCTCTCTGTCATTTCTGAACGGCCTCATAACAACAGATTTGTTGAACAGGGATCTTTTGGAGAATCGTGGCAGATTTGGCTTCAGCACAGACACTAAAGCAGTAGCAGTGTTGTTGGGTTCAGTGAGACTTCACGGGGTGACGCTGAAGCCAGCAGTACTGCACTGGCACAAAATGAGTTTCTCTCCACTTCTGGGTTTTTCTGGAGTTGTTCTTTTTTGTGGTTATTAAGAATACAAAGCACTGCCAGTAATAACCATCCCTCACTTTACAGATTTCTTCTCAAATTCCCCAGGAAGATGTAGTCTATTTTAAACCAGCAGGCCTTGAAGTGAATCTTAAAGGAATAGTTTACCCCCAAAAAACCTCATATCATTTTCTCCAACATTCTGTGACGTATGAAGTTCATTTGGTTTCAGATTAGCAGTCAGCTCTCTTCCACAGCATTCAAACTTTGAGAACACTTTGCAACTACTTGTCAACTAACTCTCAATAGAGTATTAGTAGACTTTCTGCTTAATATCTGCCAACTCTTTATTGTGATGCTCAAAACAAATATTCTACTGACTATAAGTAACTTTGCAACTGCATGTCAACTTATTCTAACCCTAACCCTACCAGTCTAATACTATGAGAGTAAAAAAAAAAACCCATTGATCTTAATGGAACGGATGAAAACCATATCCACAGATGTTGGCCGCAATTGTTGAAAATAAATAGCCTGTAGCCTAAATGAAAGGGATGCAGTTTTTAGGGACAGACATGATTAAGTGTTAAACTAATTAAGAAAAAATAATAAGAAACATGTTAAAATGACACGTAGCTACTAGTATTGATGGCTTTTGTTCATTAACGAGATAAGTGAGTGTTTATACCGTGTTAGCATATGCTTGCTTTATTAACTTGTCTCAATGAACAAATGGGTGCTATTTACCGGATTGTTTAGTTTAGGCATTTCATTAATTGCTTCAGATTTATTTAAATAAAAAAGAATAGCAAACATCAAATGCAGAAACACAGCTGTTCCCTACGAGGCAGTGTAATTACAAACCGCATCACATATCCTTACAAGGTGCAAGAAGACAACAGCGCAGTTAAAAAAAATAAAATAAAAATAAATAAAGACAACAGCGCAGTTATTTCCGTCGCCAGCAGATGACACTAGAAGCACATGAGCGCGCCTGGGGTTCATTAGCTCCTTATTCAGTCTTCTGACAGCAGCTTACTGGTTCACCGCGGACAAGAATCAGGTACAGAATGAGATGACGGAGGAAGAGAGATATGTAAAACTAACAAGATGTATCAGTCATCTGCGAGGTTATTTACTCAAAGATTCGTCATTTTTCTTGTCACACTCCTGAATGGTTCATCAATGCTGAGCACTTAGCAAACAAATATCTCATTTTCACATGAAATTATGTCTTTCTCATAAATCACTGCGGAGATTAATTTGCATAAGACTCTAAAGTACTGCGTGTACATTGGCATTGTTGGATTTATAAGCGATTAAAGCGGCAGCAAAGATGAATTTGTTTGTCTTGGTCTTAGGATGAAGGAAGTGCTGCGTTTGTAGAAAGTTGTTTATTCAATCCAAGTGCCTCTTTTACGGCAGGCTTTTCACGATAAAAGACAGAATAGGAGAGAATGAAAAGGGAAAGGAAACAGACAGGAGGAGGAAAGGAATGCTTAAGAAATCATTTCTGCGTAGATCCGTGTCAGACGCGACAGGCCTTGGGAGTTATTTGCTGGGAAACAAGGCATGTTTTGTTTAGTGGTTCCTGCGTGTCTTATTGGATGTGTGCCGCGGATGTACAATGAGCTGCAGCCTTCACATTCAGATTGAAAGGAATTCTTTTCTGCACTTTTCAATTACTGTGCTTGCAGCTCTGAGGCAGAGCCGAACGCCATCGCCGTCCTCCCTCCTCTCGCCCGCCTGCTGAGTCTCGTGTCGAAGAACGGAATAAAGAAATCCGTCCTACAGAGGCTGAATGAGACATGTCACGCTAAATATTCTCCCAGACATCACGCTAATGAGGACAAGGGATTGATATGGTGCGCCGTACTGTGTAGGTGTTTTTTCAAATGGAGCCTTTGTTATACAGATCTCTGGGATACTTGCTTCTGATTGGTCAATATACATTCATTAGGGGTGGGAATCTCTAGGCACCCCACGATTCGATTCGATTACGATTCAGAGGGCTGCGATTCGATGCTAAATCGATTATCTGAATCTTTTTGTGTGACTATAAATACTTTGCTTTAAAAGTAAGTAATGACCCATAAAGAATTAACGTACAATAGATTTTATTAACATTGCAAAGAACCAAAAGGAAAATAAATGTGTGCCTGAACTAGCAGCATACTTGTAGTAAATTAATAGTATAACAACGACCGGTACAGCCGAGTGTTTTTCCTCCTCTGGGTGGAAACGCGTCATATGGCTTCTCATATTTGTATTGTTTCCGAAATATTTTAGTTTTATTCTACAAAGCTTACAACTAGTGTGACTCTTGACTGTCCAGCTCCTTTCCCCCTTCAACTTCAGAAGCCAAAATATTTCCACACGTCAGCTTTTAACGAGTGTGTTTGGATCTCGCACGCCATATCGTCTCTGTTATGTGCACGCCACAGACGGTCCGGGCGGGCACTGCACTTCCGCGCTTCAGAGTTCCGTCTTTTGCGTTCCGTCAATATTAAGTTATTATAAATACATATCTAAAAAAAAAAATTTTTTTTTTGAAAATCGATTTTTGACATTTGTGAATCGATTCATAATCGTCCACGTCCGCATCGCGATGCATCTAAGAATCGATTTTTTCCCCCACCCCTAACATTCATGTATATCTATTCTAACAAGGCTGAATCTGATGCTGCGTTCGAGGCAGTTTTTTGAGCACGTAAATCACGACTTCAAACTACGACTCACGACTTCCAAGCCAGTCACGCCAAACTACCTGAGCGCAAGGAATTGTGGTAGCTAGATGTAAACAAACGCGGTTTCGCGGGCTATGTGACGTCAGAGCTCGTAACTGGGAGTACATCGATCTAGTACGAGTTTACGGGTGGGAATTCACGGGTTTGACTGCGTTAAGGTATAAGGTTGGAAAAACACAGGTTACAGGTTGCCTGGAACGCGGCATGAATATGCATACTTTCCTGATAGTGCAGTATAAGCTGCGTAAACTTAGCATCAACTAGGAATGTTTTCCGAACTTTGTCTAACGTTGTGGCAGTTATAGGTTCTGTCAAAGTTATGAACAAACATTATTCCAGTAATGTTAAAGTCCAATTCACACAGCACCAACAAACGCGGATAATCACCAGATGACAGTTCATCACTTCTAAGACATTCCATGACCAAACAAGTGCCATTGCTAGTGAAAACAAGCTCCGACAGACACCGACAGGGGAAACGCACTGATCCGTCAAAACCCGACGAAGTTGTCATTTGGCTTTAATAGGATGTTTGTTTAAAGTTATCTGGTCTTTTTTAATCTGGTCTTTTCTGAAACGTTTTAGTTGAGGTCACGGGAGAGGAGCTGTGAATGCCAGTTACGAAACTGACGCTGGTAGGTCACATGACAACATGATGAATGTAGTATGTCTGGATTGCATTCCTGTTGCACATTAGCCCAGTGATTCCAAACCTTGGTCCTGGATCCTCAACACTGCACGTTTCGATGTCTCTCTTATCTGACACACCCATAGGTCTTGGGCTGTGTCCGAAATCGCCCCCTGTACCCTCATTCACTATACCCTATTAGTCCACTGATATAGTTCACTTTAGGGAGTGAATGAAAACGAGTGAGTGAATTCGGACAGTGAGTGCACTGGAAGGGCTGCCGCTTTTGCTTAGTTTGCTGTTTAATAATCATTTGAAACTGATCTTTTTTTTATCTTTTTATAAATGTATCTTGAACTCTGCGCCAGTTTGTGGAGTGTGACCTGGATCCTGACGTGATTCTTGACGTTGAGCGTGAACGTGCAGACTCGCGTAGAGCATGATCGTGGGATACGGGTTGTTGCGTATGCGATCACCATTAAAGTCTTAACTAAACTAGTCTCTTGTGTCAGCGACTCATTGTACCTCATCTACACACTGGCACTGTCATGGAAACTATGTATAAACCTTAATTAAACAATTTGATAATCAATTAAAAAGTCATTTATTCCTGTATGATATTACACTGTAGCCACATTGGACCAATGATTTGGTAAAATGGATGGATGAATGAGTTATTTGGCGTGTGACTCTCACAGTGGATTGTGGGTATTCTCTAGCCGTTGAGTGTACATCAGTTGTACACTCTTTATTGTGGTCCATTGTGGGATTGAATGAGTGAGTCGATCATGTCGACTACTGTTTCGGACAGCACTACAAATGGCTGTCCCCTCAAATAGTGCCCTATTTAAGGGTATAGGGGGCGATTTTGGACTCAGCCTCGGAGTCTTTACTAACAAGCTTATGAGTTGAATTGGGTGTGTTTGATTAGTGCTGTGGGTACTGCAGGACCAGGGTTGGGAACCAATAGCCTATAGAACATATTTACCAACCTATTACTTATTCAAAGTATATAATAACAATATCTATAGACCATCGGCTAAGCCTCAAGTGTGTTATTGTACAAAGTGAAGCCTATTTATACTTCTCATGTCCACTTATTCCTATTGTGAAACTTTTGATAGAAATAGAAGCTCACGAGTCTCCAAAAAAAAAGTGACAAGGAATCACTAAGTGACAAGGAGCTGGATGAAAGATAACTTAGAATAGAGTCATATTGTATTGTAGTTAAAGTTTTAGTTATATTGTATTAAATTACATTATATTAGCTGTATATTATTTGTATCAATAAACAAATATTATTGCTGGATTGTTCATCTTTTTTTTAGGCTGATTGTTTTGTAAATATTAATGGACAGTTTTTTAGCATTAAGCAAAAGTCATTTAAAAGGAAATATATATTTTTGGTTACATCCATGTGCTTTATTTGGTATAGCTGTGAAATAAGTTGGGTAATAGGGTCAATGTTTCTGCTACAATGTAACCTTATGTGACTTGACAAGGTGAAATTGATATTGATGAGAATGTTCTCGCTGAGATGGTGTTCATTCTCCTGCTCCAGTCGAAACTGTTTGATAGAGGAACAGGTGGACCTCAGAAGAATAAATGGGCTTCTCTCTATACAATAACACAGTCGAGGCTTAGCTGACTGGTCAATAGTTGTACGAATAAAAGTGATTTCAAACCCCAGATGGAAGTCCCCTCTGTGTCCTCACCAGTATCACTAACGGCAAACTGCCATTTCCCACAGATTGTGTGTGATTATGCATGTGTCTTGCTGTCTCTTCTTCATGGCAGCTCCTCACGAATGGCAACACTTTGCCTTATTTCAATCTATAGGGAATGAGTTTTCAGCTTTAACCTGTTCCAGTAAGTTTCTCCGACGTTTGGACCCCAGTAATCATTTGAGAAATGAATAAGTAAATTATGAATTTAATACATCAACCAAGAAATTGGATAGAAATAGATAGACTATATTAATTCACAATTTGATAATCAAAAGCAATCAGTTCATAATAGGGCAGTTAAATAAGCAAATTGGATTTGGAGCAGTAGAGAAATAAAAAATTGCATCTGTGCTTTTTTATCTCTGTTTCTATTAATTAATTATTTTTATTTTTCAAAAGATTTGAAGCAACAAACCTTGTAAACTTTGACAAATCCAGTGATTTTTTTTTCATCCTACAAAGTGCTGACTGTATTGTAGAAATAACTTTGTTTCCAAGTGGACTAATAGAAAACTGTCCTTAATTCTGGAATTTGTATCAGCCAATCAGATTAGAGCTTGCCAGATCAAGCAAGTGCTGTATGCAATATTTCCGTGGCCTGTGAACCTGACATTTGAGGCAGAGACTAGCAATGACCCAGAGGGAGAAAGCAGTAGAAGAAAAAAAACTTGAGAAGTTCCTCAAAGGAAATGAAAATTATGCTGCTAATAAACTCCCAAAAGCACTGCTATGACTTTTGGTCCTGACATGGCTTAACTTTGCTTTTTAGCTTTCTTTCCTGCGATATTGCGCCAGTTCTTCAAGATGCCTTTAGCGACAGAGGATGTTCTGCTGGTGCTCTTCCTTTTATAGTCCTCTCTCTCAAAGACCATAATACTGTAATTTAAAGCTCTCCGGTGAAGTGGTACACATCCCACACCTTGGCTCCCTCGATCTGGATTTCAGCCATTTGGATGGAGGATTGTACGTGAGCCTCTAAATGCACACATTTATAGATTTCAATGTCTGCTACAGTCCTTCAAGAGTCAAAGGTGCCTCCATAAGCCTTTAAATCAGGGATGGCGAAGAAGATGGGAGCAGCTGTAGACGTCTAATGCTGCTCGGAGGGGACGTTCGGTGACAGACTCCAGACTGCTCTCACTCCGCTGAGCTTCGGACTCTGAGATATAATTATGACAATCTGCCATCTGCTTTGAGCCAGGCTGAGACAGCACAGTATGACACAGAGGAATAGGGTCTCTGAGTGAAGGACCGTTTAGCACTCCATCAAAGGAAGGTGTCAGTAGTATAACTGAGAGATCAGGCAACATGGGTGAACAAGCAGTGGAAGTCTCACTATAGGGGCCAGAGCACTGTGTTGAAGATGATGAGGAAGTCTGTTGTTGAAAGGTTTGTGTCAGCTGTGGCTTCTCAAATAACTGGCAAAGTTTGATACGACAAGAAACATTCAGCGAGAATATATATATAGGATGAGGACGAGAATTGATTTTATCCATCAGGAATTAATTGGATCATAAAAACTGGGTGGTTGTTTGGAGGGGAGGGGAAAATGAATGACATGTAAAAGGGATTCATGATGTTGTAAAATGGGAGTGATCTTAAAAGCAGCAGCGAGTTATTACATTTTTATAAAAAGATTACGAAGAGAAATTTGGAATAATGCGCACCAATGAATATTTCACAATAAGACCGGGAATGTGCATTAGAAAAATCATTCTGGATTCTATACCGAGTCGCGGACTTTAAAGAGCTTTTGTCCAAATGGAAAAAGTGAATTTAAACTTGATTCAATAAAAGTTGGAAAGCTGTAAATGAGTTTTCCAAACATAAACATACAATGTAGATTCAACTCAGTCCCGATAAAAGTGTCAAAGTGTTACATTTGAGCAAGGACGAAGAGAGGCAAGAATCCACTTGAAGCAAAGTTTATTAAAAAAACAAAAGCAAAGATAATCCAAACTGAGGCCTAAATCAGAACCAGGAGCATGGACATGGACATGAAACATGATTAAAAAAATCAGGAACATTACAGCTTTACAAATATACAACATCCAACAAACCAAGACTGAAACACAGGGGTAAATATACACAGGATAACAAGAGGGTAATGAGGAACACCTGAGATTGATTAATCACTAAGGAAACAAGCAAGGTATCTACAGAAGCAAAGGCAAACAGGAAAGGGGACGCATTGCAACAAAGTGAACATACTGTATATATATATATATATATACCAGAAAACTTGATTATCTGGTACAGACACCAGTTACAGGGATATACTGTTTCACTTTGCAGCCTGCGCCTCCTTCCCCTTTTCACTCTTCTTCAAACCTCCTGCTTTGTTTTTTTCTTCTTCTTCATCTTCAAATGCTGTAGCATAATGAGGCATGCAGGGTAATTAGTAGCAACAGCAGTCACAACTGCTATACTCTTGTGTTCTTTCACAAATCTATTATTCATGCGGTCCAAGAGAGGGCACTGGTGACCCACACAGAGACCATCAACCCTCCACAAAGCACTAGATGAGCTTAGCACACAAAGATGATGGGAGGTGGGGGGTAGATGGGTTCTGATGCTGATTGACTGACATGTAGAGGGAGAAGAGGGGGTGCTATTGTTGTGCACTAGATAAAAATGTTAGTAGAGATGGAAAATGCCAGTTGATAAGAACATGATGAAATCTGCCGTAATCTGGGCTATAGAAAAAAAGGGGGTTGACTCCCCTCATTGACACACAAAAGCAGAGATTTTTCTTAACCCTGCGAGTAAATGCCAAATATTAAAACCTGTAAACCAATCAAACATGCTTGTAATGGCCCACATTCCAAGCAAAATATCTCTGGCAGATATTATATTTTCAATTTTCTATCGTGTGGGTTCATATGTCTTTCCAGGGAAGTGTGTCAGAATGGATGTCAGAGAACTCAAGAGTGTTGCGTCTGTCCCTCAATCCTCTCAGCCTTGTGCAACCGGAGAGAAAGTCTCTACTTAAATTGGCTAACCACACAGAAGGGGGATTTGCCTTTTACACCTGCACCCGTGCTGCCGATTCCGTGGATTCCACTTCAGATCGACTTGACTGAGTAGAAAGTCATTTCAATTCAAAGTTTGTTTCAACGAACCAGTTCAAAAAATGATTCAGTGGATTTGTACATCATCACAAAATCCATGATTTCATCACAGCGAGACAAATAACATGCACTTAAATGCCTCAATAATGTAATTTGTGGAAACATATTGCTATTTATTATAGTTTTTTTTTATTAATTGTATTAATATAATTATTTGTATTAGTGTTTATTGTAATTTTGTCAATGGCAAATTAGTTTCTATGATAAATATATACATATGTGTGTGTGTGTATTGTGTATGTGTGTGTATTCAATCCTAATGAGATTTTAAGAGTGTGTATATTTAATTAATCTGTCATGTTAGTAAATTACAGAACTTTGTTCAGTGAGTTGCTAATTTGAGAACCGATAATCTTAATTCATGAATAAATCCAGTTAAAATGATTAATTGAAAATGAATTCCACAAACATTAATGATAATACGAATGTTGATAATAATAAGAAGCAGAATAGAGCACCTTAATGATCCGTGATCGAATCGAACATCTCTTCTTCAGAGCATATAGTACTACCATTGAAAAGTATGGATTAATTATGATTTTTTTTTTTAAAGACTTTTACTCACCAAAGCTGCGTTTATTTGATCATCATATTAGAATGATTTCTGAAGGATCATGTGATCATGTTGAAAATTCAGCTTTGATAACAGGAATAAATTACAGTTTAACATAATAGAAAAGAGTTCTTTAAAAATGTAATACTATTTTATAATATTACTCTTTTTACTGAAGTTTTGATCAAATAAATGCAGTCTTGATGAGCAGAAGAGACTTATCAAAACATAAAGAAATCCAAACTTTTGATTGCTTGTGTATATCCGGCTGCATTTTTTGGTCTGTCCCCAATGGCGGACTTGATGTAGCTTTTCCATGAAACTAGCAGCATTCTTCACTCAAATCTAATTCTTGTGCTTTGATTTTGTGCTTGAAGAGCAACTCTTTCTTTCCCTCTTCCTAAACCCAATCCTGACAGGCTCAACCCAACCACTTTTGACTTTGCTAGTCACCGAGTGAATGACCGATATGAAATTGTGTGAACACGAACAGCAAAGCCTGTATTTACACCCAACCAGACACTTTCAAATCCTGTCTCATATCCCAGCAGACACTGACTCGTTCTCTCACCTCATAAAGGCCAGCGAGTGGATCAGCACAGTGGGCCGGTGACTGACGACTTTAAATCTACATGCTCATTGGCAGATGAGCCTTCATCTCTCTGTAAGAGACATTTGCAGTGTAGCACCTTACTCTGTCGCGGGGCTTAAATCACGCTTTGTTGTTTCTCACCCAGGCTTAAAACCACAGCCAGAGTTTTTCAGATGCCACATGTCACTCTGTCAGCATATCCCATGATTCATTACTCACAGGAAATGAGGCCTGTTCTTTCTGGGGTGTGATCAGCATGATGATGCGTTCGGCGTGTGGGCTTGTCACACAATCAAATACACTTCATGAACTATAAGAGAAAAAGTCAGTCGTTTCATTGAGGCCGTGCTGAGTTTGAAGCGCAAAGCATTGAACCTTTGCGACAGAATAAAATCACCTTATGTGTACTCTCTGAAAATGGAGATGTCAGAGAAGAGATGGACTGTAGAAAAATCCATTTTGTGGATGCAGATTGAAAATGCCTATAAGCTCTGTTCCAGAAACTAGTGAGCTTCCCATGTAGGGTGCGTTTTATATCACCATGATGCTCTAAAAGGGACTGCCTTCAAAGATACCTTGTTTTGCAGAATTGTTAAGACAGCATTGCATTTATCATCTGTGATCAAAGCAATCCCTGAATGCATTCTGACATTTTTCATCCAAGATGGCAGATTATATAAAAATGTTTTATAACTTGCCTTCTTTCAAAGTGTATTTATATTTCATTCAACCAATATAGAATGAATCATTCAATATTTGTTGAGTTAAATATAAATATAATTTTAAATGTACTTTTTTATGCAGTGTCTGTGTGCTATGTGCTGCTTTTTAGAGTATTATAGAATATATGCAGAGTTTTAACTAAATTAAAATAAATTGAGTCAAGTTTTCTGTGAGCTTCTCCTGATAAATAGGCTACATAAATCCTGTAAATATGTAAAATAATGGTCAGAAAAATCTAACTTAGAAAAAAAAGGAACAGTTTATTTGTCACAAAACACAGGAGGAGACGGACAGGTTTAGGTGCACACAGTGTTTATTAAAAGCAGAGTGGCGGTGGAACAACAGGAACCAGATGATGGTGAGAGGATGGTAACTTAGCTGGCGATAACTGACAAGTATTTTCTAAGGGCAGGTGACGAGTGAACATAAAGACAGAGGATCAGGATCAGGATCTCAGGTAAGTAGATTGGTAAAGCCTAGTTCACACTACATGATTTTAAAACGTCGGGCTGAACTGTGCGGTTCACACTACATGACTTGCTCTCTGTGAAATCAGGAGTGTTCAAGTTGTTGAGCTGTTCACACCACACGACACAACGTGATTTATCCGCAACAGGAGGTAACGCACTACACGAGTTGACAACAACTCTGTCACCCTACGATTCTATCTTGTCTACAAACTACAAAATCACGCGATAAAACGAACCGGAAATGACGCGAAACGGCACGCGCGCCAATACCCAGCGAAGAAGAACACAACACGCGAACATGCCTTGCTCTGATTGGCTGTAGCTCATGACATCACATGAGCTTGAGTCGTGCAACAGCTCTGGATATATAGCATGCTAGACATTTTTCTGGGCTCGGCGACGCGTCTGCGAGCGTCTTTGATGCGTTGTTGGCTCTTTCATACTAAAAGATTGGCGAGCGTTCATCGCCCGCTAATCCCCCGCAATTTGCACGCGGGAACACCCTAACCTGTCGGCGACCTCAACGATTTGCAAATCGGGCTTAAAATTATGTAGTGTGAACTAGGCTTCAGGAGTCTGACATAAGCAGTGTATACTGCAACGAGACCAGACAAGGAGTGAAAGGTGAATATAAGGGGTGTGTTGCTGAGGGAGTGCAGGTGCAGCGAGTCAGTACTCTGGTGATTGTGAATGAGTCGGCGGGTCCTGGTAATTGAGTGATGATTGGTACTGTGAGTGTGACTGACTCTGTGACAGTAATGAAACTAATAATTAAAAATATATAAAGCTTTGCATATAGGCTTTTAGTATTTTAGTAGTTTCATATTTGATACATCAGGTTTTTATTGCTCATATAATATAGTAAGAACATGTAGCTCACACTCTATATATATCACTATATATATATATATATATATATATATATATATATATATATATATATATATATTTAGAAACCCAAAATTAGCAAAAATATGCAATTTGGTGAAGTTGTTGTTGAAAGTAAGATAGAATTCTGATATATTGTAATGTAATTCAATGCAATCTTAGCAGACTACTTATATAAAATGCATGAGTTGTCAAATAACTACCAAAAATATGTCTTAGTAAGATGATATTTAAATACTTAGTTTTATGATCAAAGATCTGTAGTTTTTTATTGTGGGAGAAAAACAAAGCAATGCAAATGCAAAGCAATACATTGATAATTGAGAGATGAACGAAGAAGCCTGGTCCGTGTAACGCTTCACAATTCAATTTTCAGACCATACAATGCAAATGCAAAAATGAAAAACTGAAACCAGACATCCATTTTTCTTGTTTTTCCAGTTACATTATCAATGGATAGTTGCCTTTTTCTCTCGTTTTTTTTTTTTTTTTCAATTTTCCTTGTGCTAAATTGTGACTTCAAAAACAAACATTTGAATTAATGAAATCGAACTGATTTTCTGGTTTTCTAATTTTCGTCTTGTAATTTGCGCCGTGGGCGGTACCATTAGCACGGGGGTGTGGCCGTGGACTAACTTTAGCTACTATCATTTCATTGATGCAACTGCTTTATTTACACTGCATGCACGTTGAGGAGAAGTTTAAAAGACGGAACACAGGACGACATTTTTCACCCGAGGTGACAGTTTTGATTGATAACAACTGCACTGTTAACCCTTAAAAAAGGTCCAAATTCTGACAATATCATACCATTTTCCATTAAAACAGTGTTGCCAGTAATTTACCGTAAAAAAAATCTGGTAAGGTCTAACAGTGCTAAATGTAGAATTCAGGTCTGGCCATTGAGAGTAGTGGGAGAAACGGTGGCCTGGCTATTCGCCCGCTGCCCCGCTGGGTTGTATCGGCTAGCTTACTTATACATCTGATCATCACAAAGAGTTTTTTTATTACACTATTTTACTTTAAGATAATGCTTTTACTTTCAACCTTTTTTGGGCATAGTTTACTGTAGGAAGTATTATTCACATGACTTTAATTTTACTTTATTGACATTGTCATTTCCGATATACTTGATTATGGTTTTCAGTATTTCTATTCATTAAAAATAAACAAGTTCTGATTTGCAAATGGGCTTACTGCACTAATTATTATTATTATTATTTTTTTTGTTAACTTTGAGTGGCTAATTTTTCTTTTCTTGTATAGACTGTCTTAGTGTTTTTGTATGATTTAATAGCTTTTCTACCATAGGTGTTAGCTTTGCTACCAGTGGTGTTGCTAGCTTTCCGTGTTTAATATACAGGTGGGGGATTTATTATTTAAAAAATAATGATAATCGAGTTACGTTTTTAAAAGCGATTTAAAGGATTAAGAATGGTAAAACGTATAGGTCTAATTGTAGTTAAAGGGATAGTTCGGCCAAAAATGATATTTAACCCATGCATTACTCACCCTCAAGCCGTTTGAGATGCATCTGTCAATCTTGTTTCAGACGAACACATTTTCAGTTATTTTTGAAAATGTATTAGACCCTTCAGTGGATATAATGTGAAGCAATGGGGTCCACCTCCTTCAAGTCCCAAAATGTGAATACATCCTTCACAAAAGTAATCCATCCGGCTCCAGGGGGATAAACGAAGGCCTTCTGAGGGTAATCCGTGCGGTTTTGTCCTAAAAATATACATATTTAAAACTTTATAAATGAAAATATCTGACTTCCGGCAACGATCGACGGGCGTTCACGGGTGATGGAAGTCGGCGTACGAGGTAAGACGTAGCGTAGGAACTGTTGTGACGTAGAACGAACGCGCCAGCGCAGCCAGAGAGCAGAGCAAAACAAAACACAAAAGCGCGTGAACGCACGCGTGTCGATCGTTGCCGGAAGTCAGATATTTTCATTTATAAAGTTTTAAATATGTATATTTTTACGACAAAACCGCACGGATTACCCTCAGAAGGCCTTCGTTTATCCCCCTGGAGCCGGATGGATTACTATTGTGAAGGATGTATGCACATTTTGGGACTTGAAGGAGGTGGACCCCATTGCTTCACATTATATCCACTGAAGGGTCTAAGACATTTTCTAAAATAACTGAAAATGTGTTCGTCTGAAACAAGATTGACATATGCATCTCGAACGGCTTGAGGGTGAGTAATGCATGGGTTAAATATCATTTTTGGCCGAACTATCCCTTTAAGTAATCTATTTAACGTATTTGCAAATAATTTAAGCAATACTGTTTTAATGGAAAATGGTATATTGCCAGAATTTGGACCTTTTTTACAGCAAGGGTTAACAGTGCAGTTTATCAATAAAAACTGTCACATCGGGTGAAAAATGTCGTCCTGTGTTCCGTCTTTTAAACTTCTCCTCAACGTGCATGCAGTGTAAATAAAGCAGTTGCATCAATGAAATGATAGTAAAGTTAGTCCACGGCCACACCCCCGTGCTAATGGTACCGCCCACGGCGCAAATTACAAGACGAAAATTAGAAAAACAAAATCAGTTCGATTTCATTAATTCAAATGTTTGTTTCTAAAGTCACAATTTAGCACAAGTAAAATTGAAAAAAGGGAGAAAAGGGCAACTATCCATTGATAATGTAACTGGAAAAACAAGAAAAATGAACGTCAGGTTTCAATGTTTTATTTTTGCATTTGCATTGTATGGTCTGAAAATTGAATTGTGAAGCGTTACACGGACCAGGCCTGATGGATCATGTTTGAAACGTACATTTTAACATGATTTTATGCTGCATGGATAATCAAGTAAACGTACGTTCCTTCAGGGCAGTATCTTTAATTTGGTTTAATATTACTAACAATGTAAAAATTATTTTTATGTTTACTTTATACAAATCAGTAAAGATTTCATAGCAAAAAGACACGTGAGCCACAACCTAAGTGGAGACTTTTTTTTACAATTATACTAAAAGCCCTTTTACTTGCTAGAAAAGTATCAATCAAAGGCATGTTGTAGATTGTGTACAACAGGTTTTTCAGAAAAGTTGAATCTCAAATACAGTTGTTTACAGCACATGTGTAAAGTTAGGAATTATTTATGAGGCCAGCAGAAAGAGAAAGAAGTGAGGAATATGATTTCAACATCAGATGCTGTAGCCTCCTGTAGGTCTGAACTGATAACTAACATTCTTTCATTCTGACAGAGCTTAGATGATCGCTGACAGTTTCAAGTGTTTCATGCGCTGAAGAGGGCTAATGGATCTTTTCAATATTTATTATTCATGAGTGCCAGTTTCATCATTGACAATTTCTTTTTTATTAAGTGTCTAAATAAGAGAGAAGTGGTTTCATTAGAACAAAAACACTTCAAGGAGTTTTATGATTAATAACATGTGCGGATGTACATTTCTCACAAACATTAAATGAAAGAATAAAGCATTCCCTTCTCCAGACACACGTAAGTACAATTTATTAGGTATTCCATATCTGAAACAAAAAAAACTTTCCTCTCCCACCCACACTAAACGCCAAACATAAGGTCCTTTATCATTTTTATGTTATCGCTCATATATTTATCTTATACAGTAATGACAGTGAAAAACAGAAACCTCCTCAGGCAGAGGTCTAAAGAGATGCACTCTCGTTTTCTCTCTCTCTCGCAAATGATGATCTTGTCCTCCCTACTTGTGACCACAGATCTCTGGCTGTTTATATTAATGATGGCCAGCACTCATCTTAAGAACACACACTCCTACTGAAATGTCAGAGGGCCAGTGAGCATCTAAATAAAGTGTGCTCCAAAGGGAATAAGCATTAATTATTCCCTTCTCAGCAAGAACAGCTTGTGTGTGCTTGGTCAATATCTCCCTCTCAATCTCCTTAAAACAAAGTGTATTAAATACAAAGTGTATTTCTTTTCTTTTCTTTTTTGCTGCTGCAATTTGATTACCAGACAATGCATGAATGAACTGATCAAATGTCTACCTTCAATGCAATATAAGTCACTTTGGATAAAAGTGTCTGCTGAATATGCAGGTGTAATGTCTGGGAAACACTGCTTGTATGTATTGATATTTATTTAATATAAACATCTACTTTAGCCTGGAAAACATCCCAGGTTACGACTTTAACCCCTGTTCCCTGAGAAGGGAATGAGACACTGCGTCGATGATGACACTTTGGGGAACGCCCTTAGAGTAACGCATCTGAAGTATGAATGAAACTAATCCAATCCTGATTGGTGTTGCGTCATGACGTAACGTGACGCCATACACGGAAGCTACAACCAAGGGGGTAATCCATCAGCCGGAAGTTGCCTCTGGGAGCCGCCATTGTAGCTGGCTATCACCTGCTGTTAGCATCCCATTGACTCCCATTCATTTTGGCGTCACTTTGACAGCGAATAACTTTACATCTGAGGCGTCCAAAGACTCAATTTGTCCATTATTTATTTCTAAAGAAACACGACAATGTACAAAAGGCTCCATTACTTTGTGTCTTACGTTATGGCCCCGTAGAAGCCATTCTTGTAAAAATAGGCTAAAAATTGCGTCATAACCACTCGACTGTCCGTCGCACAGTAGAGAAGTTACCATATAGACAGGAGGAGAAGCTTCACAGTCTCGCAGGCAGTCTTTTACTGTCTAAAGTCAGCCCATGGCATAGATAGAGAGAGTCCATAAAAGCAACGTGTCAAAATATTTAAAAAACGTTTTTGAGGAATTGGAAATAATTCGATATGTGGCAAGTGAATACATATGAAGTAGCCTAACATTTATCCACGAACTTTAAATTATTTATCTACTACTACACCTACGGGGGATGGGGAAATTAATTATCAGGAAATTATACAGGCAATGGAAGAAGAAAAAAAACATCTCAATGTCTATCGCGGTTAACGTTGTTCCTTTAGTTATTTACAGATCTACGCTTGAAGATGAATGTGATCCCGTTCGGAAGCCATATGTACAAAATGCCTACATAACGTGAAATAAAGAAAAACGGTTTTGTTTAAGTGTTTGTGACCATGATTTATTAGCCAAAACTACATGATTTAACACCTAGCTCACAATTCTCACAATATTGGAATATTGTATGGTCATCATGTAATATTGAATGAATATGAAAATGACTCGAGGGGACAGTATTTTATAGTATGGTTCCTGGGCTCCTACTAAGAAGTATTTTTTTGGATGGGTGATTATTCTGTTTGATGTAGAAGGGAACGAAAAAGAAGGGAAAACATTATTTGCATATGTGCCTATATTTGAATCATTTTTAATAATTTTGGAAGATTGTACTGTAGCCTACATGCATTTATTTATCTGTTATTTTTTATTGTATTATGTGTGTGTGTGTGTGTGTGTGTGTGTGTATGTGTGTACTAGCCAAATATTTAAATCTAATGGATATATACATAAACATGTTAAAAATAAACTAAACTAACTAACTAAAATTAGGCTACTAGAACTGCAGATATGCTACTCAAACGATTACAATCCTAAAGTAGGCTCTTTTAAAGTCGATTTTAGCCACTTCTTTTATCATGTCATATTGTAATTATATAGCGTAATATGTTATATTAAATTAATTATTATAATTATTTATAGTATTGTAATATATTAATAAACATTATATTATGTTTTTACAATACTAAACGATTTGATTTCCAAAACACACACACGCACACACATACACACATCAATGTGAGTTTACTCTTTACTCTGATGCGTCATTGACCGTTCGAGATTAGCTTTCTTGCGCCTGCTAGTCAAAGCCCTCATTTCTGGAGAGCCGTGATACTTCGACCTTGGAAACTTCTGATCATCATTCAGCTACTAGAAGATTTACAACTGTCAGTCAGGTTGCTCACGTGACATCTACGTCATCAAGCTCAGTTTGAGCCTGCGCAGAACGCTTGGCTATCAGGAAGTGAGTGCCCATGTTGGGCTTCAACTCTATTGAGCCCCCTGCCAGTGGAAGCAGGTCCCTCCTCAGAGGGATCTGCCAAGGCTGGTCTTCCAAGAGTGCTATGATGTCTAAAAAACTATACTCGGGCCGGCCAGTACGGGGCTACTAGGAGTAGGCTGATCCCGTCTCGACGAACCTTCTCCACAACTTCTGGGAGCAGAAATATTGGGGGGAAAGCGTACAAGCATAGCCTCCGCCACATCTGTACCATGGCATCCAACCCCAATGGGGCTGGATGGGTGAGAGAAAACCACAGTGGACAGTGGGACGTCCCTCGAGACGCAAACAAGTCCACTTCCACTGGACAATGGGACGTCCCTCGAGACGCGAACAAATCCACTTCCACTGGGCCGAACCTCTCGCATATCGACTTCACCACCTCGGTGTGAAGTCTCCATTCCCTGGGCCTCAGAACCCCCTGATGAATCAAGTTGAGACCACCGACACATTGCCTGCATGGTGACCCCTGAGGTCTGGGAGGAAGCTCCTCAGAGCCCAGCCACCCATGACCGCACCCCAGCCCATGAGGGAGGCGTCTGTCAAAACGGCTTTCTGGCGACATGACTCTCCCACCCTTGGGACAGAAACCAAGCTTTTTTCCACATAGATAGGGAACAAAGGCATCTGTGCGTAACCCTGATCATGCGGAACCGGTTCCCCCTCGGGAAAAACCTCTTGGTTTCAACCACCACCGTAGGGCCCTCATGTGCTGCAGGCCAAATGGAAAGACAATGGACGCTGCTGCCATGAGCCCTAACACTCTCTGAAAATGTTTTACATTAGCTTTATCCTGGTCACCGTGGCCAGGATGGACTCGATCCGTGCTGGAGACAATTGTGCCGGCATCGTGACCAGGAACGTGGTTCTCTGGGCTGGTGCCAACACACTTTTTTTCCTGTTGAGTCTCAACCCCAGGCTCTGGATATATGCAAGGACGACAACTCAATGCCGAACTGCTAGCTCTTGTGACTGGGCCATAATAAGCCAGTCGTCAATATAATTTAGCACCCTGATACCATGAAGCCTCAGCGGAGCTAGAGCTGCATCCATGCATTTGGTAAACGTGTGAGGGGAAAGAGCTAGGCCGAACGGAAGAGCCCAATATTGGAACGTTTCGCTCATGAAAGTGAACCTCGGTAATAGGGCTGGGACAACGCGTCGACGTCATCGATTAAGTCGACGCAAAAAATACGTCGACGCAAAATATGCGCGTCGATTCGTCAGACCCAAAACAAAGATGGCGGCGCCGGAGAGTAGTAGCAACACGAGTGGCTCCTCAGACTTTCAAAGTGCAAGGTGCAAAGTGCACTCGTTCCTCTAAAGTAGAGATGCACCGATTGATCGGCTGGTGACCGGAATTGCCCGATTTTCACGTGATCGCCCATGACCGGCCGGTCAGGCTGACATATTCCGATTTTATGCCGGTCAAATGCACTCGGACGCCGCATGATTAACATCGCGCAACATTAGCATCACACGTGCACACGGAACGCACATGTAGGGAACCTCGTGAATTACGGCCGTTTCACACCGCAAGCATGAGCAGTGCGGGGGTTTTTTTCCGGCGTGCATGTTAATCAATGATTGTATTCACACCGGGAGCAGGAGCAGCGCGTGAGCAGCAGTGAAGCGCGGGTTTCGGCGCAGAGTATTTTTTTTTGCAGCACTGCTCTCAATTAAAGTGAAAGCACACTTTTGATGGACAAAATAAATATGATTTCACTCAAAAAGTGCCCAAAATGCACAGAATTTGCATGTCTGGTGTGTTTTAACAAGAACTGGAGTAGGCTATGTCAGAAAAGAAAATGAAGACTCAAAAATATTTATAGAATTTTTTTTTTATTGAATGCTAGACATCAAGTTGTTATTTTCATCTGAAAGAAGAATTACAAGATGCACTATTTTTTAGTAAGCTAGGCCTATGTGTTTTCAAGGCTTCAAAGTTTTATTGAATGCTACCTCTGACTAAGAATGCATTACTTTGCACTTGTATATTTTTTTATTTTGGAATTTTAAGAGCAATAAACATGTATTGCAATGTTAAGGAATTCATGTTTTTTTCATTCAGATATATAAATCAACATGTATAAATTGGTATTAGTTCATTAATGGGGAGATAATCGATAACAGAATCGAATCGAAATCGAATCGGACAGAAAAATGAATCGTTAGATTAATCGATGCACCGAAAAAATAATCGCTAGATTAATCATTTAAAAAATAATCGTTTATCCCAGCCCTACTCGGTAACTATCGTGACAAACCAATCCTCAGATATGATCTGACTCACAATGATGGGAACACTAAGCATCTTGAACGTGAATCTCCTCAGAGACCGATTCAAGTACCTTAGATCTAAAATTGGCGCAACCCCTCATCATTCTTGGGAACTATGAAATAGAACCCGAAATCCCTGTCCGGAGGAAGGAAACGCTCTATGGCCTCCTTTACCAGCAGGGAGTTTAGTTCTTGTTCCAATACCCGACCCTGCAATGGGTCGACTGCAGTCCACCACCCCGCTGAATTTCGGTGGGCGGAATCGAACTGCAGCCTGTAACTCTTCTCTATTGTGCGCAGGACCCAAGGAGAAATATTTGGCAGGTTTTGCCATGCTTTGAAATATTCTACTAGGGGAACCAGCCTCTCGAGATTTCAAGTATTATTCGAGATTCGTTCTCGATCCCCTGAAGCGGCTCTCCAGCAGGGTTTGGTCGAATTGACTGCAGCCACAATCACCAGACAATACTGTTTTTTTATATTTATTTATACGGTCTCGTAATCTACACGCTGCCTCTGCAAATGCGAGATTTGAGCCGTTACAATATATTTGGCTTCCATCCCTCGAGGTGCGAGGCTAAAACATCCGACAGCGCACGGATGTACGCGTCGAGATATTTCTCAATGAACACTGCCAGCACCCTCAGGAGCTGACTGTGAATGCTTAGCACCCAAACAGTATTATTTCACAGATCGCATGTGTCCCTTTTATTGCAGACCCGTAATCTACGCGCTGCCTCGGCAAACACGAGATTCGAGTCGTTCAGTCACAGTATTTTTGGCTTTCATCTCTCGAAAAGAAAGTCAACAGGCGTGAGGCTGAAACGGCTGTGCAAAATGCACGGCTGTGAGCGTCAAGATATTTCTCAATGAACACAGCCAGCACTCTCAGGAGCTGACTGTGCATGCCTCGCACCCACACCGAAACTTCATTAGTAGACCTGTAATCTACGCACTGCCTCGGCAACGCGAGATCCCAGCCACAGAATCTTTATTGCAGTCTAGACCCGTAATCTACGCACTGCCTCGGCAAACGAGAGATCCGAGCCACTAGATTCTGTATTGCAATGCAGACCTTTAATCTACACGCTGCCTCGGCAAACGCGAGATCCCAGCCACAGAATCTTTATTGCAGAGTAGACCAGTTATCTACGCCCAGCCTCGGCAAACACTCGTTCAAACAGCCTCGTTCCCCAAAGTGTCGTAATCGACGCAGTTCGAGTTCCCTCGAAAGAGAACAAACTACATTGCTTCAGTTGAGATGATGGAATATTAACAACTAAACACTCAATACTTCTTGTCTGAATAGCATTCCAGTGTCTTGCATGTTTGGTCTCTGATACCATCATGATATTGAGTTTTAAAGGTGCAATCAGTAAAAATTTTGAGGATCTATTAACAGAAATGCAAAATGACATCCATAACTATGTTTTCAGTGGTGTTTAAAGAACTTACTTAATAAACCGTAATGTTTTTATTACCTTAGAATGAGACATTTGTATCTACATAACCGCGGGGAATCCCCTTCTATGAAGGTCGACATATTGTGACGTCATGTTTCTACCGTAGCCGACAGCGAACACACAGCGCTACAGAGCGCGTCACTACCTTGAAAGAGAAGCCGCAGAAACCTAGAAGCTAGCCATAAACACCGTGAGTAGTGACTGGTGTAAAATATGTAGTTGGATTGTTTCATGTAACTTAGTTCTCCCTCGCTGTGTTATGGCTTTGCTATGTGGGGATACATGTGCTGGTTACGTTCGTGAGACAGCTGATTAGTACTCTTGTCATTGACCATAAAACAGTAACGTTACAGGAATCCCAACCCGTCGATCTTGGAAGCATTTTAAGTCGATCGCGAAGAGTTTTCAAAATCAGAGAAAAAAAAGCCTATTGTGTGTAGTAAATGGTGTCTAGGGGATGCGGAGGCGCGCGCGTGCTGTTATAATCATGTCATTTTTGCCGCGCGCACCTTTGGGCTCATGCGGACGTATCGAGTATAAACAAGGCTTAACGCTTTAACCAGCTCAGCCACAGTAACAGCTCATATTTAGCCAGCTAAACTTTTACTAGCAGCTACCCTGTTAGAAAAATATATAGTTGCCTAGTTTAATGTGGTTCTTCTCCCTCGCTGTATTATGGGTTTAGACAATCAGCTGATTACTATTATTATATTATAGACCCTTGATCCTCACCTGACTATGGCTTTGAAAACGTTATCCATGATGTGGTTTATAATGGACTGTGGTACAGAAACAGTGAAAATGTTACTCACTCTGGGCTTACTCTGGCTATTCTCTGCTGTCTCAGACGACGATATGTTTGTCCCGTTTTAGCCACCGTAGCTTCTTCGAAAGGGAGGAGTGAGCAGTGGGCTGAGCCCTTAGTGCAAACTCGCAACCGAACCGCTAGATGTCGCTAAAAATCACACACTGCACCTTTAAGGCAACATTCTAATGTAACAGCACACAATCAGGGTTATTATCGTTAACTAAAACTTAAAAAAACAATTAAAAATCATTACTTGAAATAATTTAAGCATTAACTGAAATAAATAAAAATATTAAAACAAAATATTATATTTCCAACCAGGTTCTGGGGATCAGTGGAAAGATTTTAATTCGTTAAACCTGCAAAAACAGAAAATATTGAAGAAAGAATGCAAATGATATGTGCAATGTGTGCAAGTTTTATGAATTTGTGTGGATAATTTTTATTTTATTTTGCCCACAATATATTATTATTTAATTATGTATTACATACATTTTTATTAGATTATATATTTTATTTAAAGGGGTCATGACATTAGAAATAATATTTTCTTGATCTTTTGACATATACCATTAAAACATCCTGCAAGTTTCATACCTCAAAAGATCCTCCTCATTATAAAAAAGGCATTTATTTAATCAAGCTTGAAAAACAGCTTGTTTGGATATGGAGGGATTTGTGACATCACACAGGCAAATACATTTGCATATGACTACCTCCAGAGCAAGACATTGATTTATAGTATACATACGCATCACCGGCCCCGCCTACTGCCATTCAGTTGCTTAAAGCTTCATTCACACTGCGACATGATCCCATTCATTTCAATAGAGAGCTGGCTCAGGCCTCAGGTAAGCATGTTATGCCAAGAAATGTACTCACACAATGAGGCACCAGACTTTTGTCATGTCCTGCCAAACACATTGCAAAATCAGAAGAAATTTCAGTGACTGACTAACTTCAGAGTCCACATGCTGCCCTAAAGTGCATTGTGAATTGACAGGGCTCAATGAATTTAACATAGGCTTGTGTGATGTTTTGGGTCACTGGATATCATGGGATATGTGGTCAATCAATCTTACAGAGCAGGACAAGCACATGGTGATGTAGAGGGAGTGAGGGGTCTTTCAAGTGCTACAGGCGAGATTCGTTTGACAGACTGCTTACAAGACATGTCAGTGGCCAGGGAAATTGGCCAACATTCATATTTCATCTCCAGCTCACATTGATGTCAAATGTTGATTGCATTCTGCCTCTAATTCAGTTAAAAAACTATAACATCGTGTCCTAACCAGACGCGATGTGATAAGATTCCAGCGACAAATAATTTGTCTGTCCATACTAGACGAGACGCGACTGCGAGATTTCCAATTGTTTAATTCCAAGATCTGAGGTGAATTATCCATTGTTGCTTTTACAGCTACAACGCTGGGAGCACTAAATGATATTCAAAGTCACATTACACGCTTTTAACATTAAATAAAGCACATAAACAGTACCTGAGATTATCACTGCCACACTTTGTGTTTGTTGTTCCAGCGCAACGTCGCAGAAAAAGAGAAACCGTTTCTAAAATAGAATCGTCGCCTGTCGTCGTCGCGGCTGGTTAGGACAAAGACTCTGATTAACATGGAAAATATACCTTTTAACGCTTGTGTCGCGTGTAGTTAGGACACGTTGTAATGCTTTAACTTGTGCAGCATGACACACTTTGAGTTGACGTTAACTCTACAGGAAGTTGAGTTGGTCTGAATGTAAATGTCATTTTGGCTGTACAGGGGCTTTGTTAATGTGTGTGCTGGTGTACGAGTGTGTTTTGTGCAATCTTTTTTGGAAGGTACTTAACGGTAGTCTGCTCATCAACATACCAATTATTCTAATCACCCTCCTGGGGCAAATAGTGTGGGGTTTAAGCCTGATTTTCCACAGCAGGTCAAAGAGCCACTTCATAGTCATGGATACAAAGTAACGAGGCAGTGCTATGTCAAGATGTCAATCAAAAACAGTGTTGCTTTGATCAGAAATAGTAAACTTCTACACATTACAACAGCTGTACAGTTGTGGTCAGAATTATTGACACCCCTGGTAAATCAGATGGCTGTAAAAGATAAATCTGCATCGTTTATCCTTTTGATGTTGCTTTTCATTTAAGTAAAATAATTGAAAGTGGGGGAAAATTCACATTATGAAATAAACGTTTTTCTCCAAAACACGTTGGCCACAATTATTGGCACCCCTGGAATTTTTTTGAGTAAAATAAAGTATATTCACATTAATATTTACACACCAGGGTGAAAGAACATGAAATTGTCGGACTTTTTGTTTCACAGGAGTATGAATATGAGAAAACACAAAGGCCTAATTCCCTGAATCATCCATCACAATGAGTAATACCAAATAATATAGTTCTGGGGCTCGTTCTTCGTACGTTGCTTAAAACATCCGAGATCAAATGAGACATCTAAGATGATATCATCGTGCTAATCATGATCCGGCTAATTGGGTTCTTCGAACACACCTGTTGTTTATGATTAGTATCGCTGGATTGAGTTATCTGAGATAATTGCGCGTTCATGCGCTGGGTTAAAAGGGGATATGTATCGATAGTAGAAACAATGATCAGCAACGCTGCTATTGGCTGTTCAGCATGGCCAAAGAACGCGCCCAGTTTTTCTCCCAAGGAGAACAAGAGCTTTTAATGGAAGGTTATGCCGAATTTGAATCTTTAATTAAAACGACAGGGAACACCTCGAAGTCTGCAAAATCCAGGAGAGAGGGCTGGCAAAAAGTAGCAGACAAATTAAATGCGTAAGTGCTGTCCATGGTAGATGTTTCTATCACTTTCTACAGTATGTATTTTTGCATTTTAATAATTTCATATTTATTTTGTTCTTTTATGTCAGAGCCTCCGCGGGACCCACTAGAACATGGGGACAAGTAAAAGTGAAGTACAAGAATATTCTACAAAATGGTAGCCTTTAATTCTTATACTGTCTTTATTTTAAAAAGCCAATTTTTTCCTCTTTTTAAAAGCCACTGTTAAATAATGTGTTTGTCTGTTTATAACAGCCACCAAGAAAAAGGCTGAAAAAAAAAAAACAGGTGGTGGTCCTGCACCACCACAATATACCCCAGCAGAGGAGCTGGCCCTTAGGTTGAATGAAAACCGACCCATTGTGGAGGGCATCCCTGGGGGCAGCTCTTCCTCAGACCCAAAGCCAGGGACCAGTAGCAGCAACACCTTTATTACTGGTAGGCTAAATGAGTTTTCAATTCTCTTAGTACACTGTAAAATTATTTGTTGCTGCATTAAATGAAGTATAATCCAAATGGCTTGTACAGTAATTTAAACCGTTTGTGAAAGTGAAAACTTCTAAACTTTTAGTTAATATAAAATATATTGCCATGAGTTATTGATCACATTATATTTTTTACAGTGTAGTTAATTGTAATGACAATTTTTTTTGTTCCCCTCTTTTGTGCAGTTTTACATAATACACCAACACTTTTACCTGTTCCCAAGCAAGTGGTGGCTGAAGCATATGCAGTAAGTTGTGTACTTTTTCTAACTTGCATAAAGGGAAGAAAGTGCAACACTTTGTAATACCCATTTATTTCCATTGCACAGGACAGTGAAGAAACCCTCTCAGATGACTGTCCTTTGGAGGAAGAACCTGTAAGTGCATAAATAACTTTACACTAATTTGTATATACTTGTGTACCTATTCTTTCTGTCTGCAATATGAGTTGCAGGAGTCCACACCTACAGAAAGGCCTACAGAAGAGTCTGCACAAAGAACTGATACAGAGGTGGACAGTGTTGTACTTTTACTTTTTACTTTTGTTGCATGAGGCATGTTTTGACCCTTTTTCTTTCACAAAATGACACAGGGTGACATCCGTTCCCTATATAAACGGCATCTTCAACAAAAAATCGAGTATTTTGACCTGAAAAAACACAAATTAAGAGGAGAAATTGAACTTGACAACTTGAAAAAGAGAAAAATTGCACTAGAGATAGAGTTGCTTCAAAAGGACCTTCAGAGTAAGTGCTAATACATCATTTGACACATAGTAGTATTGCTGACTTTACATAACTATCTCTTATTGCAGGCAAAGGATGACTTGCTGGCTTTTCTTTATAAAGAATTGTTAAATAAAACTCCAGGAACTAAGCATTTTTGTCTTGTCTTTTATTACACATTCAAAAATGGTGTTCCACAATTCTGTCCCGTGCAGCTCTGCCACTAGGTTGGTCCAAGTGCACTGGCTGGAGGTCATCATCAGGCTGCACCCCCACCACAGGGGTCCTCTCCTTTCTGATAGTGGCAATGTTATGCAATATGGCACATGCAACAATTATGTCACAGGCCCTGTCAGGTGCAACCCTCAGACCCTTCAGACACTGAAATCTTTCCTTTAGTTGCCCAAAGGTCATTTCAATGCGTGCCCTTGTCCTGGCTAGAGCTGCATTGTAACGGGTTTGTGGTCCAGGGTTTGGGTCAGGGAATGGCGTCATGAAGTACTGCCTGCAGGCATAGCCCCGGTCACCAAGCAGGACCCCGTCAAAATTCCCTGTATAATGGAAAAATGCAGTTTTGTTAGGCTCAGCATAAGTGTGTGTAATACTGTGAGCTTGACATTTATAAGTTCCCTTACCACGTTCAAATAATGTGCATAAATGTGACTCTCTGAAAATTCTTGAGTCATGCACTGATCCTGGCCATTTTGCTTCCACATTTGTTATATGGAACATAGAGTCACACACCATCTAAGAGATTTTAGTCAGTCAACTGCATACTTTTTGATTACATTCATTTTTTTATGTAATATATTACTAATTTGGAATATTATAAATTGTAATAGTAACTTGCCTGCACATTTACACTGTGAACCCCCTTTCGGTTCACAAAATCCCCTTCATTGGGCCCTGGTGGGGCCTTGATGGGGACGTGTGTGCAGTCTATGGCACCAATCACGTTAGGGAAGCCTGAAGGACACATACTGTTAGTCATACTTTTTGGCATGGTCATGATTGCATGTCATTAACAAGTATAAATGTACCTGCAATAGCAAAAAAATTCTGCTTTACAACCTGGGGTCTTAAGTGGCTTGGAAATACCACAAAACCCCATAAAAACTGCTTGAGTGCCAAGTAAACTTTGCGAATGGCACGACAGACAGCACTTTTCACTAAGTTCTCTGCATCTCCAATAGTGTAAAGGAACGTGCCACTCGCAAAGAATCTCAGGGCAATGCACACAGTCTGTGCAGTTGTCAAAGCCCGACTCCTCCGTGTTGAACATTTAATGTGTGGTTCCAGCAAATTAATGATGTAAATAACACCCTCACGAGAAAAACGATATCTCTCAAAAATTACACTGTCGCGCTGCGCTAAAGGATCCTGTCTATCCTGCAATACGCGATTAATTCGAAAAGCTCTGCGAATTATCCTCGCACCTTCCGCAACAGGTTGCTGTCGTAAAAATGGACAAGACATGGCTACGACAGACTTCCCGTATCACCTCCGCTTATAAAGACGCGATCTAATCCTGTTTACATGAAATAAGCCTGCTCACGAGCAGGTTCAAGCTAGCGCACCTGTTGCTATGACAGCAAGTCTAGGATGAGCTTCGAAGAACCAAACGATCCAAGATCATGCCAAATCGTCAACAATCAAATCCAGCTAACTGAGTTAGCGACGTACGAAGAACGAGCCCCTGATGTGCAGCAAAAGATTGTTGAGCTTCACAAAATGGAAAGTGGCTGTAAGAAAATATCTAAAGCATTGAAAATTCCCATTTCCACCATCAAGGCAATAATTAAACAGTTCCAATCAACTAATCTGCCTGGAAGAGGACGTGTGTCTATATTGTCTTAATGCACGGTGAGGAGGAGAGTTCGAGTGGCCAGAGACTCTCCAAGGATCGCTCATCCAAAAACAAACACAGCATCACAGCATATTCAGTTGTCAGTTAAGACGAACTTCAAAGGGGACTGGATTCTTTGGTCAGACGAAACTAAAAAAGATGGGTTTGCTGCAAACAGGGATAAAAAGTACCCCATGCCCACGGTTAAATACACTGCTGGGCCTATTTTTTTTTTCTTTTTTTGCTGGAGGTCCTGGACATCTTGTTCAGATAAATGGTATCATTGATTCTAGCAAATACCAACAGATAGAAAAAAATCTAAACCTGACTTCCTCTGCTGGGTCATGGTTGGATCTTCCATCAGGACAACAATCTAAAACAAACATCAAAATCAACTAAAAAATGTGTCACTGAGCACAAAACCAAGCTTTTGCCATGACCGTCCCAGTCCCCTGACCTGAACCCAATAGAATATGACTGGGCTGAACTGAAGAGAAGCACCACCAACATGGAGCTGGGAATCTGAAGGATCTGGAGAGATTCTGTATGAAGGAATGGTCTCTGATCTCTTGTCAGGTGTCCTCTAAACTCATCAGGCATTAAAGGAGAGCTGTTATCTTGGGAAAAGGAGGTTACAAAAACTATTTAACAAAAGGCTGCCAATAATGTGTGTTTTTTAGAAAAACATTTATTTCATAATGTGATTTCCCCCTCTCTTTCAATTCTTTTACTTCAATGAAAGGTTCGATTTTGATATAGATTTTACCATCTTTGATCATATTTACGAGGGGTGCCAATAATTCTGACCACAATTGTACGTTACAGTACTGAGCAATAAGTCAGGATAACATGTATTCATGCCAAACCTTTGGGGCAACGCTAAAGAAGTCTGTAGTTTCTATAGGGTCACACAAAATAAGGATCTCGGGTGAGCAGCTAATACGTTTTCTATTGCATTTTTTTTCCCTTTTTTTGTGAGACTTTATTTTTGTCTGAAATTGAAAAAAAGGTGAACTAGGTCACAAAGGACTGAAAAGATGTGCTGTGCTATGGAGGGAGAAGTGCAAGCTTCAGGTTGAGGCGTGGGCAAACTCACTTTGTCTCGCATAGAATAAGAAAGAAGAAGGGGCATTTTTTTCATATTAGACGAAAAGTATTTTTGCTCTCTTGTTTTCTCTTAAAGTACAGTGCAAATAAGGGGAAAACAATTATCAAAACACTAGGTGAGGAGGGGCAATAGGTGTGTTTGTCTTCATGCAACGCTGTGCTGCCAAAATGACATCTGACTTGAGACAGGGCATAATGGGATATATACTCATGCATTTTTACATATTTTATCAATAATCAAAATGAATAACTATTACAATACACATACAGTAACAACATATTTACCATAGCTTATTTAATGTATTACTACTGTTTCTCAGTTAATTCCTAGTCTGTATACATATTGATTGTGAGAGGTACAGAAGTGAAACTTTCATTTATTCGCTAACAGCTGCATCACTCATGGACCAAAAGTGGAGAAGTCAGAGAGGGCGAGTTATTAACTTTGTAATTAGTCTTAATTTTCCTTTTATTTTCAAGTTGCACACCTTTAAGCCGCATGGACTGATTGTTAAGAATTTCCCTCTGTGGTCGGGGAAGGAGTTAATAACGGAGCCGTCGAGTTGAAAAAGTGATAAAATTCAAATGTCTGTGTAATATTTTTCTGAAATCATTTTAATTTTGCATACACATTCCATTTTTCATGGAATAGGGAGCTTAAAAGAATGACAAAATGAAGAAAGCTGAACATAAGCCTATTTAGTACCGGTACTCTTTTTAAAGGTGTGATAAAGCGTACTTCTTTTTCACAAGGTAATATATAGTGCAAATATTTCAGGCACGTTAGTATTTTCACCCAAAAAAATGGTTTTCAAGCCATTCTTTTTCTGTAGTTTGTCAGTAAATGTCAGTTTTGTATGCACAAGGAGTCTAACAGCCCGTATGATCCACACAGAGATCTGCTGATCTCACCATCATTGAGTCTGTCTGGGATTACATGAAGAAACAGAAAATACTGAGACGGACTAAATCCAAAATGGTAATGGCAAAAGGAATGTTGTGAGATGTCGTGCCTAACAACGCCCTTCAGCCGTGACTTATTCACGATACAGCACAGCCTCTCGTACCTTATTGCTTTTATGAAACGGTTACCACACAATACAAATATTAAAGCCAAAAAATATGTTTCAATGCAACTTTCATAAAGTAAAATCACTAAAAGCTTCCCTTTCATTGGAAATAATAGACCCTGACCGTGAACAGCAACAGAAGTTACATTATTTTGCTTTTAGATTGCAGCATTGACTGTCTTTATGAGTCAGTCAGTCAGTAGATAAGACTTTAATATTGAAAGGCTGAAGGTTGTTGTGAACACGGAGAAGCAAGACGCAACTTTAATTGACTAACTTGTCAGGACACGGAAAACCCCTTAATTGTTAAAAGGATAAGATATCGCAGCGGGCATTCAAGGAAAATGCTATATCTACTGTAAATGCAGGTACACTCACTTACTCAATCTCTCACAATTCTTTACTCTATAAGCTTCAATGAACAATATCAATAAGAACAAACATATGTTTACTTTGCTAAGAGTGGTTGCTAGGGGTGTTGTGTAGTGATACATAGAACCGTTGGGTGAAGCTATAGCCGTGTTTTATCATGAATAAAACAGCTATTTACCAATCAGAATCAAGGACTGGACTGGAACTAACCATTTTATAAATACTGTATATATAGTGTGGCCGGATAAGTGATTTGGCCTGCCGATTGGTCCTTGTTGAGCGGGGCTTTGATACTACAATAAGATAGAAGTGGCCGGAATATTTAAGGACCCGTATTTTGATGGGTGTACGGGTCCTCATAGTTCTGGGTTCTTCCCTTCCTGGCGTTTTGTTTCGGTTCTCGCTCACCGTTAAGGCATGTTGACACACTTTCTGGCACTGTAGATACACGGATTACTTTAGTAATGTGCTTTATTTACAGTTTATTTATAGCGGGGCTGGTGGCGATGGCATTGTAATAAGTTCCTGACGGAATTACTTTAAGGTATGTTGGTATATACTTCCAAAGTTCTATCGTGGGTGTTGGGGGTAATGATTATGTCACGTTTAGCAGTAAGAACGCGCTGGCAGATGCGGGTGAAAGCTGGCCAGTAACCGGATCCGCAGCACGGGTTGTGAGTAACCGTATGGCGCCGCGTTTGATCGTGATTCAATATAAACCGGAAGTCACCTCTCCCTTGTTCACATTCGGGGTTCGGGACATTTAGATTGACTGGTGTCTCGTTGTTGAAGGTCGATGGAGAACGGATCATCGCGGTTTCTCTAGCCATAGTGGGGAATGCTGCACGAGACGCCGCTGCTGCTTTGCTTCCCGGTGTTTTGCCTAATTTCGACCCCCTCCCAAATTATTACCCCCCTCGTTGAAGTCAGTACCTGATTGCCTAATCCCAACCCCGCCCCTAATCCTCCCCCTCCCCCACAACTAATCCTAAACCTACCAATGCTAGGGGGGTAATAATTTGGCAGGGGTTGAAATTCGGCACAACACCGGCAACGTCTCCTTTGTTTAATTTTTTTACTTTAATCAGTGTATTTGTGTTGCTGGATTAACGCCTGGTGTTTATATGGCAAGTATGGTGAAAGGCTAGTTTCTCCTGTCTGGTGTCCGCCTGGCTGCCTACCAGGGTTATTTGGTTTCGTTTGCAATTATATTCTTTTTACATTGTTTCTTGTAAATTTTGGTTTTTGTCTATCAGTGGGTTCATTTGGTAGGAAATTCTGTTTTGTATGATTACTTGTTGGCATTTTTCATGTTTGTATTCCATATTATCAGTTTGTAAATGTTTGTTTCTCCTTCATCCCCGGTCCTGTTCGTTTGGTGCTAATAGTCGCTGATTGTCAGCCCTAGCAGTGGAAGGTACTGATCGGGGGCTGGAGTATTATAGCTGCCATATTTGGTGGCTGTATTCCAGTTTTTCTTTGTTTATTATTTTTTGTGATTTTTGTTTGATTGTTAATGTGAGTTCCTTTCTATTCTCTTCAGGAGCCAGTGAGGATTTGGCGCGGAACGGGGAAGGCTGGCCGCTTCACTTGAGTGGTGTGCGACACCGTGTGCTGGGGGTGCCGACGAAACGTCCTTATGGTGTGGGTGTGCTGGTCTGATTTGTGGTGATTTGAGGTGGGTTTGGACAACCTCTGGAATTGCAGCCAGCCTGCCCTGTTCCCGCCAACCTTGGCTCGGAGGAATTATTTGTTACAGTGTGAGAGTCCGGAAAGTGAGAGTTTTATGAGTGTTGACCATTTTATAATAAAGTATTTTTGTATTGCCCCTCACGTCTCCAGTTATCTATCTGTCCAACTGGTAACACTTCCCTGTATGTCTGTCTTGGGAGTCATTTCCCTGGCGCCCCACCAGGGTGGCGTAATCGGAGTAAGTTATTAGGGGTTAGCTGCATACACCAACCTTATCTAATTGCCACAATAGGGTTAATTTAGGATATTTGGGCCACATTTTCTTAGTAATCTTAATGGAAAAAAAGTGTCCAAATGTATTTGTTCATGCTATTCCCTACACATTTAACCTGTAAGCTGTGTAAACATCAAAAAGGACTGGAATATAAATGTTTTTAGTCTTAGAAACCACAAACAAATTGAGGATTTTGCCTCCTCATTTCAGAAGCCCACTGCACACAACTGCTTGCAATGCATAATGAATACTTAAACAAAATATATAAATATTGGATTATATTTGAAATTTAAGCAACTGTTCGGTTTTCATTGCATTACTAATGGGAGTTCAGAATGTGACACGTTGTATTACTTTTATTTGATTTTGATTTTGATTTTATTTTTGTATATAAAAATACATTATGCATACCACTGTTTAGTTTCACATCCCAAAATATGCATGCACAAACATTCAAAGACAATTCCATGGTCATGACATTTCTCTTCTTATTATTGTTGCTGCACAAAGTAACAGCTCAAGGCAACTGTCAGGCATCCCACATAAATACAAAAATCACAGAATGATAAAACAAATGTTTCAGGTCACGGCATTTTTACCGGCACATTACTGTAGCCTTCAGGAATCCAATGCTTTAAAAAATACACCATTTACAAATATCCCATGATATAAGAGTGCTAGCATAGTTATAGCAATTGTGATTGTACAGGTGTCACTTTAAACACTTTAGAGTTTCCCTGGTGCTTGTGTTGACTTCGAGATAGACAGACTTAATGTTGACTTATACACACTCCTGGGAAAGAAAAATGGGCCAAGCCAAAAAGGGCAAAATATTAACCATATCTCACCAGATTTTCGAAGACGCTGATCTGGAGTATCACCATGCAACTCGTGTTTCCACACAGCTCTGCTGAACCACTCCGAATCAAACTTCCCATATTCAGCCCAAAACTTCATTCTGTCTTTGATATTTTTCTGAGACAGCAATGGATTTTTAAGTAGTTCATTTGTTTAAATTTATCACTTTTATTCCACAGTAAATAACTTCTGGCCCGTGTGTCCTTGTGAAAGAGTGAGGCAGCTCAACTCCTCTTCTCAGGTATCGATTACCCTCCTCTAACCTACAGTAAGACATGCACACTGAGCTTGCAAAGAAGATTCTACTGAGAGACAACATTATTTTTATTCATTGGGTGAAGTTGAGGAAAAGGGAGTGTGAGACTCAGATGTTCTGAGACGATGAGATGATCTTAACACCTAATATTATTGTAACTCCATAGGCTATATAATATTCAAGCGCTTTTATAACAATCGAGCAGGAGTGAGCGCATAAAGTTCACATGGCAACCAGATACATTGTACACTTGTGCTGAAAAGGTTGCTAGAAGAAAGAAATACATAAGTAGCTTAAATTGTAATGTTAGGGCATTATCAGATTTCAGCATCCGTT
This sequence comes from Tiaroga cobitis, assembly GCA_030578255.1. Lineage (NCBI taxonomy): Eukaryota > Metazoa > Chordata > Actinopteri > Cypriniformes > Leuciscidae > Tiaroga > Tiaroga cobitis. The sequence continues at coordinate 33,177,805 of CM060608.1, read as the reverse complement.
CTTAGCCATTTGTGTTTTTTGCACATATAGTAAGCAGAGACATTACTTACTGTAATACTAGCACATTTAACAGTCATTGCAATTGAAATGCATACAGTATACAGTAGCCACAAAGCCATGATTTTCTTGATACTTCTGGATAATGATCTAATATCATTTGTGTGCCTAAATCCATTCGTGAGAGTGGTATATTTCATATAATTTGTAAATGGAAAGCATTCTGTTTTCTTCATCACTTCGATCCAGCGGAGCATTTAAGAAGGGCCGTCTGAAGTAACGAAAGGGGGTGATGATGTAATGTTGGAACAGTTGCCTAATATTTATCCTACAAATCCTAAGCACTTGACACTTTTTAAAAATAGTATATTCTGTTTCATCATTAAAATCCCCTCACACCCCCCGGGGCACCGGCCCCGCTTCGATCACACAGTAAAAGAGTGCAAATACTGTATTTTTTTAAAATCCCAATATGTGTTGTTGACAAGGTTTATGGATCAGGCCTGATGGATTTTGTGTTACACGTATGAATTCAGTAATGATGAACGACGGATTGGAGATGCCTTTTTTTTGTATTGTACTTGCAAGCCTTCCGCATGCTATTTTTTTTCAGTGGCTTTCATAAAGTGGGGGGGACAGAATCAGCTTTGGCAAAAATGGTGAGGACATGACAAAAATTCATAGGGATGTTGAAAACAAGAAATAAATTGATAGGGAGAAAAAGGTTGGATCAGGAAATAGCACTAGCCATACTCAACTGAACACTACGCAATGGATCCAACAGCATCCCTGCAAGATAGATAGAGAGAGAAGGAATACAATGTGTTTGTGAAAAACATAAAGGTCAGAGCAAAGACTTTTCGAGGGAACTCGCGATGCTTCGATGACGCTTTGGGAACGCCCCTGCATGATTGCGTCTGAAGCACTTATGTCAACTAGTCCAACGGCGAGAGTGAGAGTCACGGGCGGGTGACGTCACGACCAGGAAAGGATAAAAGCACATCCGGTTTAGAACCGCGCTAGCTTCTGTGCCTTCAGCAAGCGCTCTATGTGAATCTGTCTCTGTCTATTTATTGTTGTTTGTCCTCAAGCATATATATTTATATATTAGACAGGAGTATGGCGAGCAAACAGCTTTGGATCGTGTGTTCGTCCCTGCCCTCGCTTCATTACGAGTGGGGACACACGCGATTCATGTGTTGTTTGTTTGCGAGTGGGGCATACACGGTCAGCTCTAGTAAATTGTGCCGAGTTAGCGCGTAGATTATGTTTCTGCATATCTGCAATAATTAAGTGGCTCTTCTCACGTTTGCCGAGGCAACGTGTAGATAATGGTCCGCAATGTATAATTTGCGCAGGGAACTGAGCAGATGGGAATTTCCCTTTCTCTCGTTCTCTTATTATTGTGTGCAAACTAATTTTGTATTCTTTATTGTTCGAGATTATAATATGAGATCTATATTAATACACTATATTCAGCCTTTCAACTAGACTGTTTCTACTTGTCTTGTTGATATTTGGCTGCATTTCATTTTTGAGAAAATTAAATATGTAGGCCTACACATCTAATCTTTGAGGAGTTAAATGTCTGTATTAATATACTATTCAGCTTTTTCATCCAGACCGTGTTTACTTGTCTGGTTGATATTTGGCTGTATGTGAGAAAATTAAAAATGTACTCATCTGATCTTTGAGGAGTCATTTAATTCTGAGGAAATAAATGGTTAATTCCCAGGGGGAAATGGATAACACCTCATTCTATGGTGCCCATCTCTCTTCGGTGCCCTCCAGCGAAGTGTAGTCTTAGTGTCTGACTCGCAGAAGGGGGGTTTAAGAAGCGTCAGTTTGGTTATTTCCTGCCGGTCATCCGTTTCAGGACGCCGGATTGGCTTCTCAAGCTATACTCGAAACCAGTCTCGAGAGGCTGGTTCCTTTAGTATTCTCAGCCGTAGTCGTCTTGGGATAAGACATATCTAAGGACAGGCGTTATCTCGAAGAAGGCTTCGACTAAGAAGAAGTCCTGACCCCAAGGCTATCAGGCTTCTGAGGGTAACCCCCCTCCGGGGAGAGACGGTTACGAGAATTAGGGTACCGTGGTGACAGCGTCCCCAAACGATCCTCCGAGGAGGGTCGTAAAGCAGTCAGTTCGGTTGTTCCCTGCCGGTTCGGCGTTACAGGGCACCGAGTGGCTGTTCGACCAGTACCAGAGGCCAGTCTCGAGAGTCCGATCGGTGTGGAGCGGTGTACACCTCAGTATACGGTGCCCGCCCCACCTCAGTGCCCTCAGGAGGCCGTTCTGCCAACCCCGCCACCCTTGGTGCCTCGGGACGCAGTGGTCTCTAGCGAGCACATGGCTCAGTGTCACCACAACACTGGGTCAAACTCGCACCCTCTGAGGGGGGGTTCAAAACAGTCAGTTCGGTTGTTTCCTGCCAGTATGCTTCAGGTCACTGAGGTCATATCACAGTGTCCTGCACATAGAGTAAGGCTACGGAGTCCAGTTTGGTACTCATCAGCCACGCTACAACGGGGTGTTGCTCAGGTCAGTGCATCCCGAGCAGGCTCTGGTAATGGAGCAAGAAGTGAAGACTCTGTTAGCTGAGGAAGCTATAGAGCAGGTGTATTCACCCGAGAGAGAATCAGGTTTTTACAGCCGTTACTTCATTGTTCCGAAAAAGGATGGGGGGTTGCGTCCTATATTAGATCTCAGTTGAATCGTGCAGTCAAGAAATTCAAGTTCAAAATGCTGACATTCAAACAGATCGTGACGCAAATCAGATCCGAGGACTGGTTTGTCACGATAGATCTAAAAGACGCATACTTCCATGTCTCCATCATCCCTCAAGACAGGAAGTTCCTCAGGATGGCAGGCTGGTCCTCTCCGCTCACATTCGTAAGGTTTTACAATTTGACCTGGGCCTGAGAGGTTTTTCGCTGGCAAATAACATGACTCATGTTTGATAGAATGGAGATATTTATCTCATGTTCCGTAAAAAGCCAAAAACACAGCCAGTCTGATCTTTTTTAGAGAGAAACTCTCATGTGGGCATGGAAACTTGAGGGAAATGTCAACAAATGATCACTCTTCAGCTGATACATGCTAACAGTCTCAGTCTGAGATGGCACACTTAGAGACACCCACAGTATGTTTACTGACCGTCTAATACATATTGCAGGCAAAAATCAGCAGTTCCAGTCTGACTAGCTGGCTTTATGCAATTCCAACGCTATCTCACGACCAAGTCGTACGTATTTTACAATTTGTCTAAACCCCGTGAAGGGTAGGTTTAGGGGCGGGTCATTCGTATGAATTCATACGAATTGGGCAACTTATAAAATATGTACGATTTAGCAAAAATACTTATGAATTGCCGTGAGATCGGGTTGGCAATTCTTGAGAATTTTTTTTTTTTTGCCATAGGGATTCTTAAAAAGTCTTTGTTAAAGTGTCATAGCCATGAACCAAGCCAACCAGCTATGAGGTGAATCACACCATTACGAACTTTATAGAAGCAAAAAAAAAAACACCACACAGCAGTCATTGCCTAATGCCTGATTGAGGCACAATGTCAGCCTCGACAAAGTCCGCACATGCAGTCACACACATATTCTGAACCCTATTTCAGAACCTCTCCCTCTTTTACTCAATCTCGTTTGCTTTCTTCTCATTCACTTTCTCTCGGGAGATCAGAGAGTCCTTTTGCTGTATTGAATTTTTTGGAGCTCTCTCCTCACCTTTCAGTATTGGCTTCAGTTCATTCTGGACTGAATAAGTCACAAGGTTAGACTCTGATGATGTCTCTTGTGGGATATTGGATTTTCTCCCAAGAAAACTACATTTTGTCATTGTACAAAAGTACAATAAAACCTGATCAACTTTAGATTTTGTGTGAGTTTGCTATTTGAGAGCAAGTAACTCTTGATAAGAAGCTGAATGGTAAGCTCTTTCAAAAGTATACTCAGAGTAATTTTTGTTTAGGTTGCGCTAGCTGATATGGCAGCCATTTCCCACACTTCAAAAAAAAATGGTGCAGTATTTACCCTTGAAACGATTATCACTCGGAAAATGCTAGTAAATTAAAAAAAAATATTAAAGAAACAACAAATAACACATTTAATTAAATGTCATTCATCATTTGCAGTCTGCCATGAGTAATTTCATCATGGGTTACTGAGATTTTAAATTCACATGACCTGTATTCAGTATTCAGTGTACTTGTTTAGTTGCAGATTTTGATCTAATGCAATTCAATTTACAGGCTGAATAACAAGAGATGGATATTACTGTGTGTTGACTGAACTCCAGTATAAATTTCACCATTTTTACCTTTGTGCTCTGACGCTCAAAAAGAATGTGAGCAGCCCCCGCTTTAGTCGGTGCAGCGCTATTGATGAGATTTCAGGTCAGGCTGACAAATCCATTTCACCAAAGGTCAAAATGGCAAATATAGTTCAGACATGGCCAACACAGATGGAAGGCGGACTTTTATTCCCTCACATCAATCTTGAGGAAGGCAGACCTTGTGTTTAGTCTGGTTTGGTTACTGCCTCAATGCAGCAAAATGAAATCATTTTAAAAAGTGTAAATGAAGATGCGAGATGTTAGAAACAATAGCTACTCTCACAGAAGCAGAATACTGTTTTAGAGTGATAAATGTGTTTGTGTATTCAGTCCGGTTAAATACAAGACTGAAAACCGCATTTTACAACCAAACTGACATCAAATTTGCATGCTATAGTACAGACAAACAGAACAATCTGAGAGTCCCATTTGTTGGTGAATACAGTTGTCCATCTCGACAACCAACTGTGTGAATGTAGCAAAAGACTGATACGAACATTTTGTGGACATAGAAATGCGAAGTTGTCCTTTTCTTTAGACAAAGGGAATGAGATATTGGGTTTTTAAACCCAGTGGTCAACCTTTCATTACTTTGCCAGTTCTGCCACATGCAATGGTGTGTATACTGATGAAATTCTCTCAAGCTTCAGTTTTTGGCAGACTAAAAAAAGGTTGTCTTGCAGCAGGCAATTTCCCTGTATTTTGTATTCTTCCAGGCTTGCTTTTATTTTAAGAATACAGTCGGTCCCTGCTGATGAAAAGCAGATCCTCAGCATGGTGCTTCAACACCGCCCCATACTTCCCTGCAGCAATACTTCATTAGGTATGATTTTAGATTTGCTGCTCACATATCACTTTGAAATTTAGTTTAAAAGCTCCATTCCGGTCTTAAATGACCACAAAAATCTTCTCCCGCAACCGACTTCCAAGCATTTTCGGAAACTCCAGACATGTTTTTAATAGTTATTTCTGAGTAATGGCCTCATTTGTGTCACCCTTGCATGTTGCTTCACTCATAGGTCTTCTTCTTAGTGCGCACAGAAGGTTTTGAGGGATGATCTTGACTAGTCGATCTGGGTGGTTTGATGTAGCTTCCACTTCCTGGTAATTGAACCAATATTGTGCAGTGGGATATCCAAAAATGTTGTTTACATTTTCTTGTCCTTCCTTAAAGGGCCCCTATTATGTTTTATTTTTTAAATATTCCCTTTCATGCAGTGTGTAATATAGCTGTTTGTGAATGTAAATGTTCTACAAAATTGTAAAGTCAAAAGTGCATGGTAAAGAAAAAGATTTTCTCCCAAATAAAGAATCGACTATGAACCACCTTTACGAGTCATCTGTAATTAGAATCCCACTGTGTTGCGGTTCTAGACCACTAGATAAGACATTTGCATAATGACTACCTATGTTGTAGATTGTCCGCCCGCAAACAACTAGACCCGCTCACAAACACGTCATTTTACTGACAGCTGCTCAAATCTCGGAGCTCAACGTGGGATTCGCAAAACGCTTGCTCTTGAAAGTTGGGTCAGAACCCAGTTTATTTGGACCAGCTTGCTCCTCAGAATCACAACCTGTAAGTATGCATAATTATTGATGTATATATTTTCTACTAGGTGTTCAAAATACGTAGTTTTGTGTTTTATATTGTGTACGTTTCCGGCTAACTCACTTTATCACTGTCTTACTGAAATAGTTCTGCTAATCGGCTGTGGCCCACTATTACCTAAAACTGTGTCTATTAATGCCGATTGTCTGTCGTTCTCACTACTTTGAGTAAAGATAAAGGATGGAAAAAGATTTGTTTTACAAACTTTAATTTTACATCAGTCATTCAAGTTAGTGTTCGGCTAACGTATGCAACGTTATTGATACAGTTAATGATACAGTTCCCTCATGTGCACCGCAATCAATTTCAAAATATACAATATACATATAAATATATCGGTTTGTTGTTGGACACACACTTGTTAATGATGATGGTGAGGAATTACAGTTGCAACATCTCACAATGTATGTCAAACTGAGTAGCGTATCACTGAGAAACGTCCTGCTCAAGTCATCCTTGCGATGGAGGTTCTGGTTGAATAACTAGTTCTTCCAATGTTTCATCATCGGACTCGCGCTCGCATTGATATGGTAAAATCAACATCATCGTTACTGTCTTTACAGTGTGTACAATCACTGAGGACTGAGGATGCCTCCTGAACTTAAATTTAGTTATGGTAATGGGTGTTTAACTTCCGACATGCACTGTAAGTGGTATCGTAACAGACTGGGCCATCTGAACAATCAGAGCAGAGTAGACCAATCACAGCAGACTGGGCCATCTGACCAATCAGAACAGAGTAGACCAATCACAACAGACTGGGCCATCTGGCCAATCAGAACAGAGTAGACCAATCACAGCAGACTGGGCCATCTGACCAATCAGAGCAGAGTAGGTTCGTGGAAAGGAGGGATTTAGAGAGACTGATTCATCCGACGAGTCGTTTGAGAATCATTGAAAAATGTGGTGATGTGCAATGTATTTTATGAGAAAATGTAAGCATTTGTTTACCTTTGATGCATGTAAACCTGTTGTAGAAGACCTCCAAAACAATATTTTAAAATGGATAGTTCACAAGCTGTTCCAAACCTGTTTGAGTTTCTGTCTTCTGTTGAACACAAAAAATATGTTTTAAAAAATGTTGGTAACCAGACAGTTGATGGCACACACTGACTTCCATAGTAGGAAAACATACAATGGAAGTCAATGGCTACCGTCAACTATATCTGGTTACCAACATTCTTTAAAATATCTTCTTTTGAGTTCAACTGAAGAAAGAAACTCTTCAGTTTCTTTGGATTTGAGGGTAAGTAATGACACATTTTTCATTTTCATCAACTATCCCTTTAATATATTTAGTATAACTATTTTTGAATACTTAACGGAATGTTTTCAGATTCGTGAAACGGATCAACCGGTCCATTGAAAAGAATCATCTCAAAAGAACGATTTGTTTACTAGTTCCTGAGTTCAACTCACTGACTTTGTGTGCTGGCAGTGGATCTCAAGTCAAACGGTTACATGAAGGAGAAAATTATCAGTGAATAATTATTCAAATTTCAGCCTATTCCTAACAAGTCATATGGGCTGCTTTATGGTGCTTTTTGGTGTGTTTGTGTGTTTTTTTCTCATGTGTTCACTATGACGTGTCAAATGCATGGAGATGGTTCTCCTTTTGTGTTTCTTTTTAAGAAATAGCATATTTTTTTGCATCTTATTTTTGTTGTTGTTGGTGAACTCTGCATTTAAGCTATTGATTATGGAAGCTTGTTTGCCACGGAGTAAAGCTATTTAAAAGGTAATTGCCACTTTATCTTACGCAATTCTGTCTTTATAACTCGCAATTGTCACTTTATATCTCGCAATTCTGACTTTAAAACTCACAATTGCCACTTTATATCTTGAAATTTTGACTTTAAAACTAGCAATCGCCAGTTTAAATCTCGCAATTCTGACTTTAAAACTCGCAATTCTGACTTTATATCTTGCAATTGCGAGTTTATATCATGCAATTCTGAGAAAAGAAATTCTCGCAGTTGTGAGAAGAAAAAGTAAGAATTGTGAGAGAGTCGCAATTACTCTTTTTATTTTTTATTCTGTGGTGGAAACAAGCTTCCATAATTGACATAATTGAAAATGTAAACAATAAAAAAGAGCTTATATCACCTCAAAGTATCTGAAGTCTCCATAAATTAGTTTATATCATAACAGTACTGGCCACAGGAGGGCAATGATGACTCATACTAAGCTTTTACCTCAAGGCCAAGAACAACGTCTAGAGTATATTTTTTTATGCGTTTGTGTGATGCGGTATTAAGAGTGTCTGTCTCTGTGTGTCACTGGCCTCTCAAGCAAGAGTTTTAGCACTGCTGTGAAAGGCTCCTCCACACATCAGTCACATTTAGGGCTCCTACAGTCACTGAACCTTGAAAGCAGCAGGACTAAAACACAATGCAGAGAGAGAGAGACGCTGATATCTCAAGAGCCACAGAGGTGAGCAGCATCCACTGTTAAGTAATAACTCTCAACTGTGCACCAGCCTGCTGATGAACTGAACAAAGAGTTGTTGACACAATCCGTTTGAATTCAGATGAAATGTTTTGACTTCTTTTCACACTTCATTTAAACTATTCATGACCTAGCAATGATAATAATCCTAATTGTGGACCATATGTTGTCACACTATTTGGGTGAGTGTTGTAGTTCATTCGAGTCTAGGCTCTTGACTAGACCTTCTTAAGTCTTAGCTTGGACTTGAATATATTTACATTTAATCATTTAGCAGACGCTATTATCCAAAGCCACTTACAAATGAAGAGAGCAATACAAGGAGTCAAATAAACAATAGGGTAACAATATGCAAATGTCGTGAACTGTCTCAGCACATGCAGTAAGGATTTTTTTTATATAATAGATATGGAATAATAAGTGTTAGTATTATTGAGTCAAATGTTGGCAAAATAGATGCATCTTTAATAGATTCTTGAAGATGGCTACGGACTCAGCAGCTTGGGTTGAGTTTGGCAGGTCATTCCACCAGCTTGGAACAGTCAAGGTAAAGGTCCGTGAAAGTGATTTTGTGCATCTTTGGAAGCAAGATGGCGCCAGTGTCTATGGCCTGCCGTCTGTCTCTATGCACTCTGTTTGTATTTAAGTTATTTTTGTCAATCATTATTGCAAATGTCAACTCTCTACTGGTTTATGACCGCCAAATACTCTTAGACCTTCGACCCTTGATTAAAAATTTGGTGCCATTTGAGCATGATGGCCAAAAAACCTTCTGTCCTCCGTTTCTCACGGGAATACCAGCTCACCTTTGCCGTGTGTCAGTTCCCCCTTTGAGCAGAGCGCGCTGTAGACGTCGGGGAAAACGCGGTGGTTGGCTGGTGAAACTGAGGACCTGGCTGGCGTCTTCCACCATGACTTTGCCTGAAAAGCGTTTGGAATTTCGTCGCCTCGCGCCGTGGCGTTTTTCGGACCCGATCGACTCTTGTTTGGTTCCAGTGGCTGGCTTGGATGTGGGGCTCCCTGCTTGCCGTGTTCAGGCTCCTCACCTCCGCTGGCGCGGGGTGAATCAGCAGAATCTCCGGCCACTTGCTCGGACTACACTGGCTGAAAAAGCCCCGAATCCAGCTAGGTTTGCCCTGGCGAATGCGAGATCGCTAGCAAACAACACTTTCATCTTGAAGGACTTCTTCGAGTCGCGTGATCTGGATTTTCTCTGTGTAACAGAAACGTGGATTCCGGTGGGTGAGTCGAGTGCTTTTTGTGAACTCTTACCGTCTGACTGTTCGTACTTTAACTCCCCGAGGACGTCAGGTCGTGGAGGAGGACTGGCAACAGTCTATAAAACAAATTTGAAGTGTAAACAGCTTGCACTCGCTGTAACCTTCGCCACCTTTGAGGTGAATTTGTTTGAACTGAGCGGTGTATCTCCAGTGCTGTGCGCACTCGTATATATGGCCACCCAAATACAACAAGGATTTCATCACTGACTTTTCGAAATTTTTGGCCGAGTTTGTGCCAATGTATGACTGTCTCCTTATTGTAGGGGATTTTAACATTCACGTGTGCTGTCCTGAAAAGCCAATGGCAAGAGCCTTTTTAAATGTCATTGAGTGTTTTAATCTTGTACAGTGTGTATCTGGCCCCACGCAGGAACGTGGGCACACTCTTACCTGGTTTTAACCCATGGCTTAACTGTTTCTAATCTTGAAGTATGTGATGCTTTTTTCTCTGATCATATGCCTGTTGTATTTGAAATTCCCCTCTCTGGTGTCGTTGTTAAACCGTGTGCTCCTGTGCGCTGTGGTCGGATAGTTAACCTTTACACTGCTGATCAGTTTTCCTCTGTTTTAAATTTAAATCATGTCTCTCGTTGTCCTAATACAACTGTTTAAGATCTGTGCGCTGGTTTTAATGCTGCTTGTAAAGGTCTTTGGCTGAACGATGTCACTCGCGCTGCCAGACGCGAGTGTAGAAGGGCAGAAAGAATGTGGAAGAGGGATAAACTTCAAGTGTCATTTCAGATTCTTAGAGAGAGTTGGTGTTCTTATCAAAAAATTATAAAAGCTGAAAAGACCAAGCATTTTTCTAAAATTATTTCTTCAAATCATCACAATCCTAGAGTTCTTTTTAATACCCTCAAACCTGTTCTTAATGTTCCACAAATTCAGTGATTGGAAAACCCATCAAAAATGTGTAAGGAGTTTCTTCACTTTTTTATCCAAAAGGTGAAGAGCATTAGGGCCCTTATTGGTCCACCTTTGAATGACCCTGGCATTTTTGTAACCTGTTCTGCTGTTTTGAACCAGTTTGAGCCTGTTAGCTTGCCTTTTTTAGAAAAAAAATATTGGTAAAATGAAGATCACTGGCTCCCCCAATGATGTGAATTCTCCTCGTCTTTTTAAAGAGGTTTTGCCTACAGTAGCGCACTGTATTCTTGATATTGTTAATGTCAGTTTAATTACTGGAGTCGTACCTATGAGTTTTAAACATGCAGTTGTTCAACCCTTGTTAAAGAAACCTGGTCTGGACCGACTTGAGCTCTCAAATTATCGGCCTATATCCAAGCTCCCTTTGCTTTCTAAAATTATGGAGAAAGTTGTTTATCTGCAGTTAACCACATTTTTGAATGACAATTGTATTACTGAAATTTTCTAGTCTGGGTTTAAGTTAGCCCACAGCACTGAGACAGCTCTGCTGAGGGTTTTTAATGACATTCTTCTGGCTTCAGACTCTGGTGATACTGTTGTTCTGCTGCTACTGGACCTTACGGCTGCGTTCGATACGGTCGACCATAGAATTTTATTGTCTCGACTGGAGAACTACGTGGGCATTAAGGGGTCGGCCTTAGCATGGATTATGTCCTATTTGGAAGGTAGAAGTTTTTCAGTTCAGGTTAGTGATGCTATGTCCTCTTCGGCTCCTTTGTTGTGCGGAGTTCCCCAAGGGTCTGTCCTTGGGCCGCTACTTTTTTCAATATACATGCTGCCTCTTGGGTTAATCCTTAGAAGTTACAAGGTTTCGTTCCATTTTTATGCTGACGACTGCCAAATATATGTGCCGCTAAGCCAGTCAAAAACCCTTTTAGAGTGTCTGAATGAAGTGAAAGCATGGATGGCTATGAATTTTTTGTATTTAAATGAGAGTAAAACTGAGTTTGTGTTATTTGCTCCTAGTGACTCAACTGCTACGGTTCCTGTTGATCTGGGTTGTCTAACCCGAGACAGTAGCTCTGCGGTTACAAATCTGGGAGTCAAGTTAGACGGTCGTTTAAAGCTTGATGCCCAGATTAATGCAGTGGTGAAGACCAGTTTCTTCCAGCTGAGGCAATTAGCTAAAGTAAAGCCGATTTTATCTCGACATGATTTTGAAATATTAATCCATGCTTTTATCACCACTCGTTTAGATTATTGTAATGCACTTTATAGTGGTCTTGGCAAATCACTTATGGCACGATTACAGCTAGTTCAAAATGCAGCTGCTCGCCTTTTAACTGGAACTCGAAAGTTTGGCCATATCTCACCCATCCTCCAATCCCTCCACTGGCTCCCTGTGCATTTTCGTATTGATTTTAAAATTCTTTTATTTGTTTTTAAATGTCTGCATGGCCTGGCCCCTCAGTACCTGTCTGATCTGCTCGTGCCCTACACCCCCATTCGTTTGCTCCGGTCAACTGATCAGGCATTGCTGGTCGTCCCCAAGACAAAACGTAAACTTAGAGGTGACCGTGCGTTTACTGTGGCAGCTCCGAAACTTTGTAATGAGCTGCCTTTGGACATCAGATTGGCTGAGTCTCTTTCTGTTTTTAAATCCCGTCTTAAAACTTATTTATTTTCTTTGGCTTTTAATACAGTTTGAGGGTTGATTTTCAGTTTTGTATTACTGTTTACTGTTATTGTTTTATTATTTCTTGTTGTGCCTGTGTTGTATGTTATTATTTATAGATTGTGTTCAGCACTTTGGTCAACAGTGTTGTTTTTAAGGTGCTTTATAAATAAAGATTGGTTGGTTGGTTGGTTGGCTCTTTGAGATGACACCACAAGGCACCATTCACTTGCAGAATTCAAGTTTCTGTATGGCATGTAGGTCTGAAGAAATGAGTCAAGATATAGGGGTGCAGAGCCAGTGGTTGTTCTGTAGGCAAACATCAGTGCCTTGAATTTGATGCGAGCGGCATTTGGCAACCAGTGCAATTTTTTGAGGAGAGGTGTGATGTACGCTCTTTTCAGCTCATTAAAGACCACTCTTGCTGCAGCATCTGGATCAGTTGCAGATGTTTGACAGTTGATGCTGGCAGGCCTGCCAAGGGAGCATTACAATAGTCCAGTCCTGGCTGTCCTGAATGGAGTTATGGTTGACGAACCCAGCTGAATGGAGAAGTTGTGATGAAGTGGTGGGCTGGTCGAGACCACAAGCAGCTCTGTCTATTTAAGGCTGAGTTGAAGCTGGTGGTCCATCATCCAGCAATAAATGTCTGTCAGGCAAGCCAAGATGCGAGTATCTACCGTTAAATTGTCTGGTTTGAATGAGAGGTAGAGTTGTATGTCATCAGCATAGCAGTGATAGGAAAAAACATGTTTCTGAATGATAGATTCTAGTGATTACGTGTGGATGGAGAAGAGAAGATGCCCAAGCACAGAGCCTTGAGGCACCCCAGTAGTTAGACATTGCGACGCAGACACTTCACCCCTCCAAAACACTCTGAAGGACCTATCTGAGAGGTAAGACTTGAACCATTGGAGTGCTGTTCCCGAGATGCCTTTTATCTTGAGGGTTGACAGGAGGATCTGGTGGTTAACTGTGTCAAAAGCAGCAGACTTATCCAGCAAGATGAGTACTGAGGATTTATAATATATATACTATATAATTGGGTCTTATCATTGCTGAGTTCATGACCTGGTCTTGAGTACAACAACTCTGCTATGGGGTAAATCGTCACATTGGGAAGGTTTTCAGAGAAATTTAAACTACAACTTTAGGGCTACATGAATTGGGGGGGTAAACACGTGATTGAGATTTTTTTTTGTGCTAAAACATTTTGATTTACTTAAAATCACATTTTAAAATGTGATTTAAAAAAAAAAATCAGTTTGCCATGCTCATTTGTAGGTAAGCTTATATATCAAAATGTCTATAAAATAACAATACTAATAATATTAATTATTAATATTATATTAAATAACATATTAAACAAAATTATATATATAAGCCATATTGCAATTTCGGTTTTATTTTTCGATTTAACATGTATTCCAACTTTATGAGTCACAAAACTATTCATGAAACAAGTAGAAGTATTTAATTGTGCTTGCTCATTTATTTTTTACAGTACATTTAGATTACCTTTGCTGTCACCTAAAGCTCACTTATTCTTTAAAAACAGTAATTAATAATTTAATAACACTGTTTAATGTAATCTTAAGCAAATGCTGTGATGCCTCAATTCACTTGTAGCATTTCAAGCAACTGAATTATGTTTGTATGATTTTATTTATGTTTTAGACACAAAAGTATGGTATTGTAACATTGATTGTTTGTCCGTTATCACCATAATTTGGAAATAATTATCAACTTTGTATCCCCAACGTTTGCCTAGAAACATAGTTCAACCTCTAACATTATATTTCTGAGTCCGAATTGTGGTTTGTTTTCATCATCAATGTGAGTCCCACTTCAAGAACTAACTATGCGAAAGTAAATGAGTCTTTTCCACTAAGTACACAAAACCAACAAAAGGAATGAAATCCCTGTGATCAGCTGCTGTAGAAAACATCCCAGTCCCTCTGGGAGCAGCTGTTCATGTCCCACAGCATTAGCGTTTGATGCTGTGGTGTTGATATCTTTGTTTGAGCATCTACACATGCTGATGTTGAGCAGGTTCGCCGTTAAAGGTTATTCTGTTTGTCAGCTTTGACTCATGCATTCTGGACTCATGCTGTCCTGTCCACTGACTCAGCCACACCTCTCCAGCCTCAGTGTCGATAAGTCGATAGCATCGTTCCGGGGTGCAATTAAGACATTATTAAACTGTTCATCTGCCCCTTGTGAACTCCAGACTCACCCCGCGGCCTCACAGCGGTCTTCCCTTCCTCCATCTTCAGTGAAATCCCCCGTCTGTCTGTGAAACCTCGGCTGAGCTCTGTGCATCTGTGACCTTCTGTGACCCTGCACGTCTCCTCTCGCTAGGCTGTGCCCGTCGGGCGTGGAAGTGCCAGGGTAAGACAGCTGTAGTTGAGTAGTCATGTGGGCAGGCAGACCTCATCTGCCACCACCGAGGGGTAAAAACGTGGCCTATAGTGTGTGTGTGTGTGTATGTGCAGAAACCCTTGAGAGTATCTATAAAGAGCACTCAATCGAACACCTTTGGCTTCATGCCTGAGCTCATGTTATTTTTTGGTTATGATGATTTTAATGATCGGAAATGTCACTGCACTGGCCTCTGTGAGAGGAGATGGACTTTGAGGTGTGTGATGTCATAATCTGTCTTGTTTGGACTGATGCTGACCTCATACTATACTATACTATGGGTAACACTTTACAATAAGGATTCATTAGTTAACATTAGTTAACTACCTTAGTTAATATGATCTAAGAATGAACAATACTTATACAGCATTTATTAATGTTAGTCAATATTAATTTCAACATTAACTAATACCTTATTAAAATCAAAGGTTGTATTTGTTAACATTAGTTAATGCACTGTGAACTAACTTGAACAAACAATGAACAGCTGTATTTTTATTAACTAACATTAACAAAGAGTAATAAATACTGTAACAATATTGCTCATTGTTAGTTAATACATTAACTAATGTTAACTAATGAACCTTATTGTAAAGTGTTACCAACTATATTATATATAATTCAAATTAATATTTATTTATTTCATTTCAGTCTTATATATAATTACCTTGCTCTAAACGCCACAAAACTATACTTTACTTGGCAATACAAGTATTATGAACTGGAAAGGTGTAAATCAATCTTTTTTTTCTTACTCCAAAAATAAATAAATATTGAAGTAACACTGATACAAACAGGCAGTGTTTTCTCCTCATTTGAGCTCATTGCATTCTCACCGTTTTCGTCATGTCTGAATAGAAATGAAGAACAATTCTACGAGTGAGCAATTTTTATAGATCGATTATAGTCCCAACTTAGTGTAAATTGTGTAACTGTGAAACCGTGCAAACATCACATGAAACTGCAAAATGAGTTTACATTGGACTAAGCAGAAAGCATGGCACTGTTTTCTCTGCATCTGTACACATTCTTGCTTATTTACTCATACACTCACACAAAAACTCTTCCAGCAACCAATATAAACTTCAATCAAGGCGTCATGGAGCTGTTGTGTGAATGTCACGCTGTGATAAACACATATACGCTACAATAACTTTTTATTTGTTTTCTTGCAGCATCTCAGACAAGAGACTTTCAATCATAGTGGTGTTCAGAGAAGGTGATTATGAGAAAGGGAGGTAAGATTTATTCCACATCACAAAGGTGCTAAAAGGAGGGGTAATTTAAGAGTAATTTAGCCTTTGTCTCAGATTTGATGTGTTCAGAAAACTTCAGAAGACTTTCCAGCTCAGATCCAAGACTATGTTGTTATTTATTTCACACAGAACTTGTTGAATCGCACTTCAGTGTTGAAGTTGAGAGAATCTAAAGGCCTGTTTTGATCACCTCTGATGTGACTATTCTATCCTGCTGGTCCATTCATCACCATTCTCTTTGTGGTAATCGTTGAGCCAAAGCGTTCCTGAACCGCATCACTTCTGGACCCGCTCAAATCACGGCGTTCAAAGGATCTTCTCTTCCTCTGAAATTTCATTTCACTCTTCAAGTGAAAAAGCAATTTAGAGAAGCCAACAACATTTTGAAAGAAGCTTTCTTAGTTGAATTGCAAACGCAACCTTAATTAGCAAATGATAATTGTATGCAGCACACTTTACTTTGCAATCTGGAACTCTTCCTCATGGAATTTGCAAACGTCCTCCCCAACCCGCTCACCACCGACATTTAGGAAATGTCAATACATTCACAAATGCTAAATCACACGCAAATCCAGTTGAATAGCTGTTTGTTACGTCAATAGTTGCAGTTCATTACCCGGGCAATATTTCTGCTTCCATGAGACCGCAGAGAGTAAATCTTTTAAAAGAGCTGATTTTAACATGGATTCACAGGTTGTTTCTCAACACACTTTCTCTCTCCTTTTTTTTCCGGTTGTTCTGTACGACTCTGACTCTGTTACTTTTACATCAGCATTGCAATGTTGTTAATTTGGTTGACTCGTGATTCATTCCTTGCCATGTTTCCTCATTAAGTCGGTTGGTAAAATTGCCTGCCAAATGATTGAATGTAAATATTTAAAAATCAAGCAATATAAAAGCCATATTCATATTACACATTTGTTCAGTTCAGCAACGTCTTAAAGGCTAATTTGAGTTTTATAGGTTTAGTTATGTATTATTTTTTTTTATAGTTTTTAGGGAACTGTAGTAATATTTTCTCAGTCACAACCATGTCAACTTCATCCCAAATAATACAAAAATACAAGTTTTTTTTTTTTTTTTTTTTTAAATAGATACATGGAAAAGTTAGCAAAAATAGAAAAGCAAAGTGGCTTCTGCATACAGTGGTTAAAATAAGTGATTAAATAAAAAATAAATACATTTTGTAAATACTGAAAAATCAGTTTAAAAACATATTTTTCTTTCAGAATCTTATTTGGCCTTAATAAATATAAAGTAATACTAATAACAATTGTACACATTCTTTTTTCTCTCTGACGCTGTTAACTTTTTTTTTTTTTTTTGCAAATAATGGAAAAAAGTTTAAGAGTAAGAATTAAATCATTTAACTAAACCGAATCAATAAATGTGTATCAGTAAGAATCAGTGCTTGTCGAGTCACATGATTTTTTTTTTCTGGTCTAAAAATGTCAACAACAAAGAAATAGAAAAAAATATTGACTTTATTTAGTTTTCTAATTTCAGATGTCAAGGACAATGTTTTATTATGTTCTTGAAAATGTCTCGTGAATCAATTTGGAAGTAAATCACCAACAAAATGGGATCAGTTCAATACAGTCCCCTCAAAAACTCAACAAAGCAACTATGATCATAATGTTTCATAAGTTCTGAGGTTCCAGGGCCAGTGAAGGATTATCGCAGAAGGAATTTAAGGTTCATGAGAGTTTGCATCTCTCCTTTCCTGCGTCACCTCTCCAAATTAGACAAACACGAGCAGGTTATTAACAGTCTAATATTGGAAGCTAATGTTTGATCAATCACACTGTCTATAGTGTGAGTTTAGTCAACATTACCAAAGGAAACAAGAGAAAACCTTAAACTAAAGAAAGGTCATCAGATCAATAATCCATTTAAGATGCTCTGTTGGATTCTGACGGCCGACTGCCAGCAATCAAGAGGGAGGGATTTATCTGTGCCCAACATTTAATCCTCAGTCCTGAGGACGCTAGTGACTAAGACATTCGATTTTCAGTGCACCCTTTAAAACCAAGACCCATTGTAGGAAAACGTGATTTAGAAATCATGTTCGGTTTCACACCGTGTATAAGATGGGAAACGAGTTGCATTTCTAAATGGGGAAAACACTGCTGATTCTTTTGCTAGCAGTTGAAAATGGAGGAACTAAATTACCTCTTTTGTGTGCAGTTTTTCTGGGAGGAGCCCTAATGTGAAATTCATATATTACCAAAGCTGTGTTTGAATAAATGACAACGGCTAGGAGGGTTTGCTTCAGTAACATGCTCTTAGTGAGATATTATTACAGATGATGCGTGACTTGTGTTCTTACCCCTCTTCCAGCTTAATGTGAACAGACAACTGGATCTTTCATAGGTTGATTTTGTCAAAACGTATACACACTTTGGCGCCGTAGCGCTATTAAAACGTTACGCAACATCGGCTCAAATAATGGTTGACTATCTGTTCGGGAGACTTGTTTGAAAACAGTCAATACTTTCGCAGTTATGGCATGGTACTAGTGCGCTGACACACACACACACACAAACACACACACTTTAAAGGGTCATGAAACCCGCAGTTTTAGCACCAGTCAGTTCTCACCACAGTTTTGATAAAGAAATGCTACAAAAGTGCGCATGTAACATGCAGTTCGATGTCGGTTTAGTGTCATTGTGTTTTGGTTCTGTCTTCCCTGTTCTGGTTTGTCTGAGTTCTCCCTGTTTATTAGTTTCCATAGTTCCTAATTTACGCACCTGTTCTTTTTTCTGTTGATTACTCAGTCTGTGTATTTAAGCCTTAAGTTCATTCAGTTCTTTGTTCGGTCTCGCTAACGTTTATGTGTAGTGTTTTTGTTACATCTTCTATACGTTTGCCCTGTAGTTTCCTGAGTATTTGTGATTGAAGAATGTTCTTTGAATTCTCCATCGGCACGCTCTTATTGCAGCCCACACAGCGCTGTGACGGCGAGGTAAGCTGCGGAGCGGAGAGGGAAGACGGGAGACTGACAACACAACAACGGCTATTGATTCAGAGTTTTATTTCGTTCTCATTGAGATAAAAGCATCAAAGCTTCCCACAAATGCACACTGGAATTTACCTTTACCCAACATACGCATGGTTTTGTAAGCTCACTTTATATTACACAAATACATACCTGTGGCAGCTATAATTTAATACACACAAAAAATGTAAACTGTGCATTCAGCCCTTTGACTGAAACACAAAAAGATAATCATAAGATAACTTATTATTAGCAAATGCAAAGTGATTAAAACCATGCAGCAACATCTCATAGTTTGATATGGAAATTATATGAAAGATAATTTATTGATATTTTCTAATGGTGTGTCATAGGTCTACAGTCTCAGACTTCTGCAGTTAATGTGTGCTTTTGGTCAAATTAAATTTGAAATCCAATTATCAGGCAAAGTCATTTTCAACAGAAGGGTGGGAGAAAGATACAACACAACCTGCATTTCCTCATTTAGATGTTGAAAGTTTTCACATTTGAGTGAACTCAAACTAATTTAAGCAACTAAAACTGAGCTGAACTGAAGATGCGTGGTCCATGGCCCTAAAAGTGAGCTCAGATCTCATATTTTAGTTGTAAATGTCACAGTCCATATTCATTTCACATTGTTGATTTTTGGAATCTGGACTACTACAATACTTTATGTATTTGTTTGTTATGAATACTGTTGTAAATATAGAAATTATGTAAAATGTTTATATGCTTATTTTAAATGTATTCATATACAGTATGTACTTTTCAAATTCAATAAAATATTTGTTTTATACATCTCTTTATTTTTTTTTGAGTAAACAAGATTGCAAGTCTGCATGACTACTTTTAAAGCCATGTTTAGATCCAGTCTAACTTTATTTCGCTGCCAATTACTGCATTTTGCCTTTGCAGACGAGTGCATTGCATGTTTTATAATTTCCGGATTTTTATTTTAATGCCCTGGCAACTTCTGAATGTTTTTAGTGATCCAATCCCAATACACCTTGAGTGCAATTTGTATTGTAATGTACTGTAGTCTGATCCAGTGTAACGGTTTACGAGTTTAGTTATTGTTTTTTTTTTCCAAACAAAAGAACAGAAAATAAATTGAAAACATCTCTGAAAACACAGTGTAGTCTACATTTGTACTACAAACCATTTTACATGAGATTACATCTCCTGGGGTTTCCAAAAATTACTTCTTTAGTGGTTGGCACAATTTACATGTTCTCCATACTGCAAGAGAGTGGTGATGTCATACGGGTTTATTAAAAGGCTCATGCAATTTCAGATGTCGCAGAAGAGGTGGGTGTACTTCATGTTTTGAATGTCAGATTAAGTCAGTAACTGTAATCTGACTACAGGAATTTCAGATCATTCATAGTCAATCATTGCATACAACATAGAAATGAAATCTTCTTCCCAGAGGTCTTTCCAGGTCAAGTAATCGTTTTCTCAAAATAAATTAATAATGAAACATAACTACACCAGGTTAATTTGTCCATCTGTCCAACTAACAAGGCTACACAACTGAATCGCCAAAATGTTAATATTGACGATGATGCAGAGAGCTAAAAGAGAGCACATAAGAAACCAGTATAAGACGTATCTAAACGAGGAGAAAAAGAGGAAAAGCATCGCTACATGCAAATGATACAATGCAAGAACAATTTAGGGGAGTATAATATATAGACAATATATTAATATCCAAACAAAATAAATGTGTGACATTATTTTCAGCATTGAAATGCACTTTCATTAAAATGGGATGGGAAGTTTTACTTGTTAAATATAGATTTGAGATGATCCATTTGCCTTTTGATTTAGACTTTCTTTGATAGACTTTGATATATTTTGAAGCCCCCCGAACACACACACACACACACACACAAACACATAGAGGTTTAAATAAGGACATCAAGCACAACTCTTTTTGAAAGGATTTTCAATTTTCTTTCAGAAATATACAGAGGCAAAGCATCATAAGATCACAGACCATTACAGGTAAAGTACATCTTTTTAATGCTTTTACTGATAGAGAGAGTCACTGCAAGAAAATAGTGGTTAACCTTCTTTTATAACTCCAGTACATTACAGTATAATAACTTCAGAACTGCTGGATTGATTTTCTCGACCTCTGAGTACACACCATCTTTGTTACGGCAGTAGCATGTCACTTAAAGACTAACTAGATATTGTCTTGTGGAAATACAGTTTGAAATAAAAAAATCTGATGTAGAAAGTGCTTAAGACATGTAAAAAAAAGAAAACACAACTGACACAAACCATTCAGAGAGAGCTGCCCATCACTGAACATAATCCGCTCTCTTACGTACTGTACATTTTACAAATCATCGTTGCAATGCCTCCGCTGTGCTTACACAATAATATGCCTATGCAGGCTATACTGTGACCATCCTCAAACAAACTGCTCTGGGATCGTCATAATAGAGAGGCCTTTATAAAACAGTATTGTCGAGAGAGGGGAATTCATAACATTCCATCAGCCAGTAGCCCGCCTGGCTGTGTTGAAATGTCAGGGGAGAAATGTAAAACCCATAAATGTGGTCTGCTGTCTGAAACTGGCAATGACCCTGTCCTATCATTCAGAGCGATATTTGTTCATCTGTTTGGTTTGGTTGTAAGTGCATGACCATCCGGTGCCTGAATCAGGCAAGACTTGCGGTCCAGTGGGAGAAGGGATTGAAACTCACCAGGGCTGGGCGATAAGAAAAGTACACAGGCTACAAAAGAGTACTGAGAGCTACTCAAACAGAACAACAGCCATAATCCAATATTTGCTCGCAGGCGCCATGTTCATTTTAGCACGTGCTAGCAGCTTCTTTACATGAATGGTGACCTGTTTTGGGAGATTTTGTGGCTCTTTTCCCTTGTTTTAAGACTGAATCAACTAGTCCAAATGGTATAAACTGTTAACACAAATGCTAATGTCAAATAATTAATACCCATATGGCTCTATTAGTATTGTAAAGTGGAAGTTAATGCAGTGGCAAAAGGGATGGTACAGTAGCTGCCCATGATTCGAAGTATGTCTTGGATAAGGGTTGACTATTTTTGGTCATTGTTCAGCATTAATCCATTTCATTAAATACATTAATATTAAGTTGTAGTGTGTAGTTTCTTTGCATGCAGCGTCGCTAAACAGAATTGCAAAATGATGGTTTACTAACAGGTTTCCTCTCTCTCTCATCTGTTATTAGACAAATTAACTGGTAGCCACACCCCAAACTAATGCCATGGTTAGAGAAAGTAATTTTACATGGAAAAATTACACACTTCAGCTCCTTTTAAAGTCTGTATTTAAAACTGATAATAGTATGAATTGAGAATTATAATGTGTTTGGAGTTTTTCATATTTGCAGGGTTCCCACAAATATATTGTATGCTGAACCTATTATTTATTGTTATGCTCAGCTTTAAAGTATTTCATTTCACTCACAAAGTGCAGTTTCTGGCCAATGTCAAAAAAATGATTTCTCCAAAACGGTCAAAAGGTGTAAAAACCCTTGATCTAAATTCAGTGCACGTTGCAAGTTTGATTGTTGTGTGTTGCGTGTGATTTTTTCATTTCACCTTGCGGGAAACATTTTGTGCCCAGTTATCAAAAGAGAAAGATAGGCCAAGTAAAGTAACATATAGATATTATGCTATGGGTATAGCACTGGCATCACCATCAACTGAGAGGAAATTTCTAAATTAAAGATTGATCGTTTGTACAGTATCAATGGTGTGATTTGCTTTCTGACCTTACGAATGAAATTGACTAAAGAACAAGGCAAAATAACTGCAAATGTACACACAGAGAGCATGAGGGATTTATATACAGTGTAGGGAAGACTGAGCTATATTATCAGCACTGAAACAGGCCTTTTCCTGTTTAAGCCCCACAATGGGCACCAATCCATTTGTAAAATTAGACTCATCCAACAGCACTCATGTATGAAACCCATTGAAATGCCACAAACATAATCATACGTAAAGTGCTTACAGCACCGACTGACTCAGCGGCGTCACGCCTTGCAGTGTTTCTTGAATTCGGGTTGAAGGGAGGAAGTGTCAGGTCGGTACAAATCAAAATGGTTCCTTTGGGTCAAAATCAGGATCTTTGCATTTCAAGAGTGAGAACCACAGTTCCTCCTCCTTGTTTATATGAGAGATCGCCTCTGGCCATATATATCTTTATGAGCGAGGGGGAATGGGAGATAACTTGATGAGGAGATAAAAGAGTGGAGTGTCAGAAGCTTTGATAAGCAAAACACACTGATAGCTTTCATGCCCAATCTGTTTGTGCAGTCATAGGGCTTGGAAAGGTTATTCAACTAAATGTAGATTCAGAGTGCCATAACCCAGGAAAACTTTGGCAGGAAGAGAGGTGTTGGTATCAGCGGATGTAAGCACGGTTGGCGCACATACTGGGATGAGCCTCAACCTTGTTATAAGGGGTCAGTGGCAATTTCATACAATTATGCCACTTAATGTAACACCACATAGATAATGGCTGTGCTCTTGTCTAGTACTAGAAAAACATGCTGCCATAATTTTGATGGGTTTTTTGGTTGTTGTTTTTTTGGTAGTCTGAATATTTCTCCCCAGTATAGCAATAACCAAAATGCTGAATGAATTAAGAAATAGGGCAGATAATGAAAGCAATTATATCCATTTCTAATGAATTGTGGCAACATACTTATGTGAAGAGCACTGGACCATTTGTACTTTCAAAACAGCCAGAAATACGCCTGTTTGGAGATTCTACTCTTGCCTGTGGTTTAGTCACTATACAGTAATTGTCCAAATGCCTCTAGTTTTCAGCTTGCCATACACCACAGCATTGGCTTCTGTTTGCATCTCTCTGCACATTCTACGTAGCATGCGATCCTAGCCCAATAGCTGTTAGCTTTATTTCAGTACCTTGATTCGGGACTACAGGTGATATTACCTTGCAAGTGTTTGAGTGAAGTGCTTGAGTTATCAATAGTGCCATAGGTTGCAATTTCAGTTCTGTAGACTAAAACATTGGGAAAAAACAACAACAACAACAACACACATTTACGTTGAGTATGAAAGCCCACACTCCATTAAAAAAACATGAACACAAATTGCTCACTTATAACAGTGAGAGTACTCAATGCTGTACAGTCCAATGGCAGCCACATGAAGAGCAGACAGAAGATTCAACCTGGAGCAAAATGTAGAGGACTTGGATCTCGGTTTGTAAACTAAATTTGTGTTTTGCAAGAAACAAGCATTTGAAAATATATCTAGCACATGTGTAACAAGCTCAGGCGATTTGTTTTTATGAATCGAAAGTAAGATTTTTAAGCGTTATAATTTGACTTCACACAACAGGACACAGGACATAGTGCATCTTTTAAAAATCCAAACATCATTGTTCCCAACATCTGCACATTATTCACACCAAACCAGATAAACCCTTTTCGGAAAGAATAGTATTTAAAATGAAAATGAAAAAAACAAAAACACTCAGGTTCAAATGGCCACACACCTTAAATAGTCCTACTGAATGCTCTGAAGTAGACGAGATTACATAATCCACTTAGTTCCCAGTGCGAGTCCAATGGATTTTGAAATCAAGTTGTTAAAACACTGAAATTAAAGAATGTTCAGAAAGAAAGAACAACTAAGTACACAAATATCTTATCTCTGAATGGTAAACCGACAGCTCATGGCCATTTTCGATCTGAGGTTCTCACATTTTTATCTCAGATAAACTTTTGTCAGAAGGGCCAGAATCCAAAGATACTGAGTTTTTAATTCAGTTCATACATTTTTTTTTGTCCTTTTTATGTATTTTCTTTTGTTTAGCGAGCTGTGGTAGAGGCATTGAGAAATCTTACATACAACTTTGACAGTTGTGCTTGAATGTACAGGAGCAACAAAGCATTGTCCTCTAATGGTGCCGAGGAGTGGTAAGGACAGTAGCCTTCATCAACTCTCTTCAAGGACCTCATCTAAACAATGTTGTTATGCATTCTCCAAGGAGGTCATTCATTCAGAGCTGTTTCAAAGTTACTGGAACTACAGCAAGGACACTGGTTTTGTTTCGTGTGTCTTTCTGTGTTGGCAAGTGACTTCACTGTGGCACACGGTTGTTTGGGGAAAGTTTTTGGCCCATACATTAAGGGCATTGTGAAGGGTAGTCCATAAGCTCATGACAAGGATCTGAAAACGGTAAGGCTTTTCAGAGCTGTAAATAAGATTTGGACAAATTAGGAATATCCATGTATATCAAAGAATGTCAAAAGCAAAACAAGTGAAGGATAAAATTAAACTGGCGTGCTAGATGTGTTTGAAATGTGGTTTGGGGGGGGGGGGGGGGGGGGGGGGGGGGGGGGGTTCAATCCCCTTTGGCCAAACCCATCATTGGATTCCTCTGTCTTCTGTCCATCTCCTGCAGTCAGACATGGGTCTGCATGCGTTTCTGCAGGGGCCGCGTGAGGTCTGAGTTCTGGGACGATGATTGAGAGTAATGGGACGAGGAGGAGGCCGAGGCCTTGCTGTCCTTGTCGAACTGCACGTAGCCGTCCTGCTTGCTGTAACTGCTGACGCTGCTGTCGCACTGTGTGTCCAGGAAAGAGCTGGAGTCACTCATCGATCCTCGCTGGAATTCTCGCTCGCAAAGCTCGATGGAACTGCTGCCCATGCCCAGCACAAACCGCTGGCTGTAGTCGTACAGGCGGTTGGGTCCAGCACCCAAGGTAGAGTAGATGTTGGTGAAAGACATTCCTGTGGGAACCCGCTGTTTGCCGGTGGTGGCTGTGGCAGGGTCTCGCCGGAGCTCTGTGGTCTGGTTTCCTGCCAGCGTGGTTGGGGTGCCATGATGCTCCTTAAAGGTGTTCACACTGTAGTATCCATTAGTGGGATCCTTTGAGGAACAATGCATTAACAAACATGTCATTGAATGAAAGGGGTTAAACGAAATGACTCTAAAATCATGACAAGGCAACAGTAAAGAAATAGTTGTAAAGAGCTTTTGCTCCGACAGCGAAGCCATTCATTTTCAAGAGTTGCCATTATCTGAACAATTGACACCGAGCTCAGCTTAATGCGGATCAAAGCAATACTGTCTTGCACAGCTGCATACAGTTAAGCGGGAGTGACTACTAGAAACCAAATGCACTTAGAGTTGGTAACCTCCAGCAATTCAATCACTATCAGTGTGAACGCCCCTTAAGTATGTCAAAAAATGATCTTTTACTCAAACATTTTGTACAATATCCAGAATTTTTGAAGACCAGTATATTTAATTATACTTGTACCGTAGTCAAACTTTCGAAAAATCAAGAGTAGCGCTAGTTCTGCCAGGTCACGTCAGTCAAGCTCACAACAGCTGACACATCTGCAGGAATATGACGCCTATCACAGAATTCTTATATAAAGGTCCAAGCAGCTTTATCGTGTTGCTCAGGAGTTAATTACCCTCCTCCATCCCCAGCTCCTCCTCTCGTCCAGTCAGAACAGAACTGCTAATCATCTTCAACGATAGTGGTCCTGACAGAAGTCTTAATACTATTATACCCTGTAAGTATACTGTAGCCCTATTCAGGTAACCGTGAGGAGGTTAGCTTAATTTGTGTTTCAAATATGAATTTTGGGTTACACTTTATTTTGATAATCCACTTTCAGGGTCCCCGCGGGTCCTTAAAAAGTCTTAAAACGTCTTAAATAAAATTTTCGCTTTTTAAGGCCTGAAAAAGTCTTAAAATCTGAAATTTCCGATAAGGAGGTCTTAAATTTCACGTACGGGCCTTAAATTTCTTGTCCGACTCGTCATCCTTATTTTGTTTTGTTTTTTGAACAGTGCGCACCATTTGGGGGCAGCACTTTTCTATGTGGGTGCAACCTGCTTCATTCCATAGGTGACTGAAGATGAATGCGGCGCGTTGATGGTTTGCCACACCATTCTGTGTCGTGTCGCAGTGTTAATTCCGTTATTGAAAACCATGACGAAAAATGTTTGTTGACGACTTTTTTTCCCCTGACTAAGACAAGACCATGAGAGACGATACCCACGTCATTAAACGATAACTGTGACTACCGGTATTATATCAACACCTACAATATCGTTGACGAAAAAAGACGAGACTAAAGTGTGTTTAAAAAAATACAAACTTGACTAAAACCACTTTTTTGTCGAATAAAGGAGACAACAACACATTACAGACTGTGTTTACGAGCGAGCGTTCATGCTTACGGTTGCCAGATGTAAATAATTAAATCCCCAGTCAGAGCTTTTCTGTTAAAATAACACGTTTTCTAGCCGGTCTTGTCAATGGTATCTGGCAACCATGCTCGCGCGCACGCTCTCTACACTGCTGAAGAAGCGCGGATGATCTGAAAACACAGACAAGTAAGCTGGAGTTCAGTGATCTTCATTTGATATTTTCTACTTAAATTAATTAAAGTGTCATTCAGTTGGTCTTTATTCTGTCACGAGCCGCTTGCGCTGTTTGTGCGACTAAATCTGCGATCAGTACAGGCTGATATCTAGCAGTGTTTTTAATGTTGATCATTTTATTGCTGTTTTGCAACGAAAGCCACGGCAGAACTGCAGCACACAGCGGTGATTCGAGAACGAATCTGTGGCTTTGAACGAATCGTGAGATTCAATGACCCGTTCATAAATACAGCCACTTGCTTTGTTACCATAAATGAAAGACTCGATGACGGATGACTCGCTCATAAAGACAGTGACTTACCGCCACCTACTGGCGATTTTAATTTAATGTTTAAAAGTATTACCTCGTTTTTACCATCATTGCATATTTATTGAACATTGTTTGATTTAAAGCATTATTTATTTTATAAAAGTATTTATAAAGGTAAAAAATGAACTGGAAAAAATCGATTAAAATGGGCAGATATTGTCCCTTAATGGAAAAGGTGTGACTGCAGTCTAAGTGCAAGAGGGGTTACGGCACTATAAAAGATTGGAGAACCACTGAAGGGATATGTAGAATTGCACAAGTGCTACTCTGGTGCTACTGCTAAAGAGTGCATTGTCAATACAGCCTGTTACCTTGATTCAAATGTCTCAAAAGCTTAATTGAATTGGCCTAAAGCGAAAAATTATAATGTCATTTTTTGTCTAAAGACTACATATAAAATAGCTACCAAAATTAATGTCGGTAACTGAAGTTTGACTTTGTCAACTAAAACTATGAAAGACAAAATTACTAAAATGTGACCAATAAGCATTTTCATCTGAAGACTAAGACTAAAAAAAAAAAATGGCTGCCAAAATTGTCGTGTTGAACATTTTCCTGTTTTTTGTCGTGGTAAAGTCTTAAATTTGCCTTTTAGAGGACTTAAAAAGGTCTTAAAAGTCATTAAATTTGCTGTTAAAAAATGTGCAGATACCCTGACTTTAGATATTCTACTAACTATAAGTAACTTTGCAACTACATGTCAACATTGAAATGTAGTTTGCAAATGAATGGGAGTTAGTTGACGTAGACTTGCAAAGTTACTTGTCAGTTAGGGAGCATCAAAAAGAGTTAGCAGATATTAAGCAGACAGTCTACTAATACTCTAAGTTTGCAAATACATGTCAACTAGCAGTCATTATAGTTAGTAGAATGTCTAAAGTGGACCATCACAATTAAGAGTTACTGTATTTTTTGTGATTTTATCTCATCCGAATTGAACACGTCTGTGTTTTTCTCATGCAACCTTGGCAAAAATATTGTAGTACATTATCTATTATTTTTTGACTAACTCTTCTTTGACTAATTCAACCCTGTCAAAATAGGAATGTCTTTGATTGCAGTGTAATGTTTGTTTCTAAATGCTTCTCCTTTATTTTGACCATCATCTAACACTGTAAACTAAAGCTACATTTCTTGAGAATTGCTTGTGTGATGCATCTATTCTCTTTCTTTCTGTAGTGCCCTCACTTCTGTTTCAGAGCATTAAAAAGGCAAGAAACATGCATACATCAAACAGTGGTAATACAAATATGTTTGGATCAGTCACCGGAGTAAAGCGACCATCTTTAGCAGTAACCTATAAATATCATTACAGGCTAATTAGACAAAACCTTGATACGCAAACTGGTTGTTAGTCTGTACTTTTCAGCTTTAATTGGACTTCAGAATCAGGACTTTTAAATCTGTAATGGAAAGAAAAAATCAAAGCGAATGAACTTGATACCATGGCTGCTGTCGTTGTCGTGGTGCTATATCAGCACAGTTGCTAAGAAGCAAAACAGGCGCCAAAAGTGGACGTGGATGCAATTTTGAGCGGGTGCGCAGGCCAGATCCCGCGGGGGAGAGACGATAGTCACCGGTAGGTGACTTCTCTATGACAACACGAGAAAGGCGTTGTCGGGCGAGGTTTTATCAGGCAACAGGGATTGTGTGCACTCCATATCTGTTCACACTGCTCATTTTACACACTCATCTACATGTAGGGAGGGAATCAATCCCGCTGGGAGCAGGTAGAGGGGGCCATGATACACTTTAGGAACACTGCGTTTGCACTCGGAAATAAGTACAAATGAGAGAACAAAATCTATGCTACTTTTGTCAGGAACTGCTGTCTGCTTAACGGTGGGATCATGTGTTAATCGAACTGTAATTACAATAGTTATTTTTTGTGCTCACACTAAATTTAGCTAAATTAGTATCTTACTTAACATACTCGATGATCAGTGCAAATGCTTAAAGGGTAAGTATAATTGCGTATAAGGCTTTAATTCGTTTTTTTTCCTTAAATATTGGTTTTGGCTGAACAAAAATTTAAATATCAATCTTCTAGGTAATTTCCTGGCATAAACGATGAACACTCATTATAAAGCCTCAGCATCCTTTTTTAACGCAGTTATCGTATTACTTCAGTTTCACATTAAAACTGCTTATTTTGATCTGTTCTTAACACACTTCTTAAGTGTTAGCAGTGCAGCAGTGCTCCCACACAACAGACCCCTAGCAGAGCTCTTGTTTGGAGGAAGACCTTAATGGCTTATTTATTTATAAATCAAATGAAGTTAATAATTAGCAGCAATTGTGTAGAGAAAAGTAATTACCATTGCAGATCAACAAGTATCAAATATTATTTATGAGTAAGAACCATTATTTGAAAATTAAATGAAGATTATCTTTTTTATTTATTTCTATTTATGCACATACACTCATGCGCTGTGTCAGGGTTCTGTCACTTCACACGGGATGAGAATTCACTCATTCTTGTGCGCTTTAGACTTGTTGTGTGAGTGTGCGACTTTGGGATCGCTCGGGCCGTATGCTTGTTGGTCCGTGGGTGTTGTTGTGTTCTGTGTAGCACACGGTTCATGTTTATATCGGCTTTATGCTTTCTACACAGCACTAGACAACAATCTTATTTTTCTTTGGCCGCGTGCTTTAATGTCATGTTTTGTGTGGACACGCAGTCGGTGACGGTGCATTCACACGAGACGTCGGCGTTAACGCTTCTCATTTACTTTGAATGGGTGACGTCATGCATTGCCGAACTGATTGGTGGGTTCTGTTGCATCGGGTCACTGGCGTTGCTTGCGGAAGAAGTTGAAAACGTTTAAAAAATCTACTAACACAGCTGCAAAATGGGTTAAAACATGCTTATTGGGTGTTAAATAATGCCGCAAATACCAGTAAATTGACTAGCACAAACATAAATCACCTTGTACTGTATAACTCATTAAAATACTCTCCTCTCATAAATTTTGCGTCTGAAAGGGAAACTCCTACAAATTCATATGCAGTAAGGTCATCCACAAATATATCCCTGTCCACACCTTTTCAGCGCTATTTTTTTCACTGCGTGTCTTTAGTAAATCCTGACAGTATGTTTTAACACCAAAAGAGGGTTTGCACTGGCACAAGCTGTTAGTAAACCTGGCCCTCAAACTTGAGAACCTTTTTTGCAATGGAAAGCCTTCCAAAAAAAAAATTATAAAAAATAATATATATACAGTATATATATACAATATATATATATATATATATATATATATATATATATAATAATTGTAACTGCTGCACTTATTACACTCGTAGTATTTTTTTCTGTTGTTAACAGAAAATAATATATGTATCACTTTTAAATATTTTAACTGACTGTGAGCTCTACAAAATATG
Organism: Tiaroga cobitis; assembly: GCA_030578255.1. NCBI lineage: Eukaryota > Metazoa > Chordata > Actinopteri > Cypriniformes > Leuciscidae > Tiaroga > Tiaroga cobitis. Next base: position 33,146,769 of record CM060608.1, on the reverse strand, counting down.
CATTGAGGATATTTTAGTGGGGTGGCATATATCAAACAACTCCTCTCTTTCTTATATCACTTCCTTCAAATCCCATGGAGACATACCTTGATGTGCTGATACTCTTTCTCCTCTTCCTGAAGAACCTCAAGTTGCTTCAGAACGGACTCCTGCTGAAACTCTCCCCGTTCAATCTGTAGCAAACAACAGACCCATCCCCACGTTAATATCTAGGTTACTCTCTCCCTTCCCTTCAAATCACTGTAGCTTTGGTACTCCAAAACGCTTCCAAATTCCAAAAGGAAAGCTACTTCAACTGGGGCAATTTCCTGTGAATATTTTGCATGTCATTAGCCAAAATTTGCAATGCAACACAATCTTTGGGAGGTGCCAAATTCCTTGTCTTGCTTTGTCATAAGTTTTGCATCCTTAACTCAAATATAGCTCTGATTCTAGGCCTTTAAGGCTTGTGTGGCAATGAGTGAAATTTAGAAGAAGGGGCAGCATGTTTTTTTGACAAATACTTGATCACTGGCATCTCTATGGTTACATCTATACCCATGTCCTCCCAGGAAATGCAGGCTAGGGGCTAAATATAGGCATCCAGGCCAGCAGGGTTTTCACACTTATGCTGCATTATTCATGGGTTTGACGTTAGCAGTGGCGAGGGAGATAGGCGCTATTAGTGTTGGGGTGGGGATGATTAGCATTCATTAGCTAAGGACGTGACAGGGACTAGTATAATGAGCTAGATTGTTGATTTGGGGGTGCTGATGGGGTAATGGCAAGCGGGATGTTTACTTCAGAATGTGACTCACCATGAGTTGCTTCATGGCGGAGTGTTCCTCGTTTTCTCGGGCTGCGTTGTGATCTTTGTGTACAATTTCCACTCGAATGTCGTTCTTGGCTGATACCACACCTTTGAGGTCTGAGAGGAAAGTTACATATGTTACTCCAGTCGTGCCATTTTGTGTAATGTACTGATGTTAAAATATATTGTTAAAAATTATCTATCTCCATGCCACTTCACATTGCCTTAATACGAGTCCCTAAAACACATGCTGCCTTCAAGTCATATTTACGAACTAAGATGAATCCCAACTTACTGACATTGGGGCATGTAATGATATATAAGAATTTATACATTTATAGTTTTGAGAATTAGCCTGTATTATATTATAATAAATGCTTTTTTTATTATATTATAATTGATTATTATATTAATATGATAATTCATTATGTAATTTATTATGGTAACACTTTAGTTTAGGGTCAAATTCTCACTATTGACTAGTTGCTTATTAGCATGCATATTACAATATATTGGCTGCATATTATTACTTATAAAGCACAAATCAATGCCTTATTCTGAATGACCATATTCTTCATCCCTTAATCCTACCCAATACCTAAAATTAACAACTACCTTACTAACTATTATTAAGCAGTAATTATTGTTTTTTGAGTTTATTGAGGGCACAAGTTGTAGTTAATAGTGAGTTAATACTCACTATTAGTGTGATATTAAGCTAAAGCATCAATATATATATATATATATATATATATATATATATATATATATATATATATATATATATGTTGGTAACGTTTCAATAAGGTTCCATTAGTTAACATTAATAGTTAATGCATTAAGTAACATGATCTAACAATGAACAATACATTTGTTGCAGTATTTATTCATCTTTGTTAATATTAGTTATTAAACTGCTGTTCATTGTTAGGTCATGTTAGCTCAGGTCCATGAAATAAAACGAACAGATACAACTTTTGATTAAATAATGTATTAGTAAATGTTAAAGATAACATTAACTAAAATTAATAAATGATTTATAATATTTTTCCATTGTTAGTTCATGTTACCTAATGCAGTTAACCACCTTATATAAAGTGTCACTGAAATATCAAATTGCCCATTTTATTCCAAATAAAATCACATTCCGTCATGTTTACAACATCCTCAATCTTCAGTAGGAGGACTTGAAGGCAGCATAACACCACAGAACTAAGATAAGAGGAACTCTAGAGGAACCATTATACATCACATTAGAATCACACAGCTCATCTTGACGCATTGAAGAACAATGTTTATAGATAATTGGTGACGGTCAGGTAACAGGTCTTACTTTCTGTCTTAATTTTGCTTGCAAGTTCTCTCTGCTGAGCACAGATGGAGGTGGGCAGTGTAGGCATAACCAGGTGAGCGTCTTCTGTGGCATACAACAACAACATGCTCAACGCTAGAAATGCCACCAACAATCGTAAACTGCAAGCTCATTTTTCGCTGTCTGACGCTAACCTGTACATGGATGAGCTGTTTTCTCTTTTGATCATGTGAGAGAATGGATGCGGTAAAAGGAAAACAAATAAGAAACACAGAGATAAGGGTGGGCGGTATGACAAAAGCCTCATGAGTAGCAAAGAGATTTCTAAGAAAAAAGCATTTTACTGCCACACAAAAACAATTAATGTAAGATTTTGAGAATCATGATGTAAAATTATGATATTAAGGTAGTAACATTTTATTACAAGAGTAGTTATAGCATTACGAATAACATTTTTCAGTTTTATTCATGACATTTTACACCCCTTAATCTTCGAATTTTACAACGTGAAAATCATGCACTAAAATGCACACGCAAATAACAAAAAACTCAGAACAGTAATACATAATAAGTATGACTGACGGATTTATGTACACAGCCTCACATGTGTTGGTATAACAGCACTTCAGTTAAATATTTCAATTAATCCAAATCAGGTTGCAATGTTTCTAGATCACTGTAAGCAACCTACGATGAAACCTTACCAGTGACACCAAAAACACATGGCGTACCAACATTGGAAAAATACTACGGTTTTCCTTTTTTTTTTTTTTTTTTAACCACGGTTTTAACAGCATTGCAGAATTTTTACCGGCTGATGCATTTCTGGTCTATACCGTCATACCACCCAACCCTACACAAACACTCAACTAAAAGGAATATAGAAATAAAGGCTTGGTTTCTGTGAAGTGACATGAACACCTTAACAACCTGCTCTTTGTCTGACTGAGGAGCACTTGTTCTGGTGATGGACATGCAGGAAGCCAATTGGTTGAGAGGTACATACTTCTCTGAGAGCGTGTACAGCAGAACGCTCCGATGGTTCCCATGAGGACGATGAATGCAACGAAAGCACCAACTGCCACGCCGATGATCACAGCAACAGGGAGGGATTCTGTTGGAAAACAAAACAGAGCCTTCTTCAGTAACACAGCATGGGCAGGACTGGTGGATCCAGCAACGCACACACAACCTCTCACTCCTGAACATATTTCAAGACCCGCACCAGCATGGCACAAATGAGAATCAAATGTTGTGTCAAAGAGACATTTGCACCTTCAAGGCATTTATTCAAAGGCAATTAACACTGCCATCACCTTCTGGAGAAAGCAAAGGTATCCTCAGTTTACATGCAAACCAGGCGTAACAATTTGCGGACATGCCAATTTTCACATATGTTTAGCACATGACACGCACTTAACATGTCTTGAATGTGAAGTCTGCATCGGATTTTATCATTCACCTTGGATCATTTACATACTCTGATTGAACGTGGGTGTAATGTGAATTCCAACAATCCCATGAGTGTTTGATAAGCTGTGCTTTGGCTAATTAGAGCCAAATCAACTGTTTTATTTGTACTTTTGTTGGTATATTTATACCGAATGATAACCAGATTTTATGGCCAAATGATAATGAGAGTCAGACAATAAGCTGTACAATGCTAATTACTGTCTCCTAGTAAATTAAGCATTATGACTCCTGCGTACGAACACATTTGCATATTTAATGTCTGCATTACTGCATGCAAGCATTAAAACCCCAGAAATGCATTTTTCATTAAAGGAATAGTTTACCCAAAAATGGTTGTTACACAAAGATATCGAATGGCTTTAGAAGACTTTGGAAGAGTTGTATAATGATACTTTTTATGCATTTGCATGCTTTTTTTTTTTTTTGTAACCATTAATTGTAATTTCAAGGAAAAGAGCAACCAGCACATTTTGTACAATTTCTTCTACATTCCACTGGAAAACAAACAAAACAAAATTCATAAGGGTTTGAAATGGGTAAACGATGGCCAAATTCTCATTTTGTGGTGGAAAGTAGTTCATTAAAGTGCCTTTATTATGATATTTTAAAGGTTTCTTATTTAATTTTGGAGTCTCCTACAATAAGTTTACATGCCGACTTTAGTTTTCTCATAATATACATTGCACATCACCTCATTTCTCAAAGAGTCTGAAAATGGTTCGTTCGAAGATTCAGTCTCTCTAAACCCCTCCTTTCTGAGAGCCTTCTCTGCTCTGATTGGTCAGATGGCTCAGTCTGTTGTGATTGGTCGACCGCTTACAGCGCGTGTCGGAAACTAAACACTCATCTGAATGTCGGCTCCGGAGGTTTCCGCAGCGCTGATAGTGATACGAAAAGTAACAATGGTGACGTTTTTTCCTTATCAGTTCAAACGCGAGTCTGTCTCATTCTTTTAAAGTGCATGGAAAGTGGATATCCTGTGCAGCTCTAAAACAGTTTATTCTCGACATGTCGACAACACGTGCTACAACTAAATGTTTGAGAGTGGGGTAAAGCAGACGCTGTTCGCGGGCAGCCAATGAAGAGCGTAGGCTGGCATTATGCAAATGTGTTACATTGTTACGATTACTGATGACTCGCTTCGGCAGTTCAGAATCGATTCTTCCTTTTAGGAGACAGTAACTTTATCGTGCACTTTGATCTTTAAAGCTTTGCAGACCTTTTACATTCACAAACAGCTATATTACACACTGCATGAAAGGCAGTTTCTGAAAAAAACAATCACTTCAAAGATCAAGTGAGACGAAATAGGTCTAAAATGTATTGCATGTAAATAAATCCAAACCATGAAATCGCTGATACATTGTAAGAAATGCACAAAAGAGAAATTATTAACTGTAGCAAGGCTGCAAATCAAATAGTGCTAAGTGTTGTTAATAGATTCACAAGATTTATTAAAGTTGCAGTTAAAAGTGCAATTACTTTTGCTGTTGCAATGAAATAATCATTTGCCGATTGCCGAATGAAAAGCAATCTAAAATGGGTAAATTAAGAAAAATATATTAATATGATGTTGATGTGACTTGCTAATCTCATATAAAGTGATACATAATGTATAAAGTGATAAATGGAATGTAATGGAGAAAATATTGAATGTTTTTGGTCTATTCCAGTGTTTTCAAAAAAACATGGTTATGAAACACTCAGTGTTGGGGAGTAGTTAACTACAAGTAGCGACGCTACTAACTTAATTACATTTTTCAGTAGCTTGGCAGTAGCTCAGTTGCTTTTTAAACAGTGTAGCTTTTCCAGTGGCTGACTACTTTTTGCAGTAAGTAGCGGTGTAGCGCGAGCAAAAGCTACATTGCGTTTTGTCGAGCCTGCGCGAATCAGCGCGATGCAAGGATATTCTTCTTGTTAGATTACAAACTAATTTTTTGCCATTACCGCCACCTGTTGTTTAATCACGCATCTTGCGGCTAACGGTTCACACACTGACGTACAGAAGTGGGTTGACACAGCCCATGATGGAGCAAGACGTTGCGGCAGATTTGGAGGATGGAGAAACAACTAACGTTAATTACCCATAGCCTTATTTGTCCAAGTTCATGTCTCTCAAAGAAACGACAAGTAAAGGTTACACTTTTGTATGCAATCTTTGCATACCAAAGTTTAAAACGCTGTCTACGTCGAAGACCTCAAGCACAAATTTAAGGACGCACATACAGTAATGGCCATTTTAAATGTATTAATTATCCTGCTTTATTGCTCTCTATGTTACATCAAATTTCTATTTCTGATTTAATTACCATGACCCGCCATGATCTGTCCGCCAGTTTGGTAATGAACATAAAAGACCACCAACGTTTGCACCATTGTATTTGTCAGTTGAACAAAAAAATGTAATCTTAGTTTGTTTATCGCACGACAAAGGCTTTGATCTAATTAAATTGCTGTACAGATTTGTTGTGACTGGTTTCAGAGCAAATTGTTTTAAACACTAAATATTTTACTTAAAACATTCCTCAGACACTTATTCAGTTATTTATAATGTATGTTGTTCAAAAAAAGCAAAAGTAGTTTCAATGTAGCTAGCTACTTTTTGATAGTAACTTGTAGTGTAGCTAACTACTTTTCCAAAAGTGTAGCTTGACTGTAGTTTAACTACTTTAACTTGCGAGTAGCTTGTCAAACTACAGTTTCAGAGTAGCTTCCCCAACACTGGAAACACTGCATCACTATTCTACCGCAGACATGTTTTAAAGAAAAGAAGGTGGAACCTGGCGGACCTTGGATCCCACCTTGTTCCTTGAGGCGAATGATCTCTGTATCCGAGCCAAAGCTGTTCCAGGCGGTGCAGTTGTAGATGGTCTGAAAGTCGGCAGGTACGATGTTACTCATGGTGAGCGTGGACAGCACTCCGTCCTCTGTGCTTACGGTCTCCACCGTGTAGCGACCTGACGTCCCCGACTCCAGGACAGTCTCCTTCCAGGACCAGGCCTGATGAAGAACAAAAGAAACCATGTTGAAAAGACCAACATACGCATGTTGTTCTTGATGCTGGTCTGTAGCATCACTGCAAAAAACATTTTTAAATAGCTTGTTTTCCCTTATTCTTGTTTAGTAGGGGTGTAACGATACACGTATTCGTATTGAACCGTTCGGTACGAGGCTTTCGGTTCGGTTTTCGGTACGCATTTTTAAACCGAACGGTTCGTTGGACCATTTTTCCTGCCGACCAAAATTTCTTTAGTTCAAATGTAGGCGCGTGGCGCGTGGCAAGCGCGCTCATAAGAGACGCTGGCGTGACCACAACATTGCCCAACATCAAATGGCAAATGTAATGTAAGCGGAACGAAACTGAGCTACTCGTTATTGTGTGGTTGACGGACCGTTTGGACCAATGCAGCGCGCGCCGATCTTAATCAAGCAGTTACACAGCGAAATCCAGTAAAGAAAAAACTTGAATTCGCCACTGAAGTAATAACATCGCTGCGAGATCTAGTGAGAAACATTCACATTTCTCAGTTATTAACGGATAAACCAGGAAGAAACTTTGTGCCATCAAACTATTCAGTGTCCATATCAGCAACATTCACCATGGATTTACTGTAGTAACACTACTAACTGTAACCATGCAAGTTTGGCAGGAATAGTAGGCTATAATGCTCTCAAGTAGGCTAACATTGCGTCGGTTTTATTTTGACTTTATGAATGCAATTGCTGCCCTCAAATGTTAATCTGAACTAAAATAAACCTTGTTTATAACTAGGCCTACTACAATATTACATTTCATTTTGTCCAAGGAGCTGTTTTGTTTTATATGCTCCTAAGAAAAGTCAAGTATAGCTCCATCATTGCTCAAAGTAAAAAAATATCATACTTTATGATGTTAGTTTTAATAAAAAAATATATAATTGAAAAAATTAAATCAAGGAAATTTCTCGGGCATTTCTTTCTTTTTGCTGTATCGAAAACGTACCGAACCGTACCGAACCGTGACACAAGTGTATCGTATCGAACCGAACCGGGAATTTTGTGAACCGTTACACCCCTATTGTTTAGGCATACATCTAACAAATTTTGTTGAGGTTTATGCTTAACTCTTTCCCACCATTGAAGGATTTTTATGGCAATCCATGTTTTTACTGTTATATTGTAGGGGGCGCTATTACGCATCTTCTGAAAGAGTACAGAATCTCTGAATCAAACAAGCAATTGAAACAAGCAATAAAGCATTGCTTACGCACATGTACGCTAACACGATCATCAAACATTAAACGGTGTATAAATCAAAAACGCCAATTGTTACAGAATGAAATGTCTCCCAGGACGAAGTAGGACTGTGAATCATTGGGGTTGTTGATGGACTCAATCTACTCCATGTTTGTTTTGGTCATCGTTCTGAATCCAATCCAGCTGTAGTTTTTGACAAAAATGCAATTTTCAAAATGTTGCTTTTTTAACTGATAAAAAAAAAAAGTGTGAGTGTATGAAGCTTAAATAAAAGAATTGTTTGTTTGTTTTTTCTCTCAAAGAGGCTTTGTCTTTCTGTAGATAGATTGCATTTTAAGATATACATGCAACAAAATATTCTGGGGGCTGAAAATTTGTAAAAATGATCAAAACTACTAGCGGTGGATGGCAACTTTATAAAAAAAAAAAAACACTGGCGAAGAAAGTGTTAAAATGTGAAAAATGGGGCAGATGGGGTACAACAATTATAGAAAAGTCTTATCTGACTTTAATTTCTCAAGTAAATGTTTAAGGTAGCACTTCAAAATAATGTCTCATTTGTTAACTATGTATTTTTTTACAGCATTTATTAACCTTCATTAATGTTAAAATTATTAAAAAAATGTCCATGTTCATTTTAGTTCACGGTGCATTAACAGATGCAACATTAACTAAGATGAATAAATGCTGTAGAAATATTGTTAGTTAATATTAACTAATGTAAACAAATTAAATCTTGTTGCAAAGTGTTACCATTTTAAAGATGCAAGACCCTCTTTTTTGCTTCTTCAGGTAAAAAGCACGACTCTACCAGTTATACTAGCACTAAGCAACATTAACCAGCCTGAATCAGCCTACTGGTGCAAGCTGGTCTTTTCAGCTTGCAAAGAGACACTTGCATTTCCTTTCATCTGCTTTATGGGCGTTATTACACTTCTAAAGTTATTACTGGTTGTTCCAGACCACAGGAGCAGTATTTCCCGTTCAAGTGACATTTAGAAATAGCATGGCAATAAAAGCAAAGCCACACGAGTAAACATCGTACAGAGATTACCTATGCACTTCCATGCACAGGCCACAAACACACACCACAGTAGTAATACCAGGGACATACTGTCAAGATGATTTATGACCCTATGATTGACAGGTGGGCGGGGCTAACCTTTGACCTTCCGGAGGTCCTCCCGGAGGCCCTTTGATGTAGGGATTAACCTTTGACCTATCGATCGATCAAGTTGACAGTTGTCTTTGATCAGGGGTATGATAGTTGTCTTTGATCTGTTAGGGTATAATAATTTATTTTGACAGTTGTCTTTGCCCTATTGACCTTTGTATTATACGTCAAGTTCCCAGTTGTCTTTGATCAGGGGTATGATAGTTGTCTTTGATCCGGGGTATGATGGATCAAATTGCCGGGGGGAATAGTGAGAAAAATAATTTTCTAATGTTTCATATCGTATATAGATTAGAATAAAACATACATGTTATGAAGGGGTGTAAAATAAAACCATCTTACTTTATCAGACGTTCCCAAAGATGCTGAAAAGCTCCCACAAGTGACTCTCTCTCTCTCTCTCCGGGGGTTTTTGACAGCAGCCTCCAAGCTATGCGTCTGTGTGTGTGTGTGTGTGTGTGTGTGTGTGTGTGTGTGTGGCTGTTACATGATACCCTTGGCATTCCTGAAGCAGGGCTCTGAAGCAGGGCTATAAATGGGGATAGTGTGTTCTACAGAACTCACAAAGACAAACATGAGCTACATGATTATGGACGGTTTATCCTCCGCTAAAACCCCTGAGACGGAGCTGAGCCGCGTGATGATGGAAAGTCTGACTATGGCACCGAAAAAACCCATGGGTCACATACGTTTGACGAACTTTCTCCACGAAAATACGGAATGGACTAAAGCTGAATACACAATGGGTAGTAACCGTGTATTAGGGTACAAATTTCACAAACCTTCGCGTTTTGTGATGCTCTACACCACCGACGGTGTGGACGAGTTTCAGCCTGGGGAAGACGCCTGCGTTGTATTTCCTGAAAAAGACTGGTCTCTATTTTACAAATTTGTCTGGAAGGATCTGCAGGACGTCGGCGAAGAACCTTTGTACACCGCCGAGTGGGACGGGGTGACTCCGAACGTCCGATACCGCGTGGTTGGCGACCATACTAAAAAGAAGCCGAATGATTCCGTCTACATATTCTGCTGTAAAGACAAGACAAAGCTCAACAGCACACGGTCAGGAGTCATCCTCCCTAACGAACACCACGATCTGTACGAATTGCAATTTTTGTTCAACTGGTGTGATCTGGATCTGCTGAGGAGTGTTTTTTCAACCATTAACAAATTGTTCAAATGGTGTGACATGCATGACGGATACAACAAGATTAAAGTGCAGCTGTTCCACCCTGAGAGATGCGCGCGGAGCAGTTCATTTACTAGGCCGTCCACGCCCATTCACTACAGTCACCGCAAAGCTCAGCTTTCAGACCCTCCCCAGCGACTTTACAAACCATGGTTGAGAGGATAGAACGACTCCGCCCTCTTCTAGATTCCCATAAATTCCGGTGATCAGACCCACACGAGCAACATATATAAACCATGGCTGAAGACAACACTACAGAAGCCGCTCATGTGTGCAGTTGCGGTATCTCTTTCGGTAGCATTCTCGACGACAATGCGCTCGACCATATTCTGACTGACGACGACGGCTTACCATCGGACCCGCACAAGGACTGGAGCTATAATTTGGGTGCAGACTACGGACCTTACATGCCTACTGTACCATCTGATGCAGTTGTTAAACCCAGTTTCGACACTACAGACGGATGTTTCAGCGACGTTGGATTCAAAATCGTAAAAGCCTCTATCGTGCTGCTGCTGGAACATCTCATCGGTGACAAAATCAAGAAGGAATGTGAGGGCTGTGCGATCGACCATCCTAGCCAACTGCAACATTCCTGCCTGTTTGACCCCCCTAACTACTTCTTCGACACCCACTTTGATGAACTGACAACCAAGCTGTTTAAACCCCATTTTCACTCCATCATTACCATCATCCTCAAACGCTGTGGGTTAAAATCTCGACCCCACCGAATTCAAGGAACAGTCGGGGCAATTCTGCGCGAATTAAAAGACGAACCATTCATCGTAGCTAAGTTGGAAGAAATCAGGGGGAGACTTTTGGACAAACCCTGTAAGGAAATAGTCCACGACGTCGTTGATCTCTGGGAATTACTCTCAGTCGTCAATGGCCAATGATCAAACCTCCGCCGACATGGGTGTTGTGGGCAGTATAACGAACTTTATCGCATCCATGTTTAAAGATCATTACAAAGAACAGATCATCGGTCTTATGAACAAGATTATTGAGGACGCGCCCGATTCCCCGTTTGAAATTCCACGTGATGATAACGACACTTCACGTGAGACCAATCTCAAGAAAATGATGAAGAGTGTGAGAAGTTTGGGTCGTAACAATACATGGTACTCTATGACGTCCTCATGTCTTAACAACGACGACGAACCAGTATGCGATATGATAAAACAGGTTATCGATTTGATGTCAGGTGGTGACCCGTACATCGGTGTCGTCGATACGTTGTGCATGTTTACGTTTGTGGTCGATGTATGTATCCAATTGAACAAAAAGTCAAAGCAGTTAGACACTGACGATGAAGAGGAGATGGTCGAACGTCGTCAATTGATTAACAACGTTGACCAAATTATTGAACTGTTTACCGATTATGTCCTAGACAGAAACATGTTTGTGTTCCGTGACTTTTTATTCTGGCTAGATTGTAATTGTAATTAGACCATTGTATTATATACATTTTTACCTAGCCTATGCAGGCATGTCATTATAACCATTTTTTTATTTCTACTTAGTGTGTACAGACATGTCATTATAACCATTTTTTTTTTTACTTTGTTGTATTATGTTCATTTCTACTTAGTGTGTACAGACATGTCATTATAATCATTTTTACTTTTTGCTGGATTATATTCATTTTTTACCTAGCCTATGCAGACATGTCATTATAACCATTTTTTTACTTTGTTGTATTATGTTCATTTCTACTTAGTGTGTACAGACATGTCATTATAACCATTTTTTTTTTACTTTGTTGTATTATGTTAATTTCTACTTAGTGTGTAGACACGTCATTATAACCATTATATTCATTTTTTACCTAGCCTATGCAGACATGTCATTATAACCATTTTTTATTTTTTGTATTATGTTCATTTCTGTAACGTCATTATTTTTTTAATAAAAGATTGATTCAAATGATTCGTACCTCTCATTCTTTCACAGCGGCTGAAACATCATCATGTCCGAGCTCATGAAAAAGGCTTATTATACACCGTCCAACCCAGGTTCTTTAGGGGGTAAAAAACGATTAAAAGATGCCATCTTAAAAGATAGCGGAGTCCGTCTAAGCGATAAACAGGTTTCAGAATGGCTGGCTGGTGAGGATGCTTACACATTACACAAAACAGCGCCGATAAAATACAAACGAAATAGAGTGGTTGTATACGGAATCGATACTCAGTTCCAGATCGATCTGGTCGACATGACCTCTTATGCCAAGGATAATGACGGTTATAAATATCTACTGACCTGCGTAGACATTTTCAGCAAACACGCGTGGACGAGGGTGTTGAAGAATAAGAGCGGGGTTGAGGTTACTAAAGCGTTCGAGTCTATACTCGAAGAGGGTCGTGTCCCGCAGAAATTGCAGACGGATCAGGGGAAGGAATTTTTTAACAAACATTTTCAAAATCTAATGAAAAAACATGACATTAATCATTTTGCTACCGCTACCGATTTGAAAGCCAGCGTCGTCGAACGATTTAATAGAACGTTAAAAAGTCGCATGTGGAGATTTTTAACAGCCACCAATTCACGACGATACATAGATGTTTTACAGGACATTATTCAGGGGTACAATTCCAGTTATCACCGCAGTATCAGAATGAGACCCGTGGACGTCAGCAGAGTCAATGAGGGTCAAGTGTTTCAAAACCTGTACGGGGATGTAAAGACCGAGAAACCCGTATTTAAGTTCAAAGTCGGCGACGTGGTCAGGATTTCTAAAGTGAGAGGTCCGTTCGCCAAAGGTTACGAGCAGAACTACACGGAAGAGTTTTTCACCGTATCCTCATGTATCCCGCGCCAACCCCCAGTCTACAGACTCACCGATTATGACGGCGAAGTCCTCCAAGGGGTTTTTTATGAAAAAGAGATGCAAAAAATAATTGTGAGTAAAAACAAATCTTTTAAGGTGGAAAAGATTTTAGGTCAGAAAAAACAAGGTAAATCTACGCTCGTTTTAGTGAAATGGTTAGGTTGGCCTTCCAAATTTAACAGCTATGTAGATAAAAAAACTGTGGTGGACCTACAATCTCCTTAAAACACATCGACCATAACGGATAATATCATACTAGACAAGGACCGTCATGGATGAGCACGGGTTCTACGTCACGCTACCGTGCAATGCATCGTCATGGGTTTATCCTCAAAATCGCATATCCAGCTATACAACCAGGCTACCAAAAGCTATAAACTTGAAAGGGGCCTGGCAAGTCGGACTAGTCGAAATCGAATATCCTAGAAGTTGGTATAGCTTTAACGACAAAGAAGGATATTTCACCATAAACATTGAGCCGGATGGTGATACGATTAAAAAAAACAAAGTGATACAATTACACATAACCGGAGGGTACTACCCAAATATTCGAGCCATCATACGTGTTATAAATCAACTTATCCTAAATCATGGAGTATTGAATCACGATGAAATAAAAAACAAAGTGTTTCTGATGGCAAAACCCAACGTTTCACTCTACTTCCGAGGGAGACTCGGTATTATTTTAGGAGCAGAGAGGGGGGGTTATCTCGGACAATCGAGCTACGATAAAGAAGTAGATTTGACGAAAACCATTGTGACGTATGCTCCTCATCAATGCGACATCAACGCCGGGTTCTACACATTCTACGTCTACACGGACATTATCCAATATCAAGTGGTCGGCGATTCTCACGTACCCCTTTTGAGATGCGTACATATATCGGGTAAAACTAACGACACGGTCATTGCTAGATACGACAAGCCACATTACGCATCGATCGCCAAGGATCACATCACCGACATCACCATAGAGGTTAAGGACGATCAAAACAAACCAGTACCCTTCACTTACGGGAAAGTCATCGTAAAACTGCACTTTAAACCAAAAAATGAATTATCATTATAGACCTAGAGAGAGTCCGGACTATGTCGCCTACTACCAAAACCAAGCCGGTGGAGGTTTACCGGGATATGCCGGTGGAGGTGTCATGTACGGTAGTGGCTTAGGGGGTATTTTTAGAGGTCTGTTCAGGATGGCCGTACCTCTGTTAAAAAGAGGCTTCAGCATCGCAAAGCCCCACCTAAAATCCGCTGCTAAAAATATAGTATCTGACGTCTTCTCAAACGTATTGATGCGTTCGCACGACAATGATGCTAAAGCTCAAGGCGGATCCGGTCTGATGTCCCATTCGCATTCCCACAGAATCTCGATTTGCAAACCGTACGCGTTCTGCAGAATTTCAACCTTATCGTCAAACTGTCTCCTGAGAACCCCGTAAGATACTCCCGACAAGGGGTGTGTCTGATGGGGTTCAAAGCGACAGGAGTGTCCATGGTGGAGGCAACCATTGTACTCTAACCCGTGCCTCACACCGTCCTGTTCGTAGTAACCGTCTAAAAAGTACTTACCGAAGGATGCTTCGCCGTGGTTCAAGGCGTGGTGCACGTCAACGTTTCGAGTCTTTTTGACAAACTCCAACCATTGTATTGAACCGGATGAATAGCATTTGCTTTGTCGAATGTACGCTTTGTTATGAGTGAGAGCCAGCGTATTTTTCTCGAGGTAATGTGTTTTGAAGACCCCCATGGCACAACTAGCGAGCGTCGTAAAACTGAAAGGGTCAAGGTTGGTGCATTCCATGAACGACTTGCGATATTTCATACAACCTTCACGTAATAACACGACGTCGTTAACGCCGTACTCGTACAGTTCTTTCTTAAAGTCAAAGAGCTTACCCTCAACTGTACTGTACCAGACGTTGAACTTTTGCTGTTCCTTATCCGTCATGTTATCGTAGTTGTAGAACTTTTTGTCAGGGTACGGACCGAAATATTTCTCATTTTCCACTCTGTTGAAAAGATGTGGAAAGTAGCCTTTTTCAGTCGTCGTTAAGTCTAACGCAGCGGGCATTTTTGCTAGCGCCATCGGAAAAAATGAATAGCTGTCGAGGTATCGCTGCGCAAACGTTTCATCGTACATAAAGATTAATTTGCAACCATGCATGATCACATCGATCGCAAGTCCGACCATGCAGAAATACTGCAGAATGAGAAAGGAGTCAAATCTGGAGGCGTAATGCGCGATGAAGCAGTAGCCTTCATATCGAGGTTGTCTGAAGTGGTTGATTAGCTTAGCTATACATCCTGTACCGCGAGCTACAAATTTCTCCCCTTGGAACGTGATTGCACAAACAAAATTAGCCACGTGCCTACCATTTTCATAACGCGTTTCAAAATCATAGAAAATGTATTTTTCGCAAAATTGCTTAGATGGCAGGGGCTGTATGAAACATTGGTGCTCTCCCTTGTCCACCAGAATTTCGCGGCAATGTTCACATTTGTCCGGGGCACATGCATGTTCGGGTTTCTTGGTTCCTGGCTTAACGTAGTAACGTCTGTTGCATAGTTTGCAGTATTTTATAACGGTACATGCGGGGTGCTCATGACCAGGTGGTTGGTTTTTTTTATGCATTTCGAAGCAATAGCTCGAATTACAGTAGCGCAAGCAATCGGGACAATGTATGGTTCTTTTAGGGTAGGTGTAACATTCTGAGTCGAAGCATATGTTACAGACGTACTTGCAACGATGGTCTCTGCGATTGGTGCTACTTTTGTAACAAAATTCACAGACATAATCCGAACCGATGAACCCAGTCAAACTCGTTATCATGTAGAAATGTTCGTTATGGTGATAGAGGAACACCGTTTTCGGATGAGGTTCATCACAAGTTTTGTACGTTTCTAAGACACCCGCGTTAGATCTGTGAAATACAACAATTTTAATGCCTAGAGCTTGTTCAAACGAGGCTATATCGCTAAGACCAATTGGATCCTGGATTGAATAGCCGACACTGTTTTGGATGGCGCTAGCCAGTTTTTCTAACTCGGTCTCGGGCTGTTGAGGGTTGAGAAATCGTGCGAGACATATGGAGAAACACAACTTATTCGAAATATTTGTGGGGCAAAATAAACTCGTTTTTTTCTTTTGATCACCTCACCAACAGCCAGATCCGTAAGTTTACGACGATGACCCATGCCTCCCTGCCTATTCATAACAACGGTAGCTTCCACCTCAACGGCCTGGTCCGATAATAACTGCTCGTTGCTCTGTAAAACTTTTTCAATTTGTTCGTAAAGCAAATTTGGCTCATAATTATTTCCAGCGGTTAAAACAGCGCTGATGGGTATTTGGAGACTGGAGGATGACACGGTCAAATTGATCACGGGTGCGTCCCTGCCAAAATCTCTAGCGAAAGTAACAATCCCACTCAGTGTGTCGTGTAAGTAACGATGATAATTGGCCAGATCTGAAGAGTTGATCTCTCTCAGATTCATGGTCCTTCTCAACGATACGCTATTGAAACGAGGTCGTGGTAAAACGTGATATCCATTAACGAACCCACCCCGGCGAATCAGCGAGTCAATGTCGAGGGGGCTTAGTCGATCACCTTCGCGCAAAGTATCAACATTACCTATAGGTGGATCATCATTGTCGGTAGGATGTTCTACACTATCGCCGTCAGGGTCTGGGGGTGGATCGGGGATAGTGGGGGAGTTATTTAACCCATCACCGTGTTGTACAGGTGGGTCATAGAGATTCATATTTGGATTAACGGATAATTCAAAAAGATCCAAATCAGCAGGCGGGTGTGATGGTTCTACATTAAGAAACTGTTCTAAAGAATCAGGAAGCATACTTATCATTTCAAGCTCCTCCGGAGACAGTTCTGAGCCAGATTGGTCTGATTGATGAACGTCTGTAAAGAAGTATTTTGATCCATCCATTTTGAAAATCAGACTAGCATCACAGAGTATAAAACAATCATTGAGTATAAAACATGAGCTATTACAAAATCATTGAGTATATCAAAGCATACATAAGATAGTATAACGAATAGATGTAATATAATAAGAGTATAAAAAAATCAAAAGAATATAAAAAGAGTATAAAAGGAGTAAATATAGCAATCAATACATAATCTAACGGAATAGAAAAATGGCTGTGTAAAACTTTTAATTGTACTGAGAAATGTCATGTATGAGGGCATGGATAAGACGAAGCCTGAGCAGTGTTTCACTTTGATATTCCGTTAGCATATGCTCGTTTCTATCAGAATACTCGTCCATGATTAATTGGATAATTTGGATGCGATGAAATATTTCATCGCTCACATTCTGAAAAAAAGGATCCTGAACATCAAATCTGCTATGTATCTCTAGCTGAAATGATCGTAGCTCACACCGAAAATATTGTGAGGAATAAAAAGACTCTGACATTGCACAACAAATCAGTCGTTAAAAGCTTCAAGGTGGTGTATAATAAACGTAGGCTTTTCCCCGATTTTACCACCCTTCCTTATGGCTACTGATCAAATATTGCACAGAGGGTCACAGGATGCTTACGATTTTGATTTTAGGCTTCAACACCCATTCAGCTGTGTTATAAGTGGGCCGTCCAATTCTGGAAAGTCTTATTTTGTGAAACTTTTGTTGGAAAAGAGTTTGACTATAATCTCCAAGAAAATTGAAAACATTGTGTGGTTGTATGATTGTTGGCAGCCTTTGTACGATGATGTACTGAAATTGTATGAAATTAAATTTGTGCAAGGAATACCCGAGAGTCTGAATGATGATGATTTACTTCCAGTTCATAAGACAAATCTTCTCATCGTGGATGATTTGATGCAGCAAGCTAGCGCCAACCTGGAACTCCAGCGTGTGTTTACGCAATATTGTCATCATAGGAATCTCAGCGCCATCTATATTGTACAAAATTTATTTGTGCAGGGTAAGTCCAGCCGAACCATCAGCTTAAACGCTAATTATATGATTTTGTTTAAAAACCCCCGGGACGTTAATCAAGTGGCGCTGCTAGGACGCCAAATGTACCCGGGAAACACAAAATACTTTATGGAATGTTATCACGACGCAGTCAACAAATCTTTTGGGTACCTATTGATAGACTATAAAGCGAAAACTCCGGAGCAGTACCGTCTCAGAACAGGATTGCTGTCCGACCGTCAGGTGGTTTATATCCCGAAAAAAAGAAGAGCGTGATAAATCGTCATGTCCGCCAGACTTTGTAAACATCTACCTGTGTTAAAACTGCTACATAAAGCGTCTCCTAAACAACGGCGCCTTATTTTACAATCGGCGTCCGACGAATTCATTTTATCGCTGTGCGAATTGGCGCTAAACATCCTCTATGGTACGATCCCGGTCAATCACCAGCAGTACCAAAAACTGAAAAAGAGAAAAGCGGAAATCAAATTTGTGGCCGATAAAAAAATTGGTATAGCGGCTAAGAAACGAGTCATCAACCAGAAGGGCGGCTTCCTGTTACCTTTACTAAGCGTCGCTGTCCCGTTCCTGACTAGCTTGATAGCCAATCGATAGAATGGAGTACGCCGAGAAGATGTATTTAGTCCCGCACCATCAGCTGGATAGGATGAAAGCTGAAAATGTGCGCGAAAACATTCAACAGACTGTGGAAAACGATTTGGACGGGGCCATAAGAAATATTTTATATCGCAGCGATTTGAATCCCTACGAAAAAGCTAAACTTTACACCAACACCCTGAGCAGGTTTTTAACCATTGTTAAACAAGGCGATCGTGAGAGTGGGGTTTTAACCCTCTCGTTACCCAATACGTATGCCAATCATAAAGATGCGCAAACGCCCTCTGCTATTGTTGAAGATAGTGCTGCAGAGGAGAATGTCGTCGATGAAGTGCTGAAAAATGTCCCTTCGAGAAGCGTGAAAAACAGTAGATACATATTAGACAAGATGTCTAAAGCTAAAGGACTAAGTGGCTGGAACGAATCGGGGGAGTTTGTGTTCAAGGGTAAAGTCGTACCGGGTTCACACATGGTCGATTTGTTAAAAAATGTAACAGCCCCCCAAAAGGTTCGGGATGATCGGAGACCTCTAGGATGGTCGGAGTTTCTACATGCCTTTGCCGATTTAAACATTCCTTTTTCCACCGTACCGAATCAACAGGTCAGAAACGTGATTAAATCTCTAAAGAGTAACCCCGGCACCCCGACCACTACACCCCATGATAGACCTTATAAAAAGGCACGGAAATATTCGCACTACACAACTCCAAAAGACTCTGTGTTTAAAGTATCGACCGGTGATCCGAGGCAGTGGTTGGAATTTTAACGAATGTATCTTATGAATAAATAAAAGACAATAAAAATATAAATGGTTTAAGTTTTTATTTATAGACACAACACGTCTGCACACAGGATGACATTTTATCATTACACACATGGGGTCTTAATTTCTTCACAAAGAGGGATACCATTTTATCATTTTTAATACAATCATCGGTGTATAGTTTCATCACACGGCCATAGTCACAACCTTTAGCTAAATGATATAGAAAAAACACACAATGCTGTCCACAGGTGTTGGATGAATAATCCTGGACTTGTCTGTCGGAATATAATACTTTGGGTTGGTTGGTCGATAGAAAGTGATCGATGCTGGTTGGGAAGCGGGGGCTGTTGGGTGGATTGCCGAAGCTGTCGAAAAAACAAGCAGGACCCTCTTCGGGTAAATAAACGGCGAGCCAATGTTCGCCGGGTAGCCGAGCAGGGTCGGTGTTAATGATCCCCATCGCCGGTAAGGTCCTCACAGGTTTTTGGGGTAGTTGATCGCACGGTAGAACCCCGAGAAAATGTGTTCTGCATGTAATTTTATCCATGATAGCTACGAGTTGTAGCGTGTTCATCTCTCAATAGTAATCGATCAACACCTGTCTCCGGTTAGACAGTTCAATGAGGGAATCAAAAACGGCATAAATTATTAATGTGACGGTATTTGGCAGCGGTTGTCTGAAACGAGCTTCGACTCTGATGTTCCCGGACTTGATGAGCGAAATGTGCTGACCGCACTCTTCATCAGGGGTGAGGTTAAACGCGTAAAGTGTATATCCGTTCATAAAATCATTACTGTTGATACAGAGCGCGCGGTCTTTAAGGTGTCTCCCGGTTGCCATCGACAACTGATAAAATTCACGCGCTGCCAGACCTGCTTCGAAATTAGGTTGTAGAGGTTTGGAGGGGAATTGCTGAGAGTCAACGTAGACGGCTAAGAACTCCAGATTGTAATGTTTGAACGCAAATGGATTTTTTGTGTAGGATCCGGTGAATGCGTCGTTGTCGACCATGCCAATGATGATAGACTTTGGCAATGTTCCTAAAAACAGATTTTCCTGATTCAAAACACGAGAGCCGGTAGGGATTGAGAACGTTTTTAGGCAGACCCTGTCGACGGCGTACTTGGCTGTCGTTGACAGTAATGCCTGTGCGTGAGCCAGTCTCACCGGGGGTGATACAGAGACTTTCTTGACAAATAGGGATGCCGCCGTTATATTTAATTTGTAAGCAACATCATCGGACCTCATCAGACAGAATTCATCTTTAGCACGAATAAATCTCAACTTAACATCCACTCCACTCAATAAAAGTTTCTCCTGGAAGAATATATCCCCGTGTATGGGGGTAAACAGTTCCACCTCCCGGCTCCGGCTGGTGTAGGTCGACCTCTTAGTCAACCCCGCGTTATTGCCAGCAGGGTCGTGAACATCCATCTGTCCCGAAGAATCTTTGTGAAACAAAGATGTGGAGAACAGAGATTCCAACGTATCTTTACCATAGTTGAGCAGACTCTCTATGATACAGCGGTAAGGATAGGTGCTCGAGCTTTGAGATATCAGGCGATCACCCAGGGTTATGTCGACTTGTGAAAATATCGTCGCTCCCGGGTAGTTGATGAGTCCAACCTTGGCCGGATGTGCTATTTCATTCCCATCAGGCTGTGTGATTTTCACCCGTAGATAGAGCATAGTGTTATTGAGATCCACATAATCATCCCCGTTTCCCGCGATAAAAAACTCTATCGGGGCTGAGGACGAAAGGGCTGATAACGGAGCTACTTCCAAATAGTTGTTTTTCTCGATGATGGTCTGTGTCAGAGGTACCGTAAATAAGTCCAACTCGGACTTAATGCACTCCCCCGACATACGATGCAGTAACGCCATGTTAGAATATGGTTTTTACCCCTCTCTTGACCGACACGTTTCGCCTAACAGTCTTCTTACGCTTTCTACGGACGAATGAACGCTTGTTTGATACATGCGTTGTTTTCTTCCTTTTCACTACCCATTGACCACGCCTTCTCACACCGGGAGGTTTGGACGTTCTCTTACGGGCCATGACCATCAGACCGGATCCGCCTTGAGCTTTAGCATCATTGTCGTGCGAACGCATCAATACGTTTGAGAAGACGTCAGATACTATATTTTTAGCAGCGGATTTTAGGTGGGGCTTTGCGATGCTGAAGCCTCTTTTTAACAGAGGTACGGCCATCCTGAACAGACCTCTAAAAATACCCCCTAAGCCACTACCGTACATGACACCTCCACCGGCATATCCCGGTAAACCTCCACCGGCTTGGTTTTGGTAGTAGGCGACATAGTCCGGACTCTCTCTAGGTCTATAATGATAATTCATTTTTTGGTTTAAAGTGCAGTTTTACGATGACTTTCCCGTAAGTGAAGGGTACTGGTTTGTTTTGATCGTCCTTAACCTCTATGGTGATGTCGGTGATGTGATCCTTGGCGATCGATGCGTAATGTGGCTTGTCGTATCTAGCAATGACCGTGTCGTTAGTTTTACCCGATATATGTACGCATCTCAAAAGGGGTACGTGAGAATCGCCGACCACTTGATATTGGATAATGTCCGTGTAGACGTAGAATGTGTAGAACCCGGCGTTGATGTCGCATTGATGAGGAGCATACGTCACAATGGTTTTCGTCAAATCTACTTCTTTATCGTAGCTCGATTGTCCGAGATAACCCCCCCTCTCTGCTCCTAAAATAATACCGAGTCTCCCTCGGAAGTAGAGTGAAACGTTGGGTTTTGCCATCAGAAACACTTTGTTTTTTATTTCATCGTGATTCAATACTCCATGATTTAGGATAAGTTGATTTATAACACGTATGATGGCTCGAATATTTGGGTAGTACCCTCCGGTTATGTGTAATTGTATCACTTTGTTTTTTTTAATCGTATCACCATCCGGCTCAATGTTTATGGTGAAATATCCTTCTTTGTCGTTAAAGCTATACCAACTTCTAGGATATTCGATTTCGACTAGTCCGACTTGCCAGGCCCCTTTCAAGTTTATAGCTTTTGGTAGCCTGGTTGTATAGCTGGATATGCGATTTTGAGGATAAACCCATGACGATGCATTGCACGGTAGCGTGACGTAGAACCCGTGCTCATCCATGACGGTCCTTGTCTAGTATGATATTATCCGTTATGGTCGATGTGTTTTAAGGAGATTGTAGGTCCACCACAGTTTTTTTATCTACATAGCTGTTAAATTTGGAAGGCCAACCTAACCATTTCACTAAAACGAGCGTAGATTTACCTTGTTTTTTCTGACCTAAAATCTTTTCCACCTTAAAAGATTTGTTTTTACTCACAATTATTTTTTGCATCTCTTTTTCATAAAAAACCCCTTGGAGGACTTCGCCGTCATAATCGGTGAGTCTGTAGACTGGGGGTTGGCGCGGGATACATGAGGATACGGTGAAAAACTCTTCCGTGTAGTTCTGCTCGTAACCTTTGGCGAACGGACCTCTCACTTTAGAAATCCTGACCACGTCGCCGACTTTGAACTTAAATACGGGTTTCTCGGTCTTTACATCCCCGTACAGGTTTTGAAACACTTGACCCTCATTGACTCTGCTGACGTCCACGGGTCTCATTCTGATACTGCGGTGATAACTGGAATTGTACCCCTGAATAATGTCCTGTAAAACATCTATGTATCGTCGTGAATTGGTGGCTGTTAAAAATCTCCACATGCGACTTTTTAACGTTCTATTAAATCGTTCGACGACGCTGGCTTTCAAATCGGTAGCGGTAGCAAAATGATTAATGTCATGTTTTTTCATTAGATTTTGAAAATGTTTGTTAAAAAATTCCTTCCCCTGATCCGTCTGCAATTTCTGCGGGACACGACCCTCTTCGAGTATAGACTCGAACGCTTTAGTAACCTCAACCCCGCTCTTATTCTTCAACACCCTCGTCCACGCGTGTTTGCTGAAAATGTCTACGCAGGTCAGTAGATATTTATAACCGTCATTATCCTTGGCATAAGAGGTCATGTCGACCAGATCGATCTGGAACTGAGTATCGATTCCGTATACAACCACTCTATTTCGTTTGTATTTTATCGGCGCTGTTTTGTGTAATGTGTAAGCATCCTCACCAGCCAGCCATTCTGAAACCTGTTTATCGCTTAGACGGACTCCGCTATCTTTTAAGATGGCATCTTTTAATCGTTTTTTACCCCCTAAAGAACCTGGGTTGGACGGTGTATAATAAGCCTTTTTCATGAGCTCGGACATGATGATGTTTCAGCCGCTGTGAAAGAATGAGAGGTACGAATCATTTGAATCAATCTTTTATTAAAAAAATAATGACGTTACAGAAATGAACATAATACAAAAAATAAAAAATGGTTATAATGACATGTCTGCATAGGCTAGGTAAAAAATGAATATAATGGTTATAATGACGTGTCTACACACTAAGTAGAAATTAACATAATACAACAAAGTAAAAAAAAAATGGTTATAATGACATGTCTGTACACACTAAGTAGAAATGAACATAATACAACAAAGTAAAAAAATGGTTATAATGACATGTCTGCATAGGCTAGGTAAAAAATGAATATAATCCAGCAAAAAGTAAAAATGATTATAATGACATGTCTGTACACACTAAGTAGAAATGAACATAATACAACAAAGTAAAAAAAAAAATGGTTATAATGACATGTCTGTACACACTAAGTAGAAATAAAAAAATGGTTATAATGACATGCCTGCATAGGCTAGGTAAAAATGTATATAATACAATGGTCTAATTACAATTACAATCTAGCCAGAATAAAAAGTCACGGAACACAAACATGTTTCTGTCTAGGACATAATCGGTAAACAGTTCAATAATTTGGTCAACGTTGTTAATCAATTGACGACGTTCGACCATCTCCTCTTCATCGTCAGTGTCTAACTGCTTTGACTTTTTGTTCAATTGGATACATACATCGACCACAAACGTAAACATGCACAACGTATCGACGACACCGATGTACGGGTCACCACCTGACATCAAATCGATAACCTGTTTTATCATATCGCATACTGGTTCGTCGTCGTTGTTAAGACATGAGGACGTCATAGAGTACCATGTATTGTTACGACCCAAACTTCTCACACTCTTCATCATTTTCTTGAGATTGGTCTCACGTGAAGTGTCGTTATCATCACGTGGAATTTCAAACGGGGAATCGGGCGCGTCCTCAATAATCTTGTTCATAAGACCGATGATCTGTTCTTTGTAATGATCTTTAAACATGGATGCGATAAAGTTCGTTATACTGCCCACAACACCCATGTCGGCGGAGGTTTGATCATTGGCCATTGACGACTGAGAGTAATTCCCAGAGATCAACGACGTCGTGGACTATTTCCTTACAGGGTTTGTCCAAAAGTCTCCCCCTGATTTCTTCCAACTTAGCTACGATGAATGGTTCGTCTTTTAATTCGCGCAGAATTGCCCCGACTGTTCCTTGAATTCGGTGGGGTCGAGATTTTAACCCACAGCGTTTGAGGATGATGGTAATGATGGAGTGAAAATGGGGTTTAAACAGCTTGGTTGTCAGTTCATCAAAGTGGGTGTCGAAGAAGTAGTTAGGGGGGTCAAACAGGCAGGAATGTTGCAGTTGGCTAGGATGGTCGATCGCACAGCCCTCACATTCCTTCTTGATTTTGTCACCGATGAGATGTTCCAGCAGCAGCACGATAGAGGCTTTTACGATTTTGAATCCAACGTCGCTGAAACATCCGTCTGTAGTGTCGAAACTGGGTTTAACAACTGCATCAGATGGTACAGTAGGCATGTAAGGTCCGTAGTCTGCACCCAAATTATAGCTCCAGTCCTTGTGCGGGTCCGATGGTAAGCCGTCGTCGTCAGTCAGAATATGGTCGAGCGCATTGTCGTCGAGAATGCTACCGAAAGAGATACCGCAACTGCACACATGAGCGGCTTCTGTAGTGTTGTCTTCAGCCATGGTTTATATATGTTGCTCGTGTGGGTCTGATCACCGGAATTTATGGGAATCTAGAAGAGGGCGGAGTCGTTCTATCCTCTCAACCATGGTTTGTAAAGTCGCTGGGGAGGGTCTGAAAGCTGAGCTTTGCGGTGACTGTAGTGAATGGGCGTGGACGGCCTAGTAAATGAACTGCTCCGCGCGCATCTCTCAGGGTGGAACAGCTGCACTTTAATCTTGTTGTATCCGTCATGCATGTCACACCATTTGAACAATTTGTTAATGGTTGAAAAAACACTCCTCAGCAGATCCAGATCACACCAGTTGAACAAAAATTGCAATTCGTACAGATCGTGGTGTTCGTTAGGGAGGATGACTCCTGACCGTGTGCTGTTGAGCTTTGTCTTGTCTTTACAGCAGAATATGTAGACGGAATCATTCGGCTTCTTTTTAGTATGGTCGCCAACCACGCGGTATCGGACGTTCGGAGTCACCCCGTCCCACTCGGCGGTGTACAAAGGTTCTTCGCCGACGTCCTGCAGATCCTTCCAGACAAATTTGTAAAATAGAGACCAGTCTTTTTCAGGAAATACAACGCAGGCGTCTTCCCCAGGCTGAAACTCGTCCACACCGTCGGTGGTGTAGAGCATCACAAAACGCGAAGGTTTGTGAAATTTGTACCCTAATACACGGTTACTACCCATTGTGTATTCAGCTTTAGTCCATTCCGTATTTTCGTGGAGAAAGTTCGTCAAACGTATGTGACCCATGGGTTTTTTCGGTGCCATAGTCAGACTTTCCATCATCACGCGGCTCAGCTCCGTCTCAGGGGTTTTAGCGGAGGATAAACCGTCCATAATCATGTAGCTCATGTTTGTCTTTGTGAGTTCTGTAGAACACACTATCCCCATTTATAGCCCTGCTTCAGAGCCCTGCTTCAGGAATGCCAAGGGTATCATGTAACAGCCACACACACACACACACACACACACACACACACACACACAGACGCATAGCTTGGAGGCTGCTGTCAAAAACCCCCGGAGAGAGAGAGTCACTTGTGGGAGCTTTTCAGCATCTTTGGGAACGTCTGATAAAGTAAGATGGTTTTATTTTACACCCCTTCATAACATGTATGTTTTATTCTAATCTATATACGATATGAAACATTAGAAAATTATTTTTCTCACTATTCCCCCCGGCAATTTGATCCATCATACCCCGGATCAAAGACAACTATCATACCCCTGATCAAAGACAACTGGGAACTTGACGTATAATACAAAGGTCAATAGGGCAAAGACAACTGTCAAAATAAATTATTATACCCTAACAGATCAAAGACAACTATCATACCCCTGATCAAAGACAACTGTCAACTTGATCGATCGATAGGTCAAAGGTTAATCCCTACATCAAAGGGCCTCCGGGAGGACCTCCGGAAGGTCAAAGGTTAGCCCCGCCCACCTGTCAATCATAGGGTCATAAATCATCTTGACAGTATGTCCCTGGTATTACTACTCACCACAGAGTGAGTAATGAATCAAAAATTGGCCCGGAGAGGAGACAGTTCATCTAAGAGTGGTAAATCCTAATTGGATCTGTGGTAACAGGGCATAAGCATGCATTAAATGAGAAATTAGGGCTGTAAGCCTGCCATGTCTAATACCCGTTCACTCATATAGAGGAAACAAATGATTTGAGATGCAATTTCATTTATTAAACAGATCGTAACTCATGAGTGCGTCATGCATTATTGGACTGTGTTTACTGAGTCTAATGGAGTCACACAAGCCATGTGACAACAGCAAGCGCCCACTCAACAGCTGTAGTCCTGTCTGAGCTGAGTCACTGGAAGGAGAGTAACTCACAATGCGGTCCGGGGGTGGCGTGCTGCGGATGAAACATTTGATCTGTCCCTTTTCCCCATGTGGAGCCTGATGTGTCTGAGTGCTGGAGATGGTCGGAGGTCCTGAGGAGAGAAAGACGCACATAGTCACTCGTCACACACTCAGAACTGTGAGCTAACAGTCCCCTGTTTGTGAGAGAGTCCTAGGAATCTCTTCAAACATGCTTATGACTGGAGGACACTACAGAGAAGACACAAGTGTGTCTAGGTTAAAAAAGATGCATCTCTTTTAACAATATTTGCTAATAATTTATGGCAACATTCTCCATCTATCGATTTATATTACATATATTTTCTGTATTTTATTGCATATATTTTATGTACAGTATAACCTGTTCCTAAAGTACAAGATTAAAGCATCATATCTCTACCCCTACAGTTAGAGATATCATAAATACCTGTAGGTTACTTGGATGTGGAAGATGCATCAGAACAGATTACATCAATTTGGCATGTTTTACTGTGACTCAAGTACATTTACATTTATTAATTTAACAAAGCGACTTACAATTGCTATATATGTCAGAGGTCGCACACCTCTGGAGCAACTAGGGGTTAAGTGTCTTGCTCAGGGACACATTGGTGTCTCACAGTGGATTCGAACCCGGGTCTCTCACACCAAGGGCATGTGCCTTATACACTGCGCCATCACCACCCCTGCAAGTATCACTCCAGACACTTGAACTGGCTCTTTAAAATGCTAAAAGTGCACTTGAATATACTCCGAGTCTGGATGTTTGCCAAGTTATAACATTCTTCGTTCACTAGAAAATGTACACAAAGCTCACTTTTAAATTAAATTCTGTTTACCACCCACTTTTTGTGTGCAGCAATAGCACATCTTCAGTTGCTTCGGTCAAGCAGTCTTGACATTTGTGAATCTGGTGCATTGTATAATGACCCTCATTTGTACAGTTGGACTGCAGCTGGGATGTGAACAAGACACAGAGACTGTTGAATTTGCCCTGGAGATTTACAGAAGCACGTACCAAGGCTGACATACACATTACCAGTTCCAAGATCGACAAATTCTGCTGGCCCACGCTCCGAGAGAGGTGTAAAACTTTAACCGAGGAGGCTGAAGATCTCATCTCTAAGATCTGCCAATCAAGTGTGCAATACTGAGGCCTTGCGGTGGCATGCCATACATTTGGCATTAAAAGGAAAGAGCAGCATTGTATTGGGTTTGAATGGGCAGAATCTTAAAGGAGTCTCCTGTGGGCTGGTCTATTTAAGAGTTGTGTTAAGGGTGAGGCAGTGAGGGTCTGGTCTTCATTTTCAGTCTTGAAAAGAACTGATTTATGGCAGGCCTCGTGTCTCCCGAGGAGATAAGACTCAGCGTGCCAACTGCAAGTCTATTTCTATAGGCAGCAATCGGAAGAGTGCCAATGGTGGGAAAATGTTATTGTGAAGAGATAACTGCCCCCAGAGCGTCTCTTCATGTTCAGTTTTAACCCTGGGGCCTTGAACTTTGAACTCTGGCTTATGCTACAGCTCACCCTCTTTTTCCAAAATTGCACAAAACAAGCAAGCTACTGATGTAAAGGGTAAACAATGTTTCTCTAGGATAGATTTGGAGTATCTTCCCTGCTTAATGGATTACCAACCCTGCCAAAAACTGCACTTGCGTACACAGGCACACAAACTCACACCAATCCACCAATCATGCATCTGCCAATCATCCGCGGCGGTGTCTCTCGACTGATTCGTAATTGCAGTTTATTAACTGGCTCTTATTAGAATAAATTAGCATCTAGATGAGCATGAGGCAGATGGAGTGCTGTAGTGAGGGGAATATCAGGCTGGTGGAGAGGAATGTTACACTTCACACCCTTCATTAGACACCAGTCCTGCAGCGGTACCTTCCCGCTTGTAATGTACGCATGCTATGTGCATGCTACCCTTCGACTACAAAATCATAATCCACACTATAGGATGCGTTAAAGGCTGGAGTGTATGTGTAGTTGCAGGCGTAAGGTAAATCCATTCAGATCATTCCCTGCTGACAGAGGTAAGGCCAGCGCTCGGTGGCTCAGAAGAATCAGCCCATGGATCAGGCTGTAAATGAGGAATATAATTAGATAGCTTATCACTTATCCTCAGAATGCTGGGTTTAAGGAACGCTGTGGGGAGTGGGAAGGCTGGAGGCTGGGAGAGAGAGAGAGAGAGAGAGAGAGAGAGAGAGAGAGAGAGAGAGAGAGAGAGAGAGAGAGAGAGAGAGAGAGAGAGAGAGAGAGAGAGAGAGAGAGTGAGAGAGAGTGAGAGAGAGAGAGAGAGAGAGAGAGTGAGAGAGAGTGAGAGAGAGAGAGTGAGAGAGAGAGAGTGAGAGAGAGAGAGAGAGAGAGAGAGAGAGAGAGTGTGTGTGAGAGAGAGAGAGAGTGAGAGAGAGAGAGAGAGATTTTATTTTATTACAATAGAAAATACTTACCATTAAAACATTTTTTCACAATTAATTACTTTTTACAAACTTAAAACAAAACACAACTCTCTGTTTACAACTGAACATAAGGCTTCTCTGTAACACCATATAGATTCAAACTTCAATAAATTATTCATTACTTTATAAAATCGAAAATCAACAACAATTCTAGATTTCACCATTACTTTAAACACCCGTACCACATCACTATCATTCCTTTGTTCTATATGATTTCTTCTACTAATGTATATGGCCATTTTCGCTGTTCCAAGTACAAAGTTCAACAGCTGACATTCACCACTTCTACTTCTCACATATTTAAAACCACAAATTAAAGTCTGCACAGAAAACACTTCATTAAAACAATAAAAAATAGTTTTTAACATGTCAAACGACGGCTTTAGCCTAAAACAATAAGCAAAACAGTGAAAAACTGTCTCTCTTTTAGAACAAAAAGGGCAATCATGACTTGACTCAGAATTTAAAATAGAGACGAAAGCATTGACTGGGATTGTTCCATGTAGAACCCTCCAATGAATGTCAGCTGTTTTTATGGTTAATGGTGGCTTATATAGCGCTCTCCAGTGTGGTCTAACACTTACACCTAAACTCAAAACATCACGCCAAGGTGTGTCAATTTTTTTGATGTAAACCCTTTTTGTTAAAAAACTTTACACATGCCTTATATAGCTGTTTTCCATTAACATCGTTAAAAACTAAACACATACTCTTCAGTTGTGGGAATATTCCAACATGATCATTTAAACTGGGGGATATAACAATTTTAGGAAAGGGATCCAACTCATTAGGACAAATAAGTCCTTCACAATAGTCTTTGAGTGTATTCGATTCTTCTGATGTAAGAACAGATCGCAACCTCTGTAAAATTTGAGTCATTGTCCGAACAGATTTCATCTTCAAACGAGCAGTCACTTCCTCAGCATTTGCAAGTTCAGCCCCCACCAAAGTCACAAGTTTTTTTAAAGTTGTGATTTCAGCTTGAATAAGAAGTTCAGTGAATGTGCTGCTAGTGCTCATTACATCCAGTCTCGCACCATTTATCAGGAGTTCTTCCAACAACCAAAATAAGGAGTTTGAATTTTCAGACTTCTTCACATTAAAACAACTCCAAACTTTAAAAAGATTTTCATTGAAAACAGGTAAACATGAAGTGTCAATCTTTTTAGGATCCATTAAAAACAAGGATTTGTCGAGGTTCATCTCTTTAACAGATTTCAAAATAGGACTGGTTACTGTTCTCCAACTTGCATTTTCTGAGCTTATTAAAAAACTTCAATCGAAACAAGTTTACCAAAACGCGAAAGCTCTCTTGCTAGCACTTCATCCTTGATAAACGTTGGAACATTTGACAAAGTCACCTTTTTAGCTGGTGTGGACAGGGGGAGTACAGATGCAAATGAACCCCGCAATTCAATGCCCTTTTCCACTTTACCTCATTTGCCTTTTCTACCGTGCTCAAAAAAAGTACAATTGCATTGTTCATCTTTGAAGCAGCCAAAACGCATGCATGCCCAATCACATTTCCAACAGCTAAACTGCATTCCTCTACTCTTCCCGCCCACACGATTTTAACTCCATGCCGACGCGTGAGGGAATCTAAAACTCCACCTGTATGAGCCGCCATGGTGTATAAAGACACCGGCGTAAAACGCCCTCAAACCAAATTTATTACCCAGTTACAACACATACAGTTTTTTCAAAAAACAAACAAAAAAAAAACACACAAAAAACACAAACAACATAAAAAATTGAAGTTTAAAAAAGAAGCCACAGCGGGCACAAACACCTCGCACTCACCACGTACTTCACACTCTCACCAATCGCTTCGCACATGCGCACAAAGAGAGAGAGAGAGAGAGAGAGAGAGAGAGAGAGAGAGAGAGAGAGAGAGAGAGATATAGAGAGAGAGATACCCCTGATTGGATTGCAGGGAATGTGTTTGTGACAGTAGGAGGCGTACAAGGGTCATAATGTACAGATCATCATGGGGTGGTGTCGTGAAAAGTGGCGTCACCCCACAGAATCCTATCCCAAAATTATTCCCTCAGCCAAAACATGTAAAAACAATTTGTTTTAAATTGCATTTTGTATATCATCTAACATAGAGTGTGGCTGTGATGACATATTTTTGTAGGCGAATCCGGAAGTTAGCTTCACCCTGGTTCTCTTCACAAAAACCCAATAGGATTTTTACATTGGCTTTTGGATTATCGCAGAAAACATCTCTGTGACCAACAGGTTTAGGAGTCTTACACTTTTTTTTCATCATGATAGTTCTTCACAAATGAACACAACATTCAGCAGAAGGTCAAATCTAAATGTATACTATAAACGAACTACACTATGGTCGTGCGACTTCAACATAACCATCATTAAGCTTAAGACAACTCTTTCAGTCTTTATTTTAAAATAACATTTTCTCTGAATGTTTGCGTTAGGATAGTTTGCAAAAGCATGAGTCCAAACACAAAGAGGCTGTGAACGCGACTAGTGAGTAGATGAGTTGTTCGGCATAATGACGTTTAATTTCCCTGACTACCTCTCTAGTCCCATTTAGACACTTATTAGAAATCCAATTTTTTTAGACAACTTTTGACTATGTTAACGGAAAATCATTTTCCTGGGGTATGAATATCAGGAGATGGAAAACAAATATTTCCAAAAGGAGGGACACTAAAATGGGCCCCATTTCAGCTTTCATTTTCTCCATTGTTTTTCATTGCGTGTAAACACACTTGTGCACACACATACACTTAGACAAGTATATATTTCCCTGTGTTTTTTTTGGTCCTCAAATGTGCACCAGTGCACTCATGCACACAAACCAGAAGTAGCAACCTTCCACAGAGACGCATATGTCCCATTTCTAAGCCGAGTTAATGTACTTTTTCCCGGAGACATAATGTACTCTTCCTGACATACATACATGGACGCTTTCATGCACAAATATGTTCCATTAACCCAATAATGAGTTCACATGCCATCAAAAACTACACACGTAAACAATGTGATTAAAAAAAAACATCATCCCAGCAATTATTGTCCTTTCAGATTGCAGCTAACTGCAAGTGCTTGCTGAAAGAGTGCACGAACCTGTGTGCAGTAAGAGGTGATTCGCAGATTGTAGCATGTGAAAGGTTGAGCCTGGTTTGTTTCGCCTCATTTCCGCTGCCATATATTTTCATTACGGCACTCCAAGAGGGCTGAACCCAGTTCCATGAATAGTGCACGCTCCGTATGTCCAAATAAATGCAGGACCTGGACTCCTCTTACCTGCACACTGACCTTGGGCACACAACGCCCTATTTTTAAATGTCTTCCCTGAACTCACAGAAGTGCCTAGAAACTACTCCCCCTTATTCCTTTCAACCTAATTTTTGTTATAGCATAAAATGTTCCCTAAAGCACTTCACCTCCACTCCATTGTGCCTTCACCCCATTGCAAAGCACATCATTTTCAACCATCCATCTATTAAGGAGTTTTCACACTTTCACAGATTTCACAATTGGTGCCATTATATGAGCGAGTCAGTGGAGCTTGTATGATCCGTCTCTGGAGTGTGGTCAAGACTAAAAGAGGAAAGGTTATTGATCTCACTGTGATATAGGATTTGTATCTGTTCACATACAACGATACAATTACGAATGGACAACTGTGTCAGAAATTGTCGCATGAGTGAGTTGATTGTCGCATTGATACTGGTTTGTATATTACAAACATTTTCCCATGCATGATGTTAACATTTAGCGGCAAGAAAACAGATGCCTTGTCAAAATAAAACAATTTCTTATTTCTACTTGCAATATGTCAAGTACACTACACTACTGTGCACCACTGTTTATAAGCTTGGAATCTTTAGGATTCTTTAAGGAGTCTCTTCTACTCACCAAGGCTGCATTTATTAAAAAAAAAAACAAAAAAAAAAACATGAGTTTGCAACATGGACAAGCGTTTCTAGAGCGGCTAATCAGCATAATAGAACGATTTCTGAAGGATAATATGACACTGAAGTAATGATACTGGAGTAATGATGCAGGAAAATATATATTTTAAAATATAATATTATAGAAAAAGTATCTTTTCATTTGTAATATTTCACAATACTACTGTTTTTTTAAACACATTTTTTAAATGCAGCCTTGATGAGCAGAAAAAAAATCTTTTATTTGAACAGTAGTGTACATATAACAAAACAAACAAATTGAATCTGCAAGCCATATCCACAAGCAACATCACAAATAAATGAACATAAGGACACATTCAGATATTAAATCCCATTAAGGCTCAACATACACATGGAGAAATGAGATCCCTATCTGAGGAGCTAAAAGCAGAAAGCAATGTGCAACCATTAGCGTGTTTTCTGCAAACGGTGTCCCCTGCTAGCTATTTGATTATAATTAAATTACATTGCCCCTGAGAGAACGCTGGAACTCTCTTGTCTATAGTCTGAGTCTCAGTGGGAGCTCTGGGTTCCAGTGACAGGCAACTGGGAGGAAACATATATTGACAAATTCCAAACATGTGCATTTTTATTAGCATAAATGAGTTTTTATGTGACTCAGCGAGGATCAAGCTAGCAAAGGTCAATTATTTCTTATTTGAGCTCTAGTTCCCCTCTTCATCCTTCTCACTTGCTTTCTCTCTTTTATTTTTCTCTTACTGATCATGCCTTTGAAAGACAAAGCTCTGGTCATCAATCATTCTTCACGTCAATGCTTTTGAATTTCACTCACTCGTCAGGAGCACGTGTTGATGAGGAAGATGTGAAATGATCGGCTTCATCTCCCAAATGCACCACAACTTGAAACAATCAGCTCCATGCAACAAGAGAGCCTGCGCCACATGTTGCCACATCAAAGACTGCGCTATAGGTGCTCGAATCTAACATCCAGCACTCTTGTGTTCACTTCCAGAAATGAGTTAGAACACAGCTTGCAGTCCTCTTGAGGCTTTTAGAGCAAAAGGGCTCACTTATTGAAAAGAATAAAAAAAATCTTTTTGACATCTAAAAGACAGATCCACGTCAAGAGGTGTAACATGATGCAATAATGATAATAAACTAGGTAAATGGGTAATTAGTAAAATAGCAATTCAGAGGAGGTAATCTTAGATACTCCATATACACGGTATCAACTAACAAATTAATGTATTTTTTTTCGCAGATGTGTCTTAAGAATTATTGCATAATTATTAACACATTCTCCTAGAATGTGAAACCACATTTGCTTTATTTCACTTTCACTAAGCAGATCAGAATTTGATTTTAACCATTGAGAATTGATCTGATTGTAAAAAGTGACAAACTAATATAATGTCAGACCAGTGGGGTGAATCTTCATCAAAAATTCAACTGAATTCAAAACACAATTCTATATAAATGCACAGTCATTTGATTCAGTATTTTTTCTTTTATTTAAAGGTTAAACATTGTCAAAAGCTCTTGCTAAGGTTCCTTACTTATACCTGTTGGTTTTAGACGCTATAAATCAACACAAAAAAATATTCACAGATGGTAAAAGAGTGGGAGAGCCTTCGGCAACTTTAGTTGCCTGTGGGCTTAAAGGTTTTAATACTGAGAAACATGGTGACAAAGTGTTTGATCTTTTCATAAACCTCAAGATATCTTTCTACTACCAGAAAAACAGAAAACATGGCCACATTTATTAAGGATTCCAGGCAATCCTGAACTCTCTAGGAGTCAAGAATGAATGCAAAGCAGAGGTACTCTTCACTGTCCCCATAAAGAACAGAATGCACTTGATGAAAGTGGATGTCATCTGTAATTTCTATAATTCCTGTGTTCTCTATTGGTCTAGAATGAATGTCTGACTTTGCATATTAACACTATCAGTCATAACAGCTCTTTATTGATTTTCTTTCATTTCACAGCACCAAATTGCATTAGTGATTCTAAACTTGCAGAGGAATCATTCAATGCAAACACAATTGTCACTTTGGCTGAACTTCTCTTATTTTCCACTCACGTCAAAGCCGTAGCCCATGGCAAATAGCTTCGGAGAGAAAGGAGCTTTTAAAAGACGTGTTGGATTTTGCGAATGAAAGCTGTTGTGCGGCTAATGCATGCCGCCTGAATTTCAAGTGGCCGTAATGAAGTCATTTATCTGAGAGTAGCCAGTCTCCCGCTATTCTCCTGTGTTCATTAGCCTGTCACAGCCTAAGAAACAGCTCCTCATGCAATTCTTACTGAATATAATCAGCATTAGCCCAGAGAAACAGCAGACCGAAGAGTAAACATCAAACTTCTGTCTCAGAGTCAACATGAATGCCAAAATAGGTCTAATTCATAGCTGTCACCTGGATTTTCAATTGCTTGCACCTTATTTACTTACACATGTTCCAAACGGAGATGTTTGTAACCGTCAAACATAAAGTGACACACTTTATACCAGCTAGTCAAACTCATTAGCCATACACCTTTTAGAAGAGTGTCAAACTTACCATTTACGGTGAGAGAGACTTCCTTCTCAGCCGCTCCAACGCGAGGCACCACCGCACGGCACACATACTTCCCAGCATCCTCTTGCCTGACGGATTTCAGTGTCAGGATGTTCTCATTGCTTAGCACCTGTAGTCAAAAGTCAAAGATCAAAACATTAAAAAGGAGTGCAAAAGGACCTGGCCAGAGTCAAAACGAATCAGGACGGATGGGCAGCTAAGCTTGGAAAAAGGGCCTTCTTCTCAATTATTAAAATCCAATTTGGGTCAGATGAGGAGGACCATGTGAACATGGGAGATGGTAGGTGACAGTCAACCGGGAGAGAAATAAGACCGTCGGTTTCCCCCAATGTCTGTGCCAGCATACGGACGTACCCCAAACTGAGGCACTATCCGTCTGCGAGTAATAGGATTGCAGGGAATCTTAAAAATCCTAATGTTTTCCATCGGAGTACAGCTCTGAGTGTAAACACTATGTACAATCATGTCCTTGAAATATTAACGTCTTTTTAAAAAAAAATACAATTGTTTTTTCCTATTCGGTTCCTGAGCTGTTCAGGAATAAAAGGCAAGGTATTCATAGATCAAAGGTTTTATATGAAGAATATCATATTGAACTTGTAAATGAATGGATGAAAATCCAATAACGTGATTTTTCATGTCTGCTTGATCTCTTCTTCTTTACAAAGATGAGATGTTGTCTGAACATCAATGTACTATTAATGTAGCTAAAATGAAAAGTGCGATGGTTGGTGTAAGAGAACTGTGTGTTTGCGTCAAAAGATTAATCTTGCAGTTGGGTTAATGGGCAATGTCCAACAACAATTTCTAGCAACTTACCACACCAGAGCCCCTTTTCATCCATACAATAGTTAAAGAGGGATTTCCTGTCCAGGCACAGTTAAACACAGCATCTGATCCTAGGTCAACCTGTAAAGACTGGGGCTCTGCAGCCATCCGAGGTCCAACTGGAGAAAAACAGACCAGGTTATAAGATCTACTCAGAGAGGTCACATTTGTGCGCTTGTTTTAATATGAGATTGAAGGAAGCTGAGAATTATAGTCTCTCATAATAATGCTCCAGATATTTGTGGAGATACCTTCAAAAACTATGAACCAGAGGTGTCCAATCCTGCTCACGGTGGGTCAAATTCCTGCAGAGTTTTGATCTAACGCTAATTTAACAGACGTGGACCTGCTAATCAAGGTGTTTAGGATTACCAGAAGTGTGCATGTATGTTGGAGAAAGTTGTAGCTCTGCGGGAACGTGGTCCTCCAGGGTGGTTTGGACACCTCTGTTATGAACAAACAGAAATAACTCACAGTAGACATCCACGTTCCGACTAATGTTGGTGCTCCCGAGTGGGTTAGTGACCTCACAGGAAACTGGCTCTGTGAAGAACGAGTGGTCCACTACGACCTCATAACTGTCTCCTGAAACCTCCTTTATCACGCTTCCTCCTTTTGCCCACCTACAAGCAGTAGAAGTGATTATTACAAGTATTAGTACTTAACAAAAGTTAATGATGAAGCACACAAAAGCCAGTTGATGGTTTTCATATATTTCATTTAGCATTGAAAGACAAAATGTTGCAGGATGCCATTAATCTGTACACTCAAAAAAAAAAAAAAAAGTGCAGAAATGTTATTAGGGGTACAACAGCTTGTCACTCAATCCTCAAAGGGAAATCTTATTTTCCTCTCTTATACCCCTTTTCCACCAACAAGAACCAGGTGCTGGTTCAGAGCTAGAGCTAGTGCTGGTTCGGAGTTGGTTCGACTGACGAGCTTTCAAAGAACCGGTTTGCCTTTCCACAGGCTAGAGAGCCATCACAGAGCCAGATCTTACGTCACTGTATAC
The DNA here is from genome assembly GCA_030578255.1 of Tiaroga cobitis. Taxonomy (NCBI): domain Eukaryota; kingdom Metazoa; phylum Chordata; class Actinopteri; order Cypriniformes; family Leuciscidae; genus Tiaroga; species Tiaroga cobitis. Next base: position 33,108,791 of record CM060608.1, on the reverse strand, counting down.
ATCTCATGTTGCCCAGCAACGCTAGCGTGGCGGCGGCACACACAAACACACCAGGCTTGTTCGAGATGGTTTGGCACTGCGAATCTCGAACTGCGAGAGCGATCCAAAAGCAGAAGGAGTCGTATGCTCTCCAAACACTCCCGCAGCTCCGATCAGTCCACACCGCTCCGATGCATCTCGAACAAGCCTTCCATCAACAATGCCGGTCGTTGCGTTACTCATGGCTTTGCAAACCTACATCGGTATCCAAACACGGTGAATCCAGCACATTTGTGCAGCTCGCCGTAACTTGCTTTAACGGAGATAACAATCAAGCTGCTATTAGCATGATTAGCTGCTATTTTAAAAATGGCGGTCACAAGTTTCTGTTCGTCTTGTTGGTCACGGTAACCCCGCCCCCAGCCGCTGACGTAAGCGGTTCTTACTTCTAGACCAGCAAGGATTTGGTGCTACTTAAGAACCACTTTTACTGGTTCGGAGCTGGTGCTTTGATGGTCGAAAAACAAAGAACTGATTTGAAACTAGGCTCTGCCTTGGTGGAAAAGGGGTATTATATGCTCCATTTAGGGGTAGATAGGGTACAACTTTGTCCTTTTAAGGGTATTGCCCCAGTGACAAGCTGTTGTACCTCTATCTATAGGTAAAATTTTTGCATTTTGCATTTGTTCCTTGATCAATGTCCTTATTTAGGGGTGTCCAATCCTGCTCCTGTTAAGAGTTTAGCTCCACTCAACACACATGCCAATTAAGATTACTTGAAACGTCCAATGTTGGGGTAAGTTGTAGCTAAACTCTACAGTAAAGTAGCCCTCTAGAAGCAGGATTGGACACCTCTGTCCTTATTGGTCCTGGAACAAACCTTCTGTCAACTAGTCAGATTTAAGGCTTACGTTTAGAGCTGGGTTTGGTGAAACATTCTTATCAATCTAGCATTTCCTTTACACTATTTTCTTTCCTTTTGTTCTATGTTGGACATTTTCTTTTGTGACTGCTTCAAATTGTATTGTTCTATTCTGGATTGAATTTAGTTGTTGATATTTCATTATAATAAATAAGATAATCAACCACAGACTTTATATTTATTTTGTCAAATGCTAAAGTTTTCTTTAGGGTTTTAGATACCTTTTTTTTAACACAATAGGTGTAGTCACGGATAGCACATAATGTGGTAATGTTACACATTTTTAAACATCTTTATGTTAGCCTTTCTGACACATTCAGTGTGTTAAAGTCATTAACACAGCGAATGAGTGAAAATTAACACAAACCTAGTGATCCTGGAACTCACCCATGAATGTGTAAAAATGTAATTCAAATTTGAATTTAATTAATTAAATGGTTGTGTAGGGCTATGTTTTATCAGAATGTTGTTCAAGGTCGAGCAAAAGTCCAGCAAAATGTTTATCTTTGAATATGTTGTAATTTGGGAAAACCATTTTAACTGATTCAAGTCATTCCATCAAACTTCAAGGGAAGTCTTTAATTCCCTTACACATTTATACATTTATAAACTCAAAGACTTGCTATCTAAGATAATTTAAAATGCCAATAAACTAATTTGTCAACGTAGTATTCGATTTGTAATTATAACCCCTTTAAAGACTAACTTTTTCCTTTAATGGAACAGAAAGCCATCATTACAAGTCCCTGCCAGATGTCACAAGAAAAGAGAAACACAATGTAGAGGTTACCATGGCAATAACAGGAAAACCTGGTGTCTAATCCATTTGCTTCTATCATATTCATCAATGAGACATGATAGCTGTCTGTCTGTAGGTGAGACCGACAGAAAGAAAGACAACCACCTTCTGTTGGAGCCGATGTCTCCTAGTTTTGTTTGAGGAAATTACAACACTGTTATATGACAAATCATTGAAGTGAGTTCCCTTTCAAGGGAACTTCGAGCTGCGTTTGAGACGCGGTGGGAACGCTCTGCGTGATTGCGTCATGAAGCACGTGTAAAATCAGTCCAATGGAAGCCCGATACGTCATGGGTGACGTCATAGACCAGGAAACTATAAAGCACCCTTGAAAACAGACCGCGACAGCTTCTGTAGTCTTCAGCAAGCGCTCTCTGTGATTCTGTCCTTGTCTATTTATTGTTGTTTGTCAAGCCCAATATATATATCACTATCTATCATTATGGCGAGCAAAGCAATATTATAGACGTTGTGTTGTTCCCTGCCCTCGTTACATCACGGGTGGGGACACACATCAGCTTTTTGTTGCTGTTTGGGAGTGGAGTATGCAACAGTCATTTCTCGAGGGATCTGACTGTGCATTGCGAGAAGCTGTCCGTGAGGACGCTCCGCTCCCGCCGGGCGTTCTTCGAGGAGGACGGTTCGGTTCGCGTTCCCCGAGCGGGTCTCTCTGTTGCCGAGGCTCGGAGACGGCTCGTATTTCGGGGTTCGTAAACGGATCTGACAGCGGGGGTTGGGACGGGCTCCGCCCTTTCTCAGCTTTCACATGCCAGATCTAGTGTGCTGCGATTTCCAGTTCCGAGGAATTGGTATCGTTAGTGTTTTGTTTTAAAAGAAGGAGAACAAAACAAATACAAATCTTTATAAAAAGGCAGATGTTTGAGTTTTCAATGAATACATTTTCCAGCTCATAACTCTGTTGAATAAAGAGGAGCTTTTTTAAAGAAAAAAGGAGGTTTTATCTAGTGCTGTTGCCAGTTAAATATTTACTGGCCAGCTGAACATTATGAGATTGAAAATAAAGAAGAGTTTGTTAAAGATGAACTGTATCTTAAACAGAGAAAACTCTGTATCTCAGCCTCCTCGTCGGGGACTGTGGTTTTTCCCTATCTCCACACTGAGGTGTCGAGATCGTGGAATAAACCGGTTTGTATTTTATGTGTTTAATCCCCAGATGTCTGACTATAGTAATGTTTGGGTATTAAGTATCATAGTATGACATTGCCTCGGGTTAAAGAGACGCTTACGAGCTTTCTCTCTCCCGAGTCGGCGTCATCGTTATTAACCCCGACGTTACCCACCAGCCATCTTAAATAATGAATACATTTTTTATTAGGCAGCGCTGGTGGGTAAAGTATGTAAGGACATGGATGAATGTGAGGGGCGACTCTCTGAGGAGGGTCGCAGCGCTGCCAGTTCGGTTGTTTCCTGCTGGTGGCCACAGAGTGATATATGTATGTATATATATATATATAAGTTTTTCTGATATAAAGATAAAGGAAAATAAAGATATAATTATGTCTGTTCTTCTGGACGCTCCGCTTTCAAGAAAACTGAGATATAAACCTTTCATCATTCTTCCTCACCAATCTAATGTTCCTGAGATATTAAGCTCCTCTCAGCACAAAGTGCAAAACAGAGCGTCGCCATTCGGGCTCCTCCGCAATTGAGGGGTACCTGGGTGGCGGTCGCAGTCTAGCCAGTTAGAGACATGCAAGATCTGAGGACTGTTTTATCTCTAAAATAGCTTTGACAAAGAAGAAGCCCTGACGCCGAGGCGATCAGGCTTCTAAGGGTGGTCCCCTCTGGGGTAGGGACGGTTTTGAGAAATCGTTTCTCCTCAGCGCCCTTTGGGGTGCGACTCTCTGAGGAGGGTCGCAGTACTGCCAGTTCGGTTTCCCTGCCGGTTCGCCGTTTCAGGGCACCAAGGTGTCAGTGTCCCCAAACGAGCCTTCAAATAAGAAAAAAAGAAGAGCAGTCAGTTCGGTTTCCCTGCCGGTTCGCCGTTTCAGGGCGCCGAAGTGCCTGCTTTTTTCAACGATCCTCCGAGGAGGGTCGTAGGAACTAAGCTAGTTAGAGGTAGGCAAGATCTGAAGACTG